>JAWZYV010014605.1:0-600000 GCA_038373885.1 Cheiracanthium punctorium | reverse complement strand
TGGCTACGAAACTGGCGACTTTTTTATGTCTGTCAGGCTACAAATTGTACTATTTTTGCCTCCTGACATTGGTGGACACCCTGAAATACATTCTTGAAAAAGAGGCAAGGCTTACTTTTCCTGTAGATAAAAGGCAAGGCTTATCATTATTAAGAAAAAGGGCAAAAGGCATTCGCACTAAAAAGGCCTTGTTCCTTTAAACTCAGGTTTAACCCGTTTACTCTTATCGTTGAAAAATTCTGCCAAGAAAGATTCTCTTCTGTGCTCAGCGTTGTCTATTTCTTTGCAGCCCACGTCGTCGAATTTCTCGTTATAAACTTCTTTTGTTATATTCCAAAGGATTATTTTCTGTCACAATAATTAGATCGTCAGTTTTAGGTGCTGCAGTCAGATGAGGACGAGTTTATGAATATTGACATCCCTCAGAAACTGGTTAGACATATGAAAAAAAGGATTATTTTATTACCGAAAAAGTCTATTTTTACTGCTTTAATTTATTAATATTTACTTTTGTAATCCTTTGCAGTTCGAAATCGCCGTTGTCTTTGTTTACAAGATCAATTTTATGTTACCATAGAATACATAGAGTATCATAATTGATATTATAATGTCAGTATATTTCTTTCACTGGTATACATTGTATCAATTTTATACATGTAAAGTATTTTTTGAGCCACTTTCTGTTAACATACGACTGAACAAAAATATTCTTAAAAGTTGCAAAATTCAACATTTTCAGCTCAGACGAGTATAAAATTGTGCCGCATTTTAAATGTTACAACACTATTTTTCATCTAAGATTATTTTTTCTCGTTTAGGTAACTGGCTTCTGAAAAATAATTTTAACATAAGATTATGCAAACCGGGTTCCTCATTTCGAAATCATCGCCGTAATTGAATTTCCAGTGGTTTTTCGAGATAATCTCCATTCAAGAAGAAATATATCTTGCTTCCAAGCTGATCTCATCTTTCGCTAAAAGATCAATTTATTTTCTAGTGAATTAATTAGAAACTGTGTAGAAAAGTGTCTCCCAATGTATGAATTCTGAAACATTAATGAAATTTTCCTTCATTCTATTAATTTTAGGTTGTAATTTTTCTTTCTTTATTTTTCTATTATTATAGTACCATTCCAAAAAAGAATTTTTTTGTTTTGAACTTAAAAAATCATACAATGAAGAGTTATCTCGTCGCTTTAAAAGAAGTATGCTATACCCCCCCCCCCCTCTCCTTTTATTCTAAAAAAGTAAATATAAACTTTAAAAAACGAATTTTTATGACATATCTTTATCTAATCATTCGTATTTTTTTCTTAAAACAAATAATTTTTTTCTTACTTATTAATTTTTTCTTTCAATTTTCTCCTGTCAATATGCTTTTTTCTTTCGAAAAATTTCATTTATGGCTAATTACTATGTAGCTCGGTCAGAATTTTATTTAATGAAACTAATTATATTAAGTTTTGATTAGAGACTAGCAATAGCGTCGCTACGCACAGGCACAGTTTCTAATTAATTCACTAGAATATAAATTGATCTTTTAGCGAAAGATGAGATCAGCGTGGAAGCAAGATATATTTCTTCTTGAATGGAGATGATCTCGAAAAACCACTGGAAATTCAATTACGGCGATGATTTCGAAATGAGGAACCCGGTTTGCATAGAGATTTTCTTTCATATTATCAGTTAGACGATGACTTGAAACGAGAATGAGGTACATAAATTGTGATGAAAAACACTTTGAATTGTTCATGTCAAGTGTAAATGAATATTCTAGATCCAATGTAAGAGATGTAGTTATTTGGTTTGATTATTTTTATCTTTCTTGTGAGAAAGTAAATGTTTTTACCATGACAGTTTTTGATTTTTGGTTGACTGATTTTCTTTTCCTTTCGTCTTTTCTCCCCCCCCTTTTTTTGCCCCGTCTAAATGTTTTTGCCGTGACAGTCTTTGAATATCGTTTGATTCATTCTTTTTCTTTCCGTCTAAGAAAATAAATGTTTTTGCCGTAATAGTTTTTGATTTGTGGTCAACTGATTTTTTTTTTCCGTCTAAGAAAATAATGTTTTTGCAGTGACAGTTTTTGATTTTTTTTTTATTTTTGGTTGACTGATTTTTTTTTTTTTTCGTCTAAGAAAATTAATGTTCTTACCATGATAATTTTTGATTTTTAGTTCACTGATTTTTTTTTGTGTGTGTGTCTGAGAAAATAAATATTTTTACCATCATAATTTTTTATGTTTGGCTTACTGATTCTGTTTTTCCCCCGATAGTGAAAAACGAAACAATTTCCTTTTAGTAAATTGGTGAATAATAATTATTATTATTATTTTTTTTTTTTTGGTGTGCACATTTCACTCCCTCATTTTTGGGTGTGAGATATTTGGCTCTTCCAAACGAAGCTCTTTGGCGAAAATAGTGTCTGTATGATTTATAGTCTTCTACACGAACATTCAAAATAACTCCGATACATTACTGTCTATATGGAGTTTAGCTACATTAATCCATTTCAAACACAGTTTAATATACGGTGTTGCTAATTCATGTTACAAACTTTGAGGACTGGTACAGGACACTGTAACAATCATATTTTGTATAGGAATGTATGGTCAAAAGTAAAGCTTCGAAGCACAAACACAGAAATGAACAAATTATGGTCAAAAGTGAAGCGTCGAAGCACAAACCCAGGAAAGAACAAATTATGGTCAAAAGGGAAGCATCGAAGCACAAACACAGTAAAGAACAAATGATAGGTAAAGTGTTTTATTTTTATAACCTCGTTTACAAGTGGAAATTAATTTACAATAAGTGTTCAAAATTGCGTCCATCAGCATTGACACATGCTTGACAGCGTCGGAGCAGCGGTTGACGAACACTTTCTAAGATACCAGGAATTTCACGCACACGTGCAGCAGCTACGGATTTTCGAGCAACGAAATCTTCATCGGAGTCTACTGGAGTGGCATAAACGTCGATCTTCAAATGTCCACATTAAAAGAAATCGCGGGGCATCAAATCGGGAGACTGGAGTGGCCAAGAGATAGATCCACCACGCCCAATACATTGCATGCCAAATGTCGCATTCAAGTACTGAAGAACATCTAGGGTGAAGTGGGCTGGCGCGCCATCATGCTGTAACCACATGAGGTTTTTTTATGGTGAATAGACGAAAACTGAAACGAGAATGGCCTTTCATCCCCAGATCAACGCCGACTAGCCATCTACCGGCAACAGAAGTAACTACTAACTCCGTTTCTCCTCCGTCTCCTGCTTTGTTCTTTTCTGCGTTTGTGCTTCGACGCTCCACTTTTGACCATACATTCCTGTACATTCCTGTGATTGTTATAGTGTCCTGTACAAGCCCTCAAAGTTTGTACCATGAATTAGCAGTCACACTGTATAAAGGATTATACCTGACTTCTCTTCATTTAAAGGATATAAGTAACATTTAAAGCTAGCTCTTTAACAGGTAAGCAAATTTATTAGTGATATACAGCTGTTTTGATGTTATCTCCAAAATCCATCAAAATTTGACAGCGATACATCGCCCAATTTGGCGCAAGAAAGACTGTTGTGTTGGAAAGTGTTTAATAATCGACGCGTTTGGCATAATTTATGTTTCTTGTTGTTATTTGCATATTGATTTAAATCAGTTGCGTAGGTCTACTTTTTATAAAACAAATAGTTTCTCGCTCATTAATTTTTCTTACAATTTTCTCCTGTCGTTGTCTTTTTCGGAAGATTGCGATTATTTATACAGCTCATTCAGAATACCGTTTAACTGGCTAATTATACTAATTTTAAGACTAAAGACTGATAATAACGTTAGGTAATTCCTAATTGATTCACCGAAAACAAATTGATCTTTCAGCTCGAAAGATTAGCTTGGCAGCAGACCATAAGTTTTCTTGGAAATGAAAAGATGATTATTTGACAAAAAACAATGGGGAATTTAATTACCAGCGATGATTTCTAATTAAGGTACTCAGTTCGCATAATATGGATTTTCTTTCTTTCTTTCTTTATTTATTTTTCAGATCAACGATGATTTGAAATGAGATATGAAAATTGCATTGAAGAACATCTTGAATTGTTAATGTTAAACTCGAGTGGGCATGTTAGTCTTGATTTAGGGGAAATGCAGATTTTTTTTATGCGTGTGAGGAGAAAGTAGAATATGTTTTTCATATGACATTTTCTACTTTTTTTTGGCTGACTGATTCTTTTTTATTTATCTGAAGAACGCAAATTAATTTCTTATTTAGTGAATTGGTAAATAATATATTTTTTTCCCCTACTGCAATACGAATACTTGAAAATGTGAATTTATTATGAGATTACAACTTTTGTGCAGAAATAAGATATACTGGAAGAGAAAAAAATAAATTCATGAACTTAAGAAAACAAATTTAATCATGATTTTTTTTCCTATCAGCATTACCACAGCAACACAGGATATTTATTCGTGAAAATGAAAAAGACAGAAAGTAATAAATAAATCTGTTGCAAAAAATATGATACTTGAAAATGGGGTGAATAAAAATTTCTGCTAACTGGTGTTTTTGGGGGTAAACTTTAAATGGAACTAAAAATTTCTTTTCCAAGTAAATATACTTTCAAAGAACTTTGCTAGGAACTATACTTCCATGCATTAAACTACGTCGCTGGCAGTGTGGACATGGGATGGGTTATTGCATTTCATAAACCAAAATAAAATCTATCCATCTCATATGCATGTGAGAGTTTGCACGAGTGCGCCGATGCTTGCTTAAGAAAAACTGCTTTTGAATAATTTTCGACTTTCCAGCAGAATATGTTTTTTCCAGATTGGTGGGATTTTTCTCTCTGACAAGATTTCTTTTTTCTTTCTCAGTAATTGAGTATAAAAGGTAAAGACGGATATGTTTCCAATAATTTTTTTGTTATAACCTCTCCATTTATGCATGATTTTTATGCCACCTATAATCAGTCTAATAAGATTGCCATAGTGATAAGTTATGAATTTAATTTAGTACGCATCGCTGTTTCTGCTAATTTTTTTTTTCCAATTTTCTTTTGTTTTCTATCACCAAACTAGACCTACATGGTCAAAATAAAGGAATTATTTTAAAAAATATCTGAAACACTTTCATAATTTAAATGCGCACTAAATTGATATTAAAAGTGTATCATGCCTCGTCGCTATTTTTTTCCGTATTTCATTATGTAGTAAAGTGCATTATTATTCGTGAGTTTGCCTTCCTATAGTTCCACAAAACACTTTGTAATCAAAATCTATAGCAAAATTACCTGAGAAAACTGTTTCACATTCATCGCCAGACATATTCTAACTTGTTAATAAACTGTAGCGTTTGCCAGCTTCTGGCTAAGTATGGAAGATATCGCCAAGTTAATTCCAGGTATTTTTGCGGACTTATTTTTTGATGATAAACTTTGCAATAAATCATAAAAAATTGCAAACCTTGGCGATTTCCAATATTTTACTCTCTAGCAACCCTATTGAAAAATGCAAAGAACGTTTCGACGGAAATCGGTCCAGTAAAATTTTTCCACAACAATATGTCCTCAGAAAAAACCGCAGTGAACGAAATAACATTGTAGTGCTTGAAAAAAAAAATGCACCTCCTAAATTTTATGAAATCCGACACCGTTCTTTTGATGCTCTTTGTTGAAACGACTTTAAAGGAGTGCGTGCCCTCCTAAAAAGAAGGATATCGATCTGCCATCCGATAAAAACAGTCGAGGACTTCTATTTAGAAAAGATTGAAAACCTCCATCTCTACACATAGAAACCCATCCTTAAGCTTGTTGTTGTTCTATTATAACATTTATTTTCGGACTTGTGTGCTGAACCTGCTTATAAGTCCTCCTCGAATAAAGTTGACAACACGGAGATTAGCGCTGAGAAAGGAAATTTAAGCAGCCAGAGGATTGACCGGGAATCGAACCCACGACCGTACGTTAGGGCGATTAGCGACCTCCAAACCGCCGGTGCTCCATCCCTAAACTTTTTCTTTCTTCTTTCTAATGGACGGGCAGGGCAGTGACCTACTTGTAGGCTTCACCGCTACGATAACCGGAGTTGTTGGTCATTTTATTGTGGGGGCACCTAATAAGCAGACCAGCATTGACCCCAATGAATGGTCTCTTAATTTTGAACCAATTCCAGATCAGAGACCTAGCAACTGGATTGGCACCCCCGAGAGGTATCGCTTGAATATGGAGGACATTGGAGCCACGACAGATTTTACGTGCAGTTGTCCCTTTAGCGTACGCGGTCTGCAGGAGTCTCGGTCGACAAAGGAGTCCACCCTCTCAAGCACTGGCCAAGCCGGTGCTGCTTCACTTTGCTATTACAAATGCTATTACAAGTACAAATAAGGATAGGAGAAGATATATTAAATTCTTTTTTTTATTCAAATAATTTTAAATTTTCTGTTAAATTAATGTTAATTTTTCATGTGAAAATTACTTTTTTTATGATAATTTATAATGATATACGCACATGAGAGAAGTAAAAATGCTTAAAAAAACATGTTCAAAAGGTGCTAAGTCCCCTTAATAATCTTCGTTTTTGAATTAGAAACGTTAGTACACTTTATGCATCTCTTGGGTCTCACAGCACTTATTTTGGAAAGCCTTTCTTAAATAGATGTATAATTTTCCCATTTTAATTAGAAAATATATTGATTTTTATTAAACAAAAGAAAAATGTTGCCCATCATAAAACTTCATGATTTTTTAATTTATTTATTGAGTAGAAGTTGTTCAGTAGAATTGACATTTTTTGAGCGTGCTTGTGTTTATTTATTGTTGTTTGGCGCATCTCTTATGCCTTCTTCACTTTTTGTGCCGTCATTAATTATCCAAAGTCACTGCGGGCATAATTTGTATTGATTATGCATTTATCTTTGTACGAAATGTTTTCGTTTTCGAATGTCATTTCGCGGAATATTTTGGGGTTTTTTAAAGACTTAATTACTCCAGCCTCCGTTAAAAACAACTCATTCGTGTAATTCAAATGGTAAATACTAACGTTTTTATGTCTGCGCAACTTTTTTATGAATTTATTAACTTTTTGCGTGGTTGTATAGAATCAGCGGCAGAAGACATTGTTTCAAAACATAAATGTTTAACTGAGGTTTTAGTAATATATCATTGAAGCACTCTCAATTAATCCTTTGAGGTGCAATCCTTTCCCAATGCTGAAAAAAGGGCAGCCGTTGCCATCGCTCGACTTAACTAGCAGCAAGATGGCGGACGATCGAAACTTTCATCGCGTGCCACAGATCTAGAGACCTTTTTTGACGCAGCTGGCTGTGCGGCACAGCCATTTTTTACGGGAAATGACGTGCCAAATAGTAAGGGATCTCTCGTGGAGCTATGTCACCCGCAACTATTTTTATAGAAATCGAATCTATTCTTCGTGACTGGCAACAGTCAAAACGTCAGAGTTTGGTATTCCCAGAGCGGGAACACTGCGCGTTAAAGGGTTAACTGAGGTTTTAGTAATATATCATTGAAGCACTCTCAATAAAAAAAAAGAAGCTCTCTACAGGTATAACAAGGAAGTACGATGCACATCCAGAAAATAGTATCGTTTGATAATTAGAAATGACCGCTAAAGCTTTCGTAGCATACTCTTTTTATTTATATGCACGTACATTAAACTGATTGTCTCACTTCTCATACAATAAAACATGGTTTTGCATGCCTTCTTCGTACACGTAGCCACCAGTCCATTCGGTTTGTTTGTTTTGTGTTAAAGCAAGCCTTATAAGAAGGGCATCTGCCTACGGGGATGATTGCCTTGGTCGGAGCACTTCTTTAGCGGCTCTAGTTTTAACGTGTATTTCAAATTATGATAAATGATATGATATTTCTGGTAGACTATATGATATTGAAAAGCATTAGTTAAAATGAAATGAAAAAAAAAAAAAAACCTTCAAGGTTTTAGTCATTTTGCTGTTATGTCAGGTAGAAAATGTATTCTAAATTACAAAATTACATGAAAAGAAAAGTTTCTAATGAGACAAATCTCTCGTCATTTATTTATACATTGACTCCGATTATAGTGAACCTCTGAAGACCAGCAAATTTCGTCCACTATATTCGAAATTCACTAAAACCGTGTCCATGGGATGAACAGAGATACTGTATGTGATAAAATAAATAAAAACTTTGTGTAAAAAACACACATAAAATGATACTTATAGAAAGATACGATCGTTTCGAGTAGGAACGTTTCGAGTGGGAACTTCAGTTCCCTCTGTTTTTTGAGACGAAGGGCTTTGACTGAGGAAGACTGGACGAATTTTCAATCAAAAAGATCGCATCTTTCTATAAGTATCATTTTATGTGTATTTTTTATACAAATTTTTTATTTATTTTATCGTTTAGCACCATTATTTTGAGTGTTTTTTCCATACTGTATGTGAATCGGGACTAATGGTTTGCATTCACTATGGCCGGAAGTTCACTATATCCGGAGTTGACTGTATATATTTTTTCTTAAATGCTCTCTTTTCTTAAGAGTATTCTATGAAGTTAAATTTGCAGCCATTTTAAATTTCTAAATTGTGTTCTTAGACGTCTTTAACATCCTTTTCCGTCATATTTTAAAATTAATTTAATACAATTTTATTCTTCATAATTTTATCTTTCCGAAGGTATATCTCACTTATAGTGACCAACAAAAAGTAGAATTTATATAAACAGTGAACACCTATTACATTTTTCTGTGAGAAATTAGATTCCAAGCTCGTATACCGATAATACCAAGAAGGAATCAGCTTCGCGTTAGTGATTTTTTTCTGTGGTAGCTAGAGCCCCGGAGCACCCGCATACTCGGCTCCCATGGCTCAATGAAATGTTATATTATGGCCTAATATTTTAATCTAAACTGTAAAATTGTCGTTCATTTGAGGCTCGAGTTTTGCTGTCCCTCAATGGCCTAGTCACTGAGTTCTGTTCCCGTAAGAACACGGAAAGTGAAGCATTACCGCCTTGGCCAGTGCTTGGGAGGGTGAACTTCTACCTCGGCTGGACCGTGTACGCTAATGGGAGCTGATGCACGCGAAATCTTTTTCTGGCTCCAGTGTCCTCCATTTCAAACGATACCTTTGGGGGTGCCGATTTCAGGCGCTAGGTCTCTCATCTGGAATAGGTTCAAAATTAGGAGACCTCAAGTTAAGTCGGTCTTCCTCCCACTGGGGCTCTTTAAAATGGAAGCCACTTCCTTATGCCCATCGCCATTCTTTATGGAGGATCTCAGCGTTTGCCAGAGGGCATTTCAAACAACAACGGGTTATGCTTGCAATTGTTGTATATAGTTCCACTTGAAACGTTTGAATTGACTTGGATAATGTCTTAATTCACACTAGACTCCGGCCATTTTCACCACATTCTCCAATTTATAATGATGAATGCTGTGATAAATTTCCTACATTTGTGGGAGTGATGAATTGTTTTTTCTAAAAAAATTAGAATAAAACGGTTAAAGACTCTCATTTTACCTCGTTATCGCCGCGTTTTGCACATATCATTTATTATTCCAGAAATTAAAATGGGAAAATAATGAACGTTAATGTATTTGTGCGAATGTTCTCAATGATGGACACCAGGCGTTAATTGATTGTTAAACGACTTCAACTATCGTAACGAATTCAGCTGTCTTAAGTAACATTTTACTTTTATTTTGGTAATATGTATCGCCTAATCGTTTTAGTATTAGTTTTTGTTTATTTTTAAATAATTTTTGACAGCTGTAATAACTTACTAAATTAATGTTATTCAGAAATACTGTTTTCGGCTGTATTTCACATCATGACAAAAATTCTTGACTGAACTGCTGCATAGTATTATCTGGAATTAAATAAGCCATCGTCTGGATCTATCAATTTAATTTTATTAATCTATAAAATTGCTAGCAATTAAAATGATATACTTTGCTATAATTTTCTTAATTTAGTTGTTGTATGTGTTTCGCTTTAATTAATTAAAACGTTTAATGCACCAGGGTAATTAGATATCAAATTGAACTTTTATAACATTGTATAAAAAAATTAAATTAAAGCATATTAACCGACGGCTATGTCCCACCTTAAAAAAAAAAACAAAAAAAAAACCACATCAAAATATTTAGCAAAGTCTCATTATTTAAAATTAAAGTACTCAAATTCATATTCTAAGAAAAAAGTATTTAATAACGATTAATTAAATAAAAAGCATATTCGAAAATATTTCAAGATTTTTTGTCCAACTTTGTCAATATTTCATTCGTAAGTAGGACTATTAATTTCTTTAATGGGTCATTTTTGATTTTAAAAAAAAGAAATACTTTTTTTTCTTCTTTTATAATTCGGAACTAGCAAAAATAAAAATTTCTTCCACCTTCTCCTTTCCAGACAGAAATATGATTTTTACTTAATTGTGCTTAGTATGAAAAGTTTTTCCTGAAACATTTTATTTTAAAAATATTATCTATATATGAAATAATTAAATTTCTGAAGTTTTTAATATGATTATTTTATGTTTTTTTTAATGGAAAGTTTTTTGTTCCCCCTTTTTATCAGCCAACTATAAATCCTTAGACTATTGCGAACTAAATTTAAAATGTGCCTTTAACCACTATATTACTTTAATAAAAAATAATACAGCGGTTTCGAGCGGCGTTTCAGCCAATTTCTGTACTAACAGAAATTGCATTCAAATTACAGCATAATGTTTGAACATTTACGGACTTTGACCATCATTTTAATGACACTTTTAAAATGGCATATATGTCAATTAAAACTTACATCAATTATAAGAGTTTGTTGCCATTGACTGTCTGGAGCTTTTAATTCGCTTGATTACTAAGAACTAAAACGGGAAAAAAAAACAGGAAAATAGTAGGGAAGTTTTTGCATTTTTTAGATTAAGTAAATTTATTAATGTAGTAAATTTAGACATCCATATGCTTTATACGATTTTGAATGACTCCAGTAAAAGTAATTTTTCATTATAACCTTGAATTAATATATGCGTATACATATATATTACTATTAATTTAAATCTAACTAAATGTATTACTATTAATTTAAATGTAATTCAATTTCTCATTTCTCTGATGCCCTAAAAACAGTTGGAAGGCACTATAGTTATCAAACAGTTTAGTGAAAATTATGCCTCCCCACGACTTGTTGGAAACATTTAACCATATTTTCTGGCGACTAGCAGTGAAATCTCTGAAATAAAGTGGTTTCACGGAGCAACCACCGCGCGTCAGAGGGTTACGAACGAGAAGCCGTCTGCTTACTTCACCTCCCTAAAAAGAGCCTTTCTTGAATTCTCGCTGAAAACAATGCAGCAGAAGATGTCAAAATTCGGGAGAAAACAAATTTACGCGCTCCTGGCGTTCTGTTCCGAAATGATCCATCAAAGAGGAGATACGGAATTCTGTCCATCCGAAAAGTGGAAAACAGAGTTTTAATGGGGACACTCTCTCTCCAGGTTTGTTGAGGGATAAGAAATTATCCAACCTCTCCTTGTTTTGCTTTTGGAAAGGGACTCGAAATAAACCCCATTTCACAAACTTTTCGGAGTGATGAATTTACTGGCGGTGCCTAATTGAGCCTATTTCAAGACGTCTTCTCATGAAGATTACTTACTTGATGTTCTTCAGATTTCTTTGTTCAGTCCATTGCTTCTTTTTAACCCTTTGAGGCGCAACCCTTTCCCAATGCTGAAAAAAGGGCAGCCGTTGCCATCGCTAGACTTAACTATCAGCAAGATGGCGGACGATCGAAACGTTCATCGCGTGCCATCTTGCTGGTAGTTAAGTCGAGCGAGGGCAACGACTGCCCTTTTTTCAGCATTGGGCAATCTATCTAGCTGTTCTCGCATTCTTCCATTTTTCAGCAGATGTCAGTGCTGCTGTTTAAAAATAATCGTGACAATTTTTTGACGGGAAATGACGTGCTAAAAAGTAAAGGATTCTCGTGGAGCTATGTCACCCGCAACTATTTTTGTAGAAATCAAATCTATTCTTCGTGACTGGCAACAGTCAAAACGTCAGAGTTCGGTGTTCCCAGAGAGGGAACACTGCGCGTCAAAGAGTTAACGCCTTTGACGCGTGGTAGTTGCGTCGTGAAAAACCGCCTTATTTTAGCGCTTTCATTGCTAGTTACATAAAAATAGGGTTAAATGGTCCCAACGCTGAAAACGTGCAGCTGCTTCCATCGATCCATTTAACTACCAACAACATGGCGGTCGATCGAATAGCCCATCTGGTACCACAGAGCTTAAGAAGTTTTCTGACACAGCTGGCTGTGCGGCACGTTTGCAGCGTCGGGCAGTCTATCCAATTGGTGTTTCATAGTGATGTGAAAATGCTTGGGCTTCAAAGGGCTTAGCAAAACAATCGAAACTGATATCCCTTGACAAAGATATGTGTAATTGATAAGCTGATTCCTGTAATTATATATACCTTCAAGTAAAAACTAGAAAAAAAAAAAAAACAAACAAGAAAACAAATCATGCAATCCTTTCATGCATCTGTTATTTATTATGGCAATGATTTGTATACAGAGTGGTTACAATTAAACTTTCTGGATAAACAGTATCCTGCACTGGCAAAATAAACCGTTTGATTATGCCTAAAATATATCATTTATCATAAGGCCTGACGTCAGGATTTTCGAGCGCACGGGCAAGTTTGAAATGAGCCCTCCACCCCACCTCCTCCCCCTTAAAAAAAAGAAAAAGAAAATTGAGTCTTTCCGTGCCATCCTTTTTTTTTTTTACAGTGTGGAATTAGTACACTTTACCGCAGGCCACATATACAAAACTTTATACATGATAAAATTTCCATCCAATTACGGCCACCTTAAAGCCCGGACCCGGTGACAATTGCCCCTTCTGTCCCCCCACCCCTCAAATACAAGTTCGTCCGAATCAGCTTTTCCCATTTTATATTCCAAAACACACTGAATGCGTTCCTTCAAGGCAGCTATAGCACTTTTTTAAAATAATGACAGTTTAGTAATTCCCGCGGTTAACCAAGTTATTCTGATTTCGCTTTTTTTCTTTCTTTTTTCTTCACGACAGAGAACCAGCAAGTCACTTCACGGCCTTTAAAAGCCATTCTTAAATTCCTCCCGAAAACAAAAGCGGCGGAAGATGTCGAGAGCGGAGAAAATAAATTACGCGTGCTCCTTATGTTTTATTCCGAAATAATCCATCAAAGTGGAGAAGCGGTGGATTCTATCCACCCGAAAGTGAAAAGAGACTTTAATGGGGACTCCCAGGTTTGTTGATGAGGCTGAAAGGGATAAAAATTATCCAACCTCTCTTTGACTTGGAAAGGGGCTTCGAAACAAACTATTTTAAAACTTTTGAGAGTGATGAATTGACTGTCGGTTGTTTAACTGAACCGATTTCAAGATGTCCCAGAATGGAGATTCGTTAATTCTTCGTAGTCTTCTTCTTTTGCTAACTTAGCTTATTTTCAAGCAAAATGGGATTCATCGATACTCATTGTCACGATTATATTTCAAGTCCGGCAGCAGTAGCCGAGTCAGATAAAGTCTGTTCTTGACCAGTATTTGGGAGGATGAACACCTCTCTCGACTGAGGCTGTACTGTAGACCGTGTACGATGGAGGGAGCTGGAGTACGTAAAATCTGTCCTGGATCCAATACCCAATGCCTTCTGTGTTACCTCTGGGGGGTTCCAATCCAGGTACTAGGTCTTTCATCTGGGATGGGGTTAAAAAAGTTAGGAGAACATTCATAGGGGGGGGGGGTTGGCGATGGCCTGCCTACTAGGCGCCTCCATATTGTAATGATCAACATCTTGTTGCAGTCAAGCCTGGTATTCGGCAGTTGACCTATCCACTGGAAAGAAGATAGAAAAAAAAAAAAGTAGAAAAAATACTAATACCAGACCTGTCAGTAATGTCTGCCATCCAAATAAATATATTTCTGGATGACCTCTGTAGTGATTCATGCTACGAACATTTTATTTACATATTACGTACTCGAGACCTAGATACGTGTCGCAGGCAGTTTGTTGAATCTCTCAACGACGAATTTGAGGAATGTTGTTTGAAGTCATTAAAACTCGTTAGAATAACGCACATGAAAGGTACTCTTCAATTAATATAATTATAAAATAATTAAAATAATGTAAAAGCACACATAAAAGGTAATTATCAATTATGTTATTTTAATTATTTCATCTTTTAAACGAGCGTTTTTTGTCACTTTTTGAAGATATCAGTTATCTAAATTTGTAAAAGCCAATGCATTTTTACAGAAATTACATCAACGGAATCCAAATTATGGACATTTCCCTACTATTATGAATAAGTTAGTATATAAAATTTCTTAAACGGTTCTCCGCGGAGCCCTAGGTGCACTGTGAGAAGGTAGCACGGGAAACCCTGATTTAGTTTGAAGACAAAATTATAACTTTAAAAGTCAGTGATAATTTTTCTAAAACCTGTTGAGTTGTAGGAAACCTAAACTTTATTTTTTATATATTATATTTTGTAAGTTAATTTAAAAAAAAAAAACTGTCGTATGACATTTAGATAAATTTCCTTGACAATTATGGATTAAACCTTATATAAAATAACTTCTCGTCAGCACAGATTTTTACTATCCATAAAAGTAACTAGAAGCTCTCTGATAAAGTCATTAGAAAAAAAAAATTAAAGTTGTCAAGCAATTCCTCGTTTAAAAATCGATTATAACTTTTTAGCTGAAAAAAAAAACACTGCTTATTTATTCCACGTTTTGTAATTTAAACCATTTATTTTCCATTCTTCATTCACCTATCCAGAATGGTAAATAAACAACAAAAACCGAATGCTGTCAAAGAGACATTAATTTAATTCTATCCCAAGACATTTGCGTTCCCAAAGGATTTCATCGGAATATAATTTGTCAAATTACGCATCATCTCAAGACACTCGGGTAAGGATTTAATCATTCTCTGGCAAAATTATAGTTTTATTGAATCGCATTTTAAAACGCTCTAGAATAAAACGCTGTTTCCATTTTTGACATCTAAGGAGTGATATATTGCTTCTTGTTTATTTGTTTTTCGTTTGGGGAGAAAGAATGGTAAGACGGGCGCAAAAGGGATATTAAACAGTTTTTATTCTTCTACAATATAAGGCTATCTCGTCTCGTCTTATAATTGAAACAGCATATAAATGTGAGTATGCAAAATACAGGATCTCCACCAGCAACTAAAAGGGAGACTTCGGATAGGAGAGGTACTAAATTAGAGGTAAGGCAAATTGGGATACTTTTTTGATTAAAAAATGCCATTTTCATACTATGTTCAAATATTCGGCAACTTTTCTTTTAATCTGGGCAACTAAGTTGATGATCAGATGACAGTTTTTTTTCTTTATTATCATTACTATTATTATTGTTTAGCCCATTCCAAAAATCTCGTGAACTGTTTCCAAGTTTGGCAACTTTCTGCAAAATATCTTCAAATTTGGCTCTAGCACCAAAAATAAGTTTCCAAAACTGAATCCAGCTTAAATTTGGCAAGAAATCTCCAAACCTTAATGTTATTGAAATATCGTATTGCAATTTCAAGTTAAACAACTTTAAAGTACATTAAATTTTTTGTATAATTTAATAGGCTTGCAAGCAAGTCATGTGGTGTCCACATTAGGATTTTTTAAAGGAACGATGGGCGATGTGAACGATGCATTTTTTAATTACAGAAAAAAATGCTACTATTTTTTCCATTAAAATTAAGAAAAAGTATGCTGTTTGGCTACTTTTTGTTGCAGGTGAGGATGCTAATGCTACTATTTTCACCTCGTGTTAATGGTGGATACTTTGAAAATATTACACCTCTGAGTCTTTAATGTATATGTACGGTATTAAATAAATTTTTAGTCCTAAAAATAAATGGCCACAAACTTTTAGTTGAGATAGTGAAAATAAATTATCGAGGATCACACAGCAACGTAGGGCCGAAGATTCTTTTTTTTTTTTTTTCATACGCCGTTTAATAATCTCTCCACAAAAGTTGCGAAGATTCAAAATGAAATTGTTCATAATGATCAATTTTAGCTCAGTATTTTTTATTCCCCCCCCCCCCCCAACCAGAAAAATAGTTTGGTGGGAAAAATTTACTAACACTTCCACACCCTTTGTGTAGTGATTACTTACTGATTTTGAAAATGATGGTTTTGACCCTACACTACTGTAGAGCATTTCGGCGAGCCTGGCCTCTCTGCGACAGGTCTCCGTTCTGCGCGACAGCTTGGGTTATCGCAATGTATTTCAATGGGAAAAACCCGATGTTTAATGTTTGTTTGCTGATTTTGTTGATTATGGCAACGCTACGCTAGGGCGATCTGCTAAGGATGGGGGGTGCCTTGGTAGGAGGACTTTTTAAGAGGTTCTAACGTGTATTCACGTTACAACTGGAGAAAACCTACCAAAACTCCAGACCGTTAGATCGACAGCCACGCGATGGGACCCGAAGACGGGACCTTCACTCCCGACTTTTAATATTCGAAAAAAGTATTAAATTCAAGATTTTGGATAACTGTAATGGATCGAAATTAGTAAAGTGAACCTTCGGCTTTGATTTTCCAGCGGCATTTTTATGTTTTGAAGTGATTAAGGATAACTAAAACTGCTGTTTTTAAAAAAGCCCTTTTCTGGGTTGAATACAATGGCAGAATCTGCACAGAAAGGATGTGTAGTCGGCTGTCGCTCAACGTCATGGAAACGTCACGTCGAAATGTTCTGTATGTCTGGGAGAACTTGTAGCCCAAGTAGTAAGTGGCCAAAGAGCCATTCTATCACGCCATGGGTGTGGGTTCGATTCCCGGCTTGGACTTCGGTGTTAACACGTTTGTTCATTCATAGGGTGGTAACGGTGGCCTCTCACTGGATGTCAATACTTCGGGCCGATGTAGTGGCGACTGCCTAATCGACAAGTGCCCGACCGTATTAAAAAAAATATTCTGAATGCTCTACCTATCCCCTTACAAGTTTATTGCTGTGTTTTCAGGACACCCTGTACATTGTACGTATTTTATATTTATAGAATAGATGTTGACGTAACCTTCAATAACTCACTTAATTTCTTAATCCATAGTAATTTTCGATTTGCTGTATAATTTCTCAGCATAGATAAAAGAAATTTCTGTGATACGGTAAACGGGGCTTATAAGAAATCGATTTATTCAGTAAGAAATGACGGTCTCTGATTGTTAAGTTATTAGAAATGAAACGAAACATCTGAATTACGTAGGCTATACTGTACAGGGGTTTTCTTAAATGTTTCCGCAAAAAAATTCTAAGTGCACTGCATTTCCAGTTAAGTACATGCTATGTTAAACGTTAGTAACATGTTTGAATTTTACGCCAATATGCAGACCATTACTGTTGTTGAAGTATGAACATACAGAATGTTAAAAGCTGTAAATTCAAATGTTTTGAATAAAACTAATAAAAAGACAAAAAAAAATCATAACAATTATTATGTTGAAATTGTGCTTTCAAGCATACATAAACACAGGACAGCAACCTTAATTTAAAAAAAAAAACCGCATTACTCAACTTTTTAAACTTTTGATTAACTCTTTTCTAAATTTCCACGAAACTTAACTAATAATCGTTTGTTAAAAGTATTTAATCTGAAACAGACGTTCCGCTGTTCAAAAGAATAAATTTAAAGCTTCTTTTTCTGAAAAACAATGTAATAAAGAAAACTTTTCAACAATTTGTCGTGATAAAAACAACGCAAACTTTCTCCCTGCCTTTCTTTATCGACCTAGTTGTACAGAAAAAAAGAGAGAGAAAGAAAGAAACGAAGCTTTCTAAAAGTGTTAAAATAAATAGTTTAAATTCATTTTTTAAACTTGGAATTGTTTTATATCCCGACTGTAAAAACCAAAAACAAACTATTTAAAATGAAAATCAGAGACATGTCTTTTTGACGCGGGCATCAAGGATTTAATTCAGTTATAACTTTTCACGTTACACATCAATTCAGTAACCCTGGCAACAGTTGAGTATTCAAACATTCGATAAGAAAACATTTATTTTCTGTTCATTTGTATTTTAAAGAGTCTTTTAATGAAAATTTACTTCTTTTTTTAATTTTCGCAGCTGGAGATTGGGTGACTTATGGCTTATATATTTATTTTCGAACGCAGAAGAAAAAAAGGAACAAATTGAATAATAAAAGAATTCTGCTGGAAAGAGCGTAATGATTTTTTATGTCTTTTCCATTAATTTATTTTTTCACCATCACGCTTTCGAGAGTAAAGTCACAGGGTGTCTGTCCACCGGCAACTAAAAAAGAGACTTTTGCGACTAAATTAAAAGTAAGGTAGTTTGAGATGCTTTTTTAGCCATGGCGTAGTCCTACAGAAAAAAGTTGGAGGACGCTCATTTTACATCAGTTTAAGTGACCAGTGACACGTGACCAGTGCATAGTGACCAGTGCACAGTGACCAGTGCATAGCGCACTGAACTGGGAGACGGAAGGTGCCTGGTTAGGAGCCAGGTCGCTTCCGCAGACCTAACCGTTCAGAGTTTTCCGTGGTTTCCTACGAAACTTAGCGTAAATGCTGGTTAGGACACTTTAGAAGGACCCCCACGGCGGGCACCCCACCCGTAGGCGTAGATCCCTCGTGCAGATAATTGGCCTTCAGCCATAACACAACATTACAGAAGTTTAACTTAAATCTGTGTAGTTAGTTAAATGTAAGCACTGTTAAAACAATAAATAAACTTACCTAAATCATTAATCTTAATTATTTATGAATGGATTATAATTACTTTGGTGTAATTAATTAAGTTTTAATATTAAAAACAATAGAATTTCGATCAGCAGTGTCCTAAGGGGCTTCCCTCCTCGATCCGGAAAAAAGATGAAAAAGGCCGTCACAAATTCAAGATTTTAGAACGAAATATTTAATTTTTCCAACTATCCTTTTTACCGTCTTATTCTGCAAACATTCATCTAATGCTGTTGAGGTACAAAATTTCTCTGATGCAATTAGAAAAACATTAACTATAATATGGAACTTATGGTCTACGAACTGCTTCTGAGCTGTCTCAAATTCTCCCTATAATTGGTCCAAACAGCTTCTTTTGGTTGCCTTTCTGACGTAGAATTAAAAATGAAATTTTTAATACATCAAAAAGGAGTTCAAGCGTCCCCTTTGAAATTAAAAGTGGGGGACGCTTAAGCTCAAACAAAAAAGTAAGGGGACGGCGTGCGACTACACCAGTGTTTTTTGGTTTAAAAAATGCCGTTTTCATACTATTTTCAAATATTTGGGACTTTCCATTTACTTTACTAGACAACTAATGGCGATCGGCAAAAACAACAACTTTTTTTTTGTTATTCCCCTTTCCTTTAAGCCTTTGACGTGCAATGGTTGCGCTGTGAAACCACCTTATTTCAGCACTTTCAACTGCTAGTCCCAAAAATATGTTTAAATGGTCTCAAAGCTGAAAAGGTACACCCGTTGCCATCTCGCGACTTAATCTCATCGCCCTTAAACTTCCAAATTAGCTAAGAAGTCTTTAAGTTTGCTGAAAGCGCCTTTAACATGACCCATTTCTCTTCTAACAAACCTTTAAAAAATTCCACCAATAGCTGCGTGGATCAGACTCTGAACATGTGTACTTATACAGGGTGTCCCAAAAATGACTGATGGATTTTGAAATCAATAAAAAAAAGATGTGATATATCGTTTGCGTCCTTATGTTTTGGAAATCAGGAATTTTATCCCAGCAAATTTCAAATTTAGTTAACATTTTCACCCACAGGCGGCGCTGAAAATTTTGCAACAGTCCTTTTAAAATTTTCTTACCGGTTTTTATTTTTACATAGTTTTCAGTGCCACCTGTGGATGAAAATATTAACTAAATTTGAAATTTGGTGGGATAAAATTCCCTGATTGCTAAGAGCATAAGGCCACAAACGATACATATCTATCGCATTCCGTCTTTCTTTATTGACTTTCAAAATCCATCAGTCATTTTTGGGACACCCTGTATAAGTACACATGTTCATATACGCACTACGTATTCTGTTATCACGAAGTATTATGAGTTTGCATAGACTTTTGGATTATTGCAGATAATTTAATTTTTTACCTGACTATGCTCGATCGGCTAAATGGAACGGCCGATAGAAATGCGTATAGTTTTTTTTTGTGACCACCCTAAATTTTATTTTGCATCAAATGATCAGCACATTCTAGAGACATATTTCTTAAAATATATATTTCTCTCTGTATTATTATAGAGAAAAACATAGATATTAATAGAAAACTCGTAAACAAGCCATGTACAAGCCATGCTAAGAACTGTCAGTTCAATTAAGCTTGTTTAATTTATCAGACGGAACAAAACGGAATCGTGACAACAAAACAGATAAATCGATGGCAGAAATACAGACAGGTGTATAAAATGATTGTTTGAAATGGGCTGGGTTAAACGCTTCATGTTTCGCTACTCAATTACTTAACTTCGATTGTATTCTACAAAATACTAACTGTTGCGATTATATTGTAAAAATATTACTTTTTTTATACCGGCTAGAATTGATTTTTCGATGAATAAAAATTTAAAAAATAAAAAATTTCTTAAGAAACTAAAAAAAAGAAGAAAAAAATGGCGGATGATTTAAAAACGTGAAGCTTCCTGTACGTCCTTTTCAATATACATTAAAAATTTATGCTCTTTACGTATTATTACACTAAAGGTAAATATTTAACATTCGTTTAAGCATCCTATCTTTATACTTTTAAAGTATACTTATTTCATTGTATTTATTCTGATTTCTAGGCATTTTCTTCAAAATCGAAGCTTTAGAATTTTAAGTAAAAGTGCTTTGGAATAATGCTTTGTCAAAAAACCAGCTCTATTCTCGCTGTTTCTGGGGTAAAAAAAGAAAAGAAAATAGAAACCTGGGAGAAAAACACAGAGCAAAAAGAATAAGCGCTAAATTTCATTTCAATATATTCAAAAACAACCAACCGAAGCGTTTTTTGCATTTAAATCTTTTTTTCTTTTTCCTAACATTAGACGCGGGAGTTATTGTTTATTGATCCTCTTATATCTCTGCAGTTGAGAACATGGTAACAGAGATTTCCACTTTAGGAATTTCTCTTCTTCTTCTTACTAGATTCTATTTTTTTTTTTTTTAATCTAGCTAGCTTAGCAAAGTGAAACAAATCCTACACCATCACTTTATGCTGGTTTTGTCCACCTTTCTTACCTTCTTAAAATATCGAAAAAACTTAATTTTCCTAATAAATTCCCAGTTTTTATATATTTAAAATGAATGCATTCTGATTTTCAGTCATTTCACTAGATTCATTTCAAATTCTAAGTGTTTTCATTGAAGTCCCAAATACGTATAATTAAGTACACCTGCTTTTGAATCACGCTTCACCAAAGTACAAGCTTCTCCCTATTTTTCCAGAGAAAAAAAAGGTCATAACTAATGGAGGAGAGGAATTGAACAGAATTGAAAGTTCTAAATCCCACTTATTTAAAATCAATGAACGAAAGTTTTTTCCCCATTTAAACCACTTGTTCTTTATATCCTTCCCAACAGCTTTTTTTCCTACCAGTGGCGCGGCACTGTCACATCAAGCCTATTCTGTAAGTTGCCGGACGTGACGACCATGTGGGTACCTTCCCCTTTACCCATGACAACGACAACTCAAGCACCCAAGCCCATACCGGGATTCGAACCTGGACTCAAAGGGTGGTATAATGGTGTGTTAGCTACTACGCCACATGGGAGCGGAGCCCCCGGGAAGGGAGGGAGGGGAGGGGGAGAGTGTCCATTACAAGGGGAGCCTGGGTACTGGACGCGTCGAGGTGCTGTGACGTCACAAGAAAGGATGGACTTTTCGCCGTTAAAAGCATTGGAATCATAGGGAAAAGTAGAAGAAACTATGATGTTTTGTGCCTTTTTTGGATATTAATGGTAAGTCAGCAGTCTGTATTCTTAATACAACATACTTGATAATAGTTATTAAGCTATAGTGTACATAAAAATATAAAACTGTCCGTATTTTGCCTTAGTTTTATTGATTTCTGTTCTTTTGTTCTAGCAATCACTATGCCTTCGTCTTGCTGCGTCCCAGGCTGTAAAGCTAACTATAAAAGGGGAGAAAACGTAAAAGTTTTTAAGTTTCCCCAAAGCGAAGAAAAGCGGGCTGAATGGATAAAAAAAATTCCAAGAAAAAATTGGTCCCCAAGAAAAAATACATATGTTTGTATTCAACATTTTCGTGATGAAGATGTTGTAAAAGAGGATACTGTTTCAAAATCAGATGGAACACATTTAAATGTAAAAAGAAAGCATTACAAATTAAAACAGAATGCTATCCCGTGCATTTTTTCAAACTTACCAGCCTATCTATCGGACATTACCAAAACACAGGAAAGAACTGATCCTTCTAAAAGAAGAGAAAACGTTTTGAAAAAATAAATTGAAGCAATCAAAAAGAATAATGCAATGGATATTATAACTTCTTTTGAAGACTTGAAATTGAGAAATACATCAAGCGTTTCATGGCAAAACTACGTTAAGGAAAATTTCATAATTTATTATAAATTAAACGCAGATCCACTTCCACTGCACGTATCAAGCAGCGTAAAGGTAAATGCGGATCTCACTGTTGATGTATTTATAAATCGAAAAAGAACAAAGAAAAATCTGTTTTCTGTATTCTTAGAAAAACAAAAAAGTGGAAAGTATTTATTAAAGAAGTATTCCCGGCTGAACTGTATATTGGAATTTGTGGAAAATTCGGAAATAAATATGAATGCGGATATGGATATTAACTCAATTTTAGAGCAACTCGCATTGTTCATCGAGCAGCAAGATGAAAACATTGATCAAAATATATTGGATAAAATTAAGTTTCTGGAAGAGCAACTGTCATTAACAGTTTTAAAGCCCAAAGCTCGAAAGTATAGCCCAGATTTAATCGCTTATGCCTTTTCCATTTATATCAAATCCCCCATCTGTTATAAAGAAATATACAATCTCGGACTTTTGTGTCTTCCGCATGAACGGAATCTCAGAAAATTATGTACAAAAATTAGTGTAGAAAACAATGCCGATGGTGCAGAAAACAGCAGTTATCTGAGAAAAAAGGCCGAAAAATCACAGCCTCATGAATTAAAAGTAAATTTGCTGCTTGATGAAATCATTATACACCCCAAATTAGCTATTCAAACGGCTCCTTCTCAGGATTTTCTCTAAATAAAGGCACACAAAAAGCCAACAGCGTTCAAAGCTTCATGATTTCGTCAGTTTTTTCGAAAAATAAGGATATGGTCGCATTGTTCCCAGTACGCAATATTGTTGCGAAAGAACTATGCGAATTGACAAAATTAATTATTAGGAATGTGAGAAAAGCTGGATTCACGATTATATCATTAATAGCTGACAACAATAGGATAAATTATTGATATGATATTGATATTTTCTTATTAAATGATCTGTAAAATGTTGATTACAAAAAAAAAAAAAAAAAAATATTAAAAATAAAAGGTTCTTTATTTTTCTAAAAAAAAATCTAAATGTCCTTCTTTTTTTACGCAGTGTATATATGCAATATTTTTGTAACAGAATTTTATTATCACTTTTTATTATTGAAATGTGTGTATATATATATATATATATATATATATATATATATATATATATATGCACCGCACCGTGTTGTAGATATTCTTTTAGTAATGCAGAAATGTGATATTTTGAATTTAAAACTATACATTTAAAAATGTTTTTACATATTAACCCAGGGAAAACTAAAGCAAAACGTAGTAGTATTTTTATGAAAAGTATTTGTAAGCTTTGAGTAATAAATGCTTTTACTTTTTATGTACTTAGTTTTAGTGCTTTAATTACTTCTAATAAGATTTGATATTACGAGTCTGCATAGTATAATTATGCATAGTATATACTATACAATTTATTAAAATATTAGTTATATAGTTTTATAAATATATTCCTCGTGCTACTAGTGTTTATCTACATTATTAATCAGATTTCTTCCATTGAACTCAATACAAATTCCTTCAAACCACATCCTCTCTTGTGACGTCACAAAATGGCTTAAGAAGACTATTTATGAATCTGGATATTTTTAACATCAATTCTTTCAAAAAGCTTATTTTAAAACAAAGCAAAATTGAATAATACAATTCAGTTTTTAAGTAAAAGTAATAAAAATTATAAACAATAAATATGACTTTATGGTTATACAACGAATAAAATTCAATACATATACATATTATTTTAGCTAAATGATAACAGTGAGTAACCATGATTGTATTTAGAATGTATATGCTAGCCCGAAATACAGAACACACTACACATATTGCTGAAACTGAATTCAGTACCAATTTATATCATTAATTTCTGAAAAAAAATATTGTTGATTCACTATTAATTAAGAACAAAGTGTTGTAAAACGAAAATTCTATTTCAATGCGTCATAAAAAAATTAAGCTACTCGTATTTACTGGCATTATTAATTCCATTTCTTCCGTTGAACTCAATGCAAACTGTTCGAAATCCCATCCTTTCTTGTGACGTCACGAAAACCAGTACCCAGACCCCCTCTTTCTTTCTCCTCTCTCTTTCTCCAGTCGCGGCGACCCCGATGGGAGACCCCCTCCGCAATACATAACCCCCCTCCCTGACATCGAGATATTTTTTATTGATGATATATGCGCATTTAGTAGCATAGTAATACAGAGGGTGTTTACACATTTTTAGAACGATTTCGATAAAGAATTTTTAAAAAAGTAAATGTTTCAGAATAAAAATTTTTGGCAGCAGCTTATTATTTGAAATGAGAAATAAAGTCTGCTACTTTTAAATCTATTCGTCTTTAAAAATGTCATATGTAAACAAGCTGTGGATTGAAGTACATGTTTTTGCGCTTTCGGAAGAGAAATATTCTTATTCCATAATTCAAAAACGTTGTGAAATGCATGGTATTAAAATTTCTAAGTGCAAAATAAGCAACATTATTAATCGGCAAGGTAAAAACCGTCAATCATTATTTCTACATGGAAAGAAGACTCCAAAGGAATACCCGAAAAAGGTACGTACTGTTTCAAATGTTTCTAAAGTGAAATCGCTGGTATCAAGAGAAAATCCGCCAACACAGAGATCAATTGCAAAGTCTTTAGATACTGTTTGTAGCAACAATAAATAAAATATTAAACCAAGACTGATACTGGTATTGCATATATACCTTTTCAACATATCCCTGCGAAGTCCTCTGACGTTTCACCTATGGACTATTGTGTCTTTGGTCTGTTAAAAAGAGCTCTTTCTAAACGCAAACCCACCACAATAGATGGACTCTGGAAATTAGTGGAAGAGGAATGGAAAGCAATACCACTGGAAATTTTACGAAAAGCTCTTCTATCATGGAAATCACGATGCAGACTTATAGTCCAGAAAAAAGGCTATCAGATCGAACATTTAAAAAAAATAGTCTTTGCATTTTAGACATTAATCAAACGGCCCCGAAATCGTTCTAAAAATGTGTAAACACCCTCTGTAGATATATATTTCTATAGCATCGGTTCCAAAACGGAGGTTCGTGAACCCCCAGGCAGGCCCGCCGAGAGGTAAGGGCAGAAGGCACAATTGCCCCCGGGACCAGGGTTTAGGGGGGCCCGTAATTTGCTGGAAATTTTATTATGTATAAGGTTTTTGCATATGCGGCTTTTGGTAAATTTAAAGTGTACTAATTCTACCCTGTTTAAAAAATTCCTAAAGAAAAAAAAAAGATTCTTTTTATGAGAGGGGAGGAACGGAGAGCCCATGTCAAAGCTTTCCTGGGGCCGAAAATCCTGTTGTCGATCCTACTCCAGGGGTTCGCAAGGTGTTTAAGGGTGTTGGCCAAAATAATGTACTAGAACACAGTGACATAAAGGGTTTGCCATTTTTTTCTTATTTTAGAAGGGGTTCTCTTGGAGAAAAAGGCTAGAAACCATTTCTCTATAGGATCTTTCATAAAGACTTATACTTTTTAAAATTTAAATTTAAACTAAAAAAAACCGTATCAAAGTAAATTGTGCTTTATTTTAAAAGTTTAGTTATTTTCTGAATAGTGTATCATTCAGAATTATCACACAGCTGATGCTGCTCTCGATTTGCCGAGGGAGACGTTTGGCGATATGAGAGAAAGACGAGATCTGAGAAAGACGTGGATTTGTGAATTGGCTTCTTTTATCGCGTGATTTAACACCCACTGATTTTTTTCTTCGGGGCTGCATTAAAGTCCAGGTATCTAAGCTCATAAGTGCCAAACTCAGGAACATTAGGAGGCAAACATTCGTCAGGTCATTAGTTTCAGGCATGACGCAACTAATGTTGGGGATCGATGTTGATAAAATTTAGGTCCGTTTTGCGGTCCCTTCACAAAAATTGTAATCGGTCAAAACGCACCCTTCACGAAAGCATGATCGATTAAAAAGACCTCTTTACAAAAATACAATCGATTAAAACGACCCTTCATTGGCATTTGACACTACATTTTATTTTATTTTTGTAAATTATTTTAACACACACAAAAAAAAAGAAAGAAAGAAAGACTTTTACAAAAAACGGTATGAAAATTCTCACAAACACATATTCAAATTTACGAAAATGGAATGAAATTCCTGGATCGACCCCTGCAAAGTGATTTTACAATTAGAGCCATCGTTTTCTTCAGTGTGCTTAAAGACGTAGTGGATATTTTGAGCGATATTTTTTTAAGAACATAACTGCAATGTCTAAGCTCCAAAATAAGGTACAATTTACTTTGATAAGTTATGTTTTTTTCTATAATTTAAATTTTAAAATGTATTACTTTTAAAGAAAGATTCTAAACCTCTTTCGGCTGGGCTGCTGTGGAACTGTGTACGTCCAAGGGAACTGGTGCACGTCAAATCTGTCGTGCCTCCAATGACCTGCATGTTCAAACGACTCCTCTGGGACTTCCAATCTGGGTTTTAGGACTCTCATCTGGAATTGCTTAAAAATTAGGAGACCCTAAACTAAATCAGACTTTCTCTCACGGGGGCTCATTAAAATGGAAGCCGCTCCCCTTCGTTCTTCGTCGTCCTATATGGAAGACCTGGCCCCGCTCCGCAGTTGTCTGAGGGCATTAGTAACAACAACAACATATTTGAATAGTAGTTCGACGTATAAATATAGAAAAAGTATTACATCTCGTGTAAAACTAATGCTTAAAATATATAGTGGAACCTGTGTAATGTGGCCACCCGAGAGAAGGAGAAACTTATCACTTGACTCATCGAGGTGGTCACCTTACAAAAGTGGTAAAGTGTGGTGGTTGTAAAGAGAAATTTTACGAAAGTGACAGGTAGTCTCTTTACCACTGGGTTGTCACTTTACCAGGTTTTACTGCATAATACCTAAATTACACTCGTATGAATAATTTTAATGCCACGTATACGAAACTTACATAAGTTCAGTTAACAACAGCTTTATAGTTTTAAAATGTTTATAATTAAACGCCTTCCAAAATAATAATAAGAATAATTATTATTATTATTATTTTTTTTTTATTTAAAACAGCATGTCCCAACCTGGTGAAGTGCGTTCCCCTTGGGAGGTGCGAGAAAAACAGGCGAAGAGCAAATGATAATGAATGTTTTTTAAAAAAATCTTCTTATTTGTTCTTACTCCAAAAACTATCTGTTTTCACTTAAAATTTTTATTCAAACTTTACCGATAACATTATTTTGTAGAAAAGGCGACTCAAGTTTCACTATGGAAGAATAAAAAAATTATATATGCTGAGGAATATGAGGGGTCACGATCATAAGTTATCATTCGTTCTGGGGCACTATGCTAAAAGGTTGGGAACGACTGATATAAAAATTACAGTGTCATTTATAGAGACAATTCAAAGTTACCTTCAATGACGGCAACTATTCATTCTTGCAATTCGAAACGAATCTAATTACAAAGAAGATTACAAAAATGCTTTTGCATTCAAAGTAAGAGCCTAATTCCGTTGTTACTCAACGAATTAAACAGCGCGTAAGCAAATGTTTTATTATGACATATTAGCATTCGCATTTTCTTTCCCATTAACTTTATATACCTACTGTAGAATTTCAGAAATTCCTAAAAGAAACAAGGCACATAATAATGTTGAAGACAATTTTTCTCTTCTAAATAAAAATTGAATTTGACAAATGATTTTATCGCAAATAAGGATTTATCCAGATTTATACAGTATAATCTTATTACAACAGCACAGGTTATTCGCAGTCGCATATACATTATTTCAGATGCGATGAGTTATACTAATTTAATCTTATTAGCGTAGCTGCACTGAATATTCCCTGGGAAATCTTTCGTTTGCCATAGGAAACAATCGTTTTAAAAATGTTTACATTAGGCTTTAGGAGGCACACTTAAAAAAAAAAAAAAAGAGATTACTTTTAGGCTTGTTACAGCGATCATTTTCGATTTAATCGCGTACGCCGTGTTCAAATTTCACTAAATCTTGTTTGCACAATGCAGCTCAAATTGATGGAAACTAGAATCCGTATTAGAACTAAATAATCCATCCGTATGTTGCTTGAAATCTTGAAATTTCCATAATGAGTTTGTTTCCGAGTAATATTCATGGAAAAGAGCTAAGATAAAGCACTTTTAGTATGAGATTAAAAGTACTTATATATAATACAGGGTGGTTATAATCAAACTTCCTCTGTGAACAGGGCTCTACAGCTAAAGCGGGTGAAGGGACTGTAACCATATTTGTATATATAGTATACACGAGATACGCTCAAGAAATTAACGAAACAAAAAATTAATAGTTCAAAGAATGATTACTAGGTGGCGTTTTGATTGAAAAACAGCAAATTTAACAGTGGTAACAGCTTATTCGAAATGTACTAACAACTTAATTTATTCAATAGTTTCTGAGCATTTATTAACTAATTTGGGTCTTTTTTTAGCAGATTTCAGCGCCACCTAGAAGACATTTTTTAAACTACACTTTTTAAAATACTTCATTCAGCGCATCTCGTGTACAACAGATAGATTTGTTACGATAATATGGATTGAAGCACACTATTCCGTGCTAATAATGTTTCGCGAAATTGGAAGTGTTTGTTATATTGACCATTTTTCAAAGGACGCCTTACAACAAAGTGAACGATGAGTAAGCCTACTTTAACCCATTTGTGCCCAGATATTTTTGCGACTTTCTTCGATTTTTGCTAATACCTGAAATAATAGATAAATTTCTGATGTCAACTTTTTGCACAAGGGGTGATTTCTTTTAAAATCAGTATGCATAAAAATTTGAATATACATTCTCCATTCTACTTCGCAATGTTAAAATATTTTGTGGAGTTGAGGCTCAATACTCGTGAATAAAAGCCATGAAAAATAAATAACGTTTTCGACTAATAGCGATAATGCCGTCCCAAAAAAGGGACACTAGGCATAAATGGGTTAATGTATCTCTCAGAAGTTTCAACAGCAGAGACTACTTTATTTTTTAATTTTTCTGTTATTACATCGTTTGAAAGAGCATTAGAAACTGAATCCTTTTCAAGCGCACACGTTTCTCCCTGGTAATAATGACATTTAGGTTTATGATTATCATAATAAAATATATGAAATTCCTCTGATGTTAATAGAAAAGTAGTAGATTACATCTTGAAATTTTCTTGCAACTTCTCAAAAGATCAATTTAAAAATTTTTATTATGCTAAAATTTTTCGCTTATGAAATATTAAAAAATTACAAGACGGACAAAATAGTGAAATAGGGGCATAACTAAAAATATCGTGAGAGCTTTGCTATGCAAGATGATAAAAGACAAAGAGATTTGAAAGTTGACTTTCTAAACTGCAAGTAAAGTGTTTTTGGGTTGAAAATGTACAAGGTGTCCGAAAAGTATGCCGACGCTTTCAAAAATAAATTAAAAATAAACAAATAGAGATTTTCAATTGCAGTTTGTTATGTTTCATAAAAAACAGTTTTTTTCTCTTTATTGTAATGTAAAGAAATGTAAAATCAATGCGTAAACTAGGTCTAATACCATGGACTTCAGAACTATCTTCAGACATAATACCTTTGCACTTCTCTTATGGGAATACTTAAAGAAACATTGTTCACCAGTTTCCATCGTGACAGTGATAAACTAAAAAGTTGAATTACAGCGACCATTCCGAGAAGTGTTGGGTATGGATGAATGAAACTATTCGAATTGATTATTAAATGCATGCCGCAAGTGAAAACCTTTGTTTATTTACAATAAATATTTGAAAGTGTAGCCAATACTTTTCGGACACCCTGTATGTTTTTTAAAAGTAAAAGTACCCCTCCACCACACCCTTACAGTGAGGAAAATGGGAAAAACTATTTTGTATCTTCCAGCTAACGCTTTTATTAAATTTGCTGGTTTTCCTCTTCTCCCAAAAGATAAAAAGCGATTTGTCATTTCTTCAAATGTAAATAACGGGAATAGCATTTTATTTCAAAGGATGCTATAAAATGTAACAGTACAGCAGCAAAAAAATATCTTCAGCAAGCATTTGAACTCTTAACCGTTCCCGGAGAGACAGATTCGTGGATAATTTGATAAATTATATTTGAACGAAATCATTTTAAAAAGTATCATTCATCAAATCATTTTAAGAGGTAAGCAAGCATATCGTAAATTAATGTTACTTTGATTTTCCCTTTATAGGTTCCATATTTGTTTTTTATTGGTGAATATTGGTGGTAAATGAAAAGCGGAACCGTTTACGGTTTGAATTATTTACAAATTGGAATTAAAATGAATCTGACATTTTAAAAAATAGCACATAAGCCATGATTATTCTGTACCCAGTGAAATGCAGATTTTTTAATACATATATTTTTATATTAGTGTTAAAAATGTAAGAGTATTACAAACTCGGACATCCGATCACTATAACAGGGCTCTCACCGCTGTTCAGAGACGAAAATAGTTGCAATAGTAGCAGGGTTGCTATGATTTTGCCCAACCCGAAAAAGCCCACTTGAAAAACACAACTGGGCTTTTTCAACTTTAACTACGTAGATATTACATCTTTTAATATCAGTACACCACTTGTAAAGTTTATAAACAGCTCCCTATATCCCCCCACACCACCACTACTGAAAAAAAAAAAATCAGAAAGACTTTACGTAGGCATAAAAACTTTCTAGAGAAAATTTTTATGCCTATCTGTATTAAAATGAATAAGGATTTTTGAAGTAAAACCTCTTTAGGCGAAACTAGGGGGTAACTCAATTTTTTTTTTTCTGACGGAAGTAACGCTCAGTAAAGGAAATGACGTATCTTTTTCCCCCTTGCTTCTTCATTCCGCCATGACTGCAAAAACACTGCAATGTCAAGGACAAAAAGCCTGATAATTTCTACACCGTTTGTACGATCCCCTTGAAAATTTCCATAATCATACATAAAAATATAGAAAACAATCTGCGCTACTTTAAAAATCTGAAAATCCAACCGTTCCCTCATTTTTAAGCGATTTTTCGCTATTTTCAGCAACATTTCATATCCGAGAGTCAAAAAAGTTAATCATTTGCGTGACAAAATTAGCTATTGCAAGTGATTTTTACTTCATATTGACGTCACACTTAACAAGCTTTTTCCAGATTTATAAGTTTAATTATTTGCGGAACAGCTCTCGGGCGTTCGTTCCTGAGAACGTCGACTGTGCTCCCTGCGCGTCGACATTACTCCCTACCTGTTTTGAAGCAAGATCTTGTCTGATGACCCTGTTCAGTGGATAAGTGGACCGGCTCTTGTAAGAGCCACTGTGTGAAGTCTTTCGCTGAACAGGCGGCGATAATGCTGACTGTCTCTCACTGTTGTTACAGGCGGCGACCCAACCCGTCACCTCCGATAAACAAGGCCTAAGCACCGAATACAGAAAGTGGCACTATGGTGCATTCCGTTGCTTTATTCACATGTTTTCAATGGCATTAATACAATATTTAATGGAATTATGAGTAAAAACTTGACATAATTGGTTGCCATGATACATAAATATTGTTTGTCTGTACTTAAATAATATGTAATCTTTTAATATTGCTCATGTATTTTTGAGTTATTTATAATAATGAGCCAAATGTAAATTTTTAAACAGAATAATACTTCGAGCAAAAACAGCAGAGGAAAACAAAGCTTTAAGAACACTGCCATAGAAAAACGTAATAATAGACCCTACGTGCATTCGATACCAACCGACAGAAGAAAACACCAGTTTAGGAACACAGTTAAAGAAAATACCACAACAAAGACATTCTCTCGGTTCAAACCCTACGGGAAAACATTTTAAGAAAACAGTGAGAGAATAATAGTTCAACACGGACACTTCCTGGATACTAACCCGATATTCAGACGGAACAACGGTTTAAGAACACGGGTATGTAACACCACAGAGAAACAAACACTGGCTGCAAAGGGTTTAAGATCAAAATAAAAGAATAACAAATGGACACTCCGTGGATTCTAACCTAACCTCAAGACGGATCAATGGTTTAACACGGGGATGGAGCACCACAAAGAAACGGATCCTGGCTGCAATCATTCCCAAATAATAGATAGAACCTGCAGTTTAAAAACACGGATACAGATAAATAATTCGAAATCTACCAGTAGACGAAATCAACGCTTAAGAATACTGTGATAGAAAAACACTAAAAAAAATTTACACTACCTGCATTCGAACCCAACAATCACAGGAAAATATCAGTTAAAGAACAGAGTTAAAGTATAATACTAGAGACTACACTATGGACATTCCTCCCATTCAAACCCAAACTCCCGACGGATCAATGGTATAAGAAAACAGTTAAAGAATAATACTACAACATGGACACTTCCTGGATTCTAAATAATTATCATGAATTACCGGTGATCTTACTGGAGATTTTAATGTTAATTTTCGCTACCAAGAATCTCAGCCGTCAGTTGATTTTTAAAAAGAAAAATTGGATCTAACTATGAATACTTCTCGACTTCAATCAACAACGCGTTTCGGTACAACGATAGATGCTGTATTTTCAAGAAAGTTAGCAAATTTAAAGAGTAAAATTTATGTTTCACAGTATAGTTAACACAAACCTATAATTTCATACATAAAATATTAATGGCATTCAAGTTCCTATTTCCAATGAATAATATGAATATAACATTTATATAATCTTTGTAAAGTACATGAATAATAAATATAATTTAATTATAATATGGTATTTATTTTAAGTTAAAGTTTAATAATTTCAGTGATATTTATCGTAAACGTCAAAGAAGTTTTACTTCAATCGCGCGTAAAGATTACTCGCACACACTTTTTTTAACCATATAAATTCACTAGTTTAAAAGTTCTAATGAAGCACTAGTATATCACTGTGAAAATTATGACTTATAGTCCATTTATCTAAGAGCAAACCATGATTGGATTTTGGTTATTATTGATTTATACGTTTTTTCATGTGTGATTAATATAATTGTAATTAGTTATTACTATTAATTTTTAACCATTTTTATTTATAATTTATTTTTGTAATCAATTTGTTTTAAGTTTTATTTGGTAATAAGCAAAATGTTTTTCAAATATTCTCAAACCCCATCCCTTTCTCTGAAAACCCCCCCAAAAATCCTTAAAGCCCCCCAAACCCTGAAAAAACTCGGTTGGGTTTTTTTTCTGAAAAAACCCGGGTTTTTAACAACCCTGATTTGTAGCCCACCAACATGAGAAATCAGCCAAAATATTATATACTTTTTCTTAATAGCTAAAATAGTAGCTCTTTTTTTCAACACAATTTAGTTCAAAACTTACGTTAACGTAAGTTGCAACGTAACATCAACCTGGCATTGCACAAGAGGAAATAATCAAATTAATTTATATGTACAATACATATAAATTAATTTGATTATTTCCTACTACAAGTAACAAGTTTACAACAAGTAACATTATAAATTTTTTATAGATACTAGGGGCCCCTAGACTCGCTACGCTCGCTTATCGTATGAGGTATTCGGCCCCTAATAATGCTTATTCGTAAATAAGGCATAATTTCAACAAACAAAACTCAGAGGTTGGATCAGATTGAATGTTGCCGAGCTACACATTGCTTGGTTCTTGCATGTTGCTTGGAACATAAAAATTTAAACTTCGCATTATTTTTAATTATGTGAAACCCATGGAACACCTTGCGTATTAGCCAATTGTTGGCGAATTTTCATAATTTGGCGACTTGCGTATATGTATAGTTAATAATTAGCTGTATGAAAGCAATACTTCGTACGTTTCCTTTGATAAAAACTAGGGAACAGCTAGGATAGCTTGCCATGGCGACTTTTAATTATTTGGCGATTTACACATGCTCGCAACCTATAATTGCTGCTCATTTAAGGTTCCCGGAAAACCGTTATCCATATATTACATAATCCTTTGCAGATTGGCGTATTTTTACCAATAATTATATCATCTCGCCGCGCTGGCAAGTATACAAAGTGTGCTATAATGGCACAGTTAACGCCTCCAAATATTTCTACTGGTAGCAAATACATCTGCATTTCAGTTATTTTTCATTTTCAAGATATTGGGTTCTAATATTTTTGAATTCGCGGCTTAGATTCACCCTGCTTGGAAAGATACCATTTTGTCAGATCGTACCTAATGCCAAGTTGGCGCTTTTAAAATCAGTTACAATTAGTTATTCTGTTTTGGAAAAACGAGTAATCGCTCATTCTAAACTCCTGTTGTCTAAGCGAACTTACTATTTGAAAATTGTCAACTTTGTGTGACGCACTTTGAGTTATTTATTTCATATACTTTTTAATTTTGCGTAAAAAGGGTGTCATTCTATTTCATATTTGTCAATTTCATGCGATTCTGCTTACTTGGAATCGCTTTGTTGCAAAGGAGTGAACGATTTTATGCCATATCTGGCAACCATTATGTTTTATTTTTACAGTATTTATTAATATCTTCTAAAATAATTCGATTAAGTCAGCTTATCAGGCTCCTCGGAATTTTCCAAATCCATGGACATGTTTCTCGATATTCAATTCCCCACGGTTTAGGAGAAGATAGCCAAACAAGCTATTGACAGCGGCCGTTACTTTTTTTAAAAATAGAGAGATTATTTTTGACTGGCAAAAAATTTAGATATTCTTCCCCAAGTTCACTATAAATGGTTAAGCGACATTCAGTATAAAACATATACCAGTTATTTAAGTATGTTTAAGCATATCCCTGAAATGTTAGTTGCAAGTATAATTTTGTAAAAATGTTAAATATTAAAAAAGAAAAAAAAAACGTTGATTTTAAGTATTAGTGAAAATTTTACTAAGAATCCAGTATCGTCCCTGCGTACTGCACAACTGTTTCTTAGGTATTTTTTCTTCGGGGATTTCCATCTTTTCCTGGATGCAGGAGATATTTTCCCGGAAAATAAAACTTTGAGATATTTGAAGGTGCTGCCCCAAAGACCTGAAAGCGATGTCAATAAAAATTATTTCTTTCCTAAACTCTGGGAATCAAAAGTAGACGAATGTTCGCCCGGGGGCAATGTGAAAGAAATCGCTGCTTCATTCTTTCTTGCTTTTTATACCATGTGGGTAAATTTTTCATTCCCTTCTTTGCGATCGATTTTGACATCGTCTTTCCTGCCGAACCGAACTTCCCTGCCGATGTTCTGTCATTTCTATTATTATAAATTTTTAATATCCGTCACTTGTTCCGCTTGTATACCGAAAACGATTAAATGATTCGGTTTAAAATGGCTCGTTACTTTGTTCATTATATGAACTCTGTCTCTTTATCTCGTTCTTTGTGCATGCGTCTGTGAGAAATGTGAAAAGGGGGGTAGGGGGTGTTAGGGATTACATTGTGCGATTAATCATTATTGAATCGCTACAATACTCTGTATGAACTGATGTGTGCTGAATTTTTTGTTTTTGTTTTGCTTGTTTTTACAAATTTGATAGGACGTTTTATTTTACAGTTCGCGAAAATTGTGGTGCTGCATTTTAAAATGTACTTCGAAGTTATCAAAAGCTACATTCTTTATTTTATTATTATTATGACTATTATTATTATTATTATTTCAGTGCAGAGGAAAGACCCTCCAAATACATAAATTAAAACAAAAACAAAAACAAAAAATAAAAAATAAAAATAAAAATAAATAAAAATTCGAGTTTTAAGTGACAATTTCTTGTTGAAATGGAAGCACAGAAAAATATTGAAGCACTTTATCAGGTATTTGATAATGATATGATAATGTTACATTCTTGTAATTAACGCACAGAAAAAATAGAAGCATTTTATTTAGGTCATTTTTCCCTAGCTCTCTATGGTAATGCTATATTCTTGTAATTGAAGCACAGAAGAAAAATAGAGGTATTCTATTTAATTAATTGTTCCCTAACTATGGTAATGCTACATTGTTGAAATTGAAGCACAGAAAAAAAATTGAAACATTTTATTTAGGTAATTGTTCCGTAACTTTCTATGGCAATGCTACATTGTTGTAATTCAATCACAGAAAATGCAATTGAATCACAGAAAATGCAATTGAATCACAGAAAATAATATAAGCATTTTATTTAGGTAATTGTTCCATAACTCTCTATGGTAATGTTCCATTTTTCTTTGGTAACTGCGCATGCGAAGTTTTGTCTTATGCCTTCTACATATTAAAAGAAAACTCTTTTACAAATTCAGTAGCAACCCCATCTTTTTGTTGCTCCATATTTGAACACAGAGTATTCCAAATGTCTACAAATTTTTATTGAATATCATCTGACAATCAATTATCCTATAGCTAAACACCGAAAAGTAGGTCGTTAAAGTTAAAGGAAAATTTTGTTTAATTTCTGTATATCATTAATTTATGTTGTAGAAAAAAATCATAAAATCTCCAAATTAATGATAATGCTTTTTTTTTTTAACTGTACGATATTTTTAATATTGATTATGAATTATTTAATCGTGTTTTAAGAAATCGAAAATTGAACAAACGTGTTTTGTTTTCATTAGAAAAAGTGTACATGGTTAAAAAAAATATTTTGTTTAATTCTAACCACTTCCTCCATATTGTCACGTCAAGGTATCTAAAATCTGAAACTGTCCTTGATCAATAATATTTTCAGTATTCGCTATAAGGCAATGATATTTCATACTTAGTATAAACAGTCCCAAAATACGGAGGAGAGCAAATTAGATTGATTTCTATTATAAATTTATCTAGTTAAAAATCAATACGAAGATAGCGTCTCTTTAAAGTAAAAATCTATATAAACAGAAGATAATGAAATACAAACACAGAGTGTTTGTTCAGACTTGTTTACTTTTCTATTAAACATAACGAAAATATGATATATCCAACAAAACATGCAGCAGTGGCCCAGTCGGCTGAACTCAGTTCCCATCAGAACACCGAAAGCGAAGCAACATCGGCTTTGGCGCCAGTACTTGGTGATAACGTCTTTCGACTGGACTGCTGTGGGACCGTGTACGCTAAAGAGAGAAAGCTGATGCACATAAAACCTGTCGTGACTCCAATGTCCTCCATGTTCAAACGATATACCAATGGTTGTGGCAATCCAGTTGATAAGTCCCTCATTTGGAATTGGCCCAAAATTATGAGACCACTTATAGGGGGCAGCGTTTGCCTGACTATTAGGCGTACCCATAATGAAATGACCTATCTCAAATCTTCATAACGATCAATCATATAATCGACAGCTTACCCGGTCATTGATAGAAAAGAAAAGGTAATTACAAAACCAAAGAAGGTACCGCTGTTTTAGACAAGTGAAATCAGTATCTTGTGAGATTTTATAAAATTACACGTATTTCATGTGACCACCTTCCGAAAACAAAACCATTTGTGGTCCAACACTCCTCTTCCTACTGTATTTTTCAAATATGTGCATTACTTACAAAATTTATATTTATAACACATAAAACTGAATACCCTTTCAAAATTATAAATATTCTATTAAACCCAAAATTCTATGAGGGCGTAAGAGATTTTGTTTGCAAACAAAGGGTTTGTATTGGTATCTATAAATTTAATAAAAAGGCAAATGGTATATCTCATCCCTACTTCTCCTGTCTGATATTCGCCACAGCTCTCAAGGATTTCCAGGGACTATCAGACCTTGGCATTTAAAACAGCCTGTAGATGTACCTTTGTAGAATCATGGCTACATATAATCATACGTGACCATAGGTAGTAAAAGTAGAAAAACCTTAGAGAGAGTGGATTTTTTCGAGACATCTGTTACTACTAAGACTTGAATTACGCCCTGCTAATATGTGTAGCTAAACAAGTTGTGCATATTTAATGCGTTACGATAACCGTACAGCTAGGAGGATCGGGGGTTACCTCAGCGCTCCGCGGATTGCCAACGGCCTCTGAACGGTGTTTGCACTTTTATTAGCGAGGATCGCATTGTTTATAATGTAATCACATGTCCAGGAAAAGGTGCATTTATGGGTTATTAAAATTCCCGGGTCTCAATAGTCCGCGAAAACTCGCTGCTGTGTGAGAGCTGTGGTGACTTGAGACGGAGAACGTGGAGAAATGTATCGATTTCTTTTTTATTAAATTTAGATACCGAGACAAATCCTTGGTTTGAAAACGAAAGACCCTACAGAATTTTGAAGTGAGCTAACTGAAAATTCGAATTTTGAGAGAATATTTAATTTTATATGTTAACCCTTTGGTGTCCTCGCCGTGAGGAAACCAAACTCTTGACGTTTTGACTGTTGCCAGTCACGAAGAATAGATTTAATTTCTACAAAAATAGTTGCGGGTGACATAGCTCCACGAGAATCCTTTACTTTTTAGCACGTCATTTCCCGTAAAATAAAAATGGTCACGATTATTTTTAACAGCACTGACATCTGCTGGAAAATGGAAGAAAACGAGAACAGCTGCCCAATGCTGAAAAAAGGGCAGCCGTTGCCATCGCTCGACTTAACTACCAGCAAGATGGCGGACCCCCGTGCTTGCGCACAGCCAGCTGCGTCAAAAAAGGGTCTCTAGATCTGTGGCACGCGATGCACGTTTCGATCCTCCGCCATCTTGCTGGTAGTTAAGTCGAGCGATGGCAACGGCTGCCCTTTTTTCAGCATTGGGAAAGGGTTGCGCCTCAAAGGGTTAACGTTCCACCCTCAAACACGTTCCACCCCAACATGAAGAGTCACAGAATATCCTCAACCAAACAAGTGGACACGTCATTCTGAAGATTTTTTTAAAGCATGTGTGTTCGAAAGTTTTAAGGTGAGGGGTAGGGAAGAGGTTGATACTCAACCTTCCCCATCCTCCACCTTTTTTGGCTATATCCCTAATTTCTGGTAGATGGTCCTATTGAAATCATAATTTTATAAAAAAAATTAAAATGTTAATTTTGATTCAGTTTGTCCAAAAAAGGTTATAACTTCTTTACTTTCGTAACTGTAGCGCTCCAAAGTTGAGAGTTTCCTGTATACCAGACAAACATATAAATAATCAGCAATAGCAGATTACTTATGCTAAATAACAAATTAACTTACAAAATAACTTATATCAAATTTCTGTTAATGGACCGAGAAAGTTCGAAAGGAAAAGGCTGCAAAAGTAGAATTTCCTAAAACTTTAACCAAACTATGCTAGAGCCGTTTAAAACTAATATCAAATCATGAGGATGAATTGAAAAATCGATGGAAATTTCCATCTTTATCTCCTTTTTAGCTAGAGAGATATTATTCCGCGTATGTAATACCTGAACAAGGGCCATTACCAAAATGTTCCTGCGGAGAAAGAGCATATGGGATTTCTCGAACATTTTCAAAAGAGTAAAATTCTCATTACCAAAGATTTGGCTGATTGTCCAAGAGAATATAAAATGGCTGGATCAGGGCAGTGTAAAAATGATGATCTTGTCGAAACGGACGAACTTAAATGGCACTGATAGTATTAGTCGTTTGTATTGTTTGAGAAAATTCTGTAATGAAATCATATTTTATGACAATACTGCATCTGGGCAGCTACATAATTCAATGTGAACTTTACATATTTTAAAACAGATTGTATAAATATATTTTATAAGACTGGAATATTCTATTTTTCATACATTTTTATCCGACTATTTATTCTAAGTTGTAGCACATGTATAGGCAATCATATGCATTAAGATTTAGTATTGACTAGCTGAAGTACCCGTTTTTCGCACGGGAATGAATGGGCTTTTTAATATTGCGATTTGTTGTGATTACTATTCATTGTAATAAACAGATATAGCAAAATGGATATCGCGCTATATTGTGTCCAACAATCATGCATACCGAATTTCAAGGCAATCGTTTGTACGGTGCAGAAGGGCATGCGGCGTAGCGCAATTAGTGGCGAGTTTTAGCAAAACGGATACGGGGAAAATATTCTTCGCATTCAGAAATCGATGTATACGAATTTTCATGACGATCGGCTGGACAGTCCTGAAGTTCATGTATTGACGCGACATCTAGTGGCAAGTTATAGGAAAATGGATAGCGCCAAACTCTTCCTCGTGTTCAAATATCTATGAATATCTATTTTCATAGCGATCAGTTTCACAGTCAAGAAGTCATACACTGCACCGCCATCTAGTGGTTAATTAAAGTAATGATTTGCTACAGCGCCGTCAAGTGGCGAGTTATAGTAAAATGGATAACGCCAAAATATTCTCATTGTTCAAATAGCTGTGCATACTGATTTTCATAGTGACCGTTTGAATGGTCAAGAATTTGGCCTGCTGCAACGTCATCTAGTGGCGAGTTAAAATAATAATGCATTGCAGTGCCATCTAGTGGTGAGTAACATCAAAAGGAACACAGTTAGAATATATTCTTCGTGCTCAAATGTGTAAGTATAAAAAATTTTATGCCGATCGGTCGAACGCTATAGAAGTTGATGCGTTGCAGCGCCATTTAGCGGCAAGTTACACCAAAATGGATAGTGAAAAACATTCTCCGTGTTCTAATATCCGCGTGTACCAAATTTCATCGAAATCGGTTGGGCGATATTCGCATAGCTAAACGGAAATAGAAACGGAAATAGGCTAAACGGAATAGAATTCGACGTTGTGCTGCGCCACCTAGTGGCAAGTTAGAGGAAAACGGATAGCATAAAAACCTTCTCCATTATAAAAGACTTAGATGAACCAAATTTAATGGTCATCGGTCAAACGGTGCTGGAGTTTTTCAACCTCATACACACGTACCAACATTCATTTTTAATCTATAACCAGTGTTATATATACCAGTCTCAAATAAAATCCAGTTTCAAATCCAAGCCTCACCAAAGTGCCAACATACGCCATTTTGCAAGAGTTTTTTCAGGCAATCATTCGAAGCATTGACTTAGCAGCAATCAATATGGGAAATGGTTCGACCGCCAAAAAGTAAAGCACGCATTTATTTGAAAAGTGGAATCCCTTAATACAGCCGCATTTTTTAAATTATCAACTATATAACGTGTTTTATTCATCGTTATTCCGATGTACTACATGCGAAGATTTCAGTTATCTGAAATTTGGCGGAATTCCCCCAACTTAAATCAATGTACTCAATTGGCGAGAATGCTGAAGATAGATCGCTTGAAATCCCTTAAAAACTGCATTATTTTAGCACGGATCATTAAAATTTTACGCTGTATTATAATAAAACCCTTGCACTTGTTTTCAAAAATCTATTTCCTTAAGCTCTCAATGAATTGCGCCAAGCCGAAAACTGTGCAAACCGCTAGAACTCCCTTTCTCGGCATTTGAGCCATTTTATTTTTTCGCCAAACTAAAAAATTGGTTTAGGCCGCTTTGGTATAAAATGAAGGGAAAGAACTGAGTGATTGATTGCGCATCTGTGGATGCAAAATAGGGGTCCTGTAAAAGATGCACTTCCTTTTGTCCAGGTTGAGCGTGCCCCTTAGTGAGTTTCTCTTTCTCCCCTGTTTGAAACAACAAGCAGAGGGGGATGAGCGCCATTTTCACCCACATACGAAACAGAGGCAGGCACACACCGGATTGAACGGGAGAACTGTGCGGGATTTTACTGTATCAAATCCCATATAGAATTTTTCATTTACAAAAAAACTGTCTTCATTTTTACCTAAATTAATTGAGAACCAAAATCATAATATATATCAGATGTTTCTAAATAAGATTTGATTGAAGTAACCCTTTATGAATTAATTCACAGTAAGTTTTACATTAAGTAAGTAATTTCTTTCCAAAAATGGGTAAAACGGGGCAAAATTTGGTAAAACTTGTGCCAAGTTTTATATATTAATTCGTGCTTGTCAATGCCGATTTCACGCGTTCAAAAAAGTAAAAACAATAATACTAATCTTTATTTAACCGCTTAGAGAAAGTAAGCAATTCTAAATAATAGTTGGGCAAAATTTTCCAAAATTATGTCATTTAGATATCGCAGTCCATATCGCCTATGTTGTATATTTCTTTTAAGGGCTCAGCTCCGTATTAGTTTAGGGGAATTTTTAAAAAGTTATTATTACTATTATTATTAACTTTACAAAACTAAATAATTACTGGGGAAAACTTATACATAAAAATATTTGTTTTAATTCGTGTTTGGGGGTGTGAACTTATACATATTTATATTTATATATATATAATTTGCCCAAAATATTATTTACTGTTGTTTACCTTCTTGAACAAATTTTAGCAAGTTTTGTCCCGTTTTACCCACCTTTTGCAAAGTATAATCAGGGGCGTAGCCAGAAATTTTTCATGGGGGGGGTTTACGACTACTACAACTCATATATATGTATACGTGTGTGTGATAATGTAGTGAAGAATATACATTTTGAATGGCAAAAAATTCCTCTTGGGGGGGGGTTATGACCCCCCTAGCCCCCCCTTGGCTACGCCCCTGAGTATAATGTATACATAATTACAGCATATTTTTGCTTCCAGTAACTGTCTAGATTGTAGGTTTAAAATGATTTAAAACTCATTTCTTAAAATGTAAAATGTAAATGTCTTAAAATGTTAATCTAATTAATGGTTAATTAGTTTTACTATAATAGTTTTAATAATTGTATTTATACTATTATTGATATTGCAAAGATTATTTTCCCTCACCAACTGTGATTGAAACATATCTGTAAACCTTTAATAAGAAAATCTGAAACTTTCTACATCATCTCATTAATATATGGGGGTATATTTTACTTAATGGGAATTTTTGTAAGAGGAGGGCTGTATAAAAAATAAAATTTTGTATTTATTTACATTTAATTTCCTGAAAATTTTATTCGATATCATAAAATAACTATGTAATTCATTCCATATGTTTTAGATCAACATTTAAAGAAGGAAACCATAGGCCACTGTTTTTAAGACACCCTCGATTATAGGGATTGAGAGTGATTATGATTTTTATTTAATATTAAAAATATTAAACTTTCACTGTAAATGATCATAAAAGTTATTTAGGTTTTGGGGTTAAGGCAGATCTACACAAGGGTTGTCTGCTTAATTAAGGCATGCCTTAGTAAAAATTGTTTATACTACAATGTAAAAGGTACTTGATTAATTTTTTTCTTATTTTTTATTAGATAAATTTATATCCTATAAAGCTCTCTTCTTTATAAAACTTATACCTTATTTAACTTTAAGATAAACTGAAAAAAACTTGCTGAAATACGCAAAAGTGCGATCCGTTTCATTTTTGTATTCTCGGTTATGAGAAAGAAATGATCCGTTTAATATCCGTATCCACGGATAAAAAAAAAAAAATATTCGTTTTCATATCCGTATCCGCCGATCTACCTTTTATGACGATACAGCACACACAGCCGCTGTTCACACAATTTAGCCCTTTTAACGGCCTTTAAAGGTGTTCCAAAAGCTTTGCGGTCAAATATGGGCACTCTTTCCTTCTTCCTAACAAAATAGCTGGGTAACAGGTGTCAGGAACGTCCCCCCCCCCTCCCCCCACTCCCTTTTCCCTGACCAACGCGGCGATCTTACAGAAACCTAATTTTTAACTGATCCCCCAGCTCCCGTCAGGAACTCCCCTTCAAGATGGGGGTAGACACTTTTTATACCAAATGGCGTATACACCAAAAAATTTTCCATATTAGCCTCGGAAATCTTCAATTCTTATTGTTTTGCGTATAAAACATTTCATTCCTGCTCTGTTTTCCCATGCACACGATATTATAATTAAAAAAAAAATAACCTTACGAATATAAACTAACAAAAAACAATCATTATTATTCTTTTATTTTTACTTTGAGAATTTAAAACATTTTATTCGGCAAAATCGCCACACATTGCAACCACGATGCTTATTTCACACTTTTTTCACTACAGGGGTTGCAATTACAGAAAGCTTTTTGCGTGGAGAGCATAAAAAATCTCTGAAAGTCCACCCGTTCACGGAATTTAAAAGTTTTAAAGTGGACTATGATTTATTCTATATTATTTTACATATCTGTGCAAAATTTCAGGCTGATAGGTCCATTTTTGTGGATTTGTATGCAAATCAAATCCACAAACAAACAAACAAACAAACAAACAGAATTTCATTTTTATTTATAAGATTTTCCATTATGAAATAGTTTTCTTTAACATACTGTAATTTGTTGCAGAATTAGAACCTTTGGAAAAACTATCATGTACACAGGGCGTTCAAAAAGTAACACCTTTTCTCCCTCAGTCAGGTGGCGTCATCTCGAAATGAGATGGTATCGTCGCTTTCGCAGACGATAATAGAGTTTTAAGGCGTCCAACAGTAGCAATTTCATTGTGGCAATTTTTACTGTGTAGTACTTAAAAAAAAAAAAAAAAAAAAAAAAGAAAATGGCGCCCCGCTGGTAACTTACTCCAACACTGGAATATGCAGATCGTTAAAAGGTTCGAGCGAAGTGCTTTAAACTAGACGCAAGCTATATCAAGCCACTCACAAAACAGGGTTTGATTCGCAGTTTTGGGTGGGAGATCTGGCAACATCCATCGTACAGTCAAGGTCTGGCTCCTCGTGGTTTTCAAGTGTGAGGCAAACTCAAAGAACATGTCAAAGGAAGACAATTTTCCAAAGATGAACAGGTTCAGACAGTTGTTCTAAGATTGGCCTCAGGACTAAGAAGCGATTTTCTACTGTCCGGGCGTTCACTGTCTTTTGTAACATACTGAGAAAGGTCTGCAGCGCGAAAATTATATGGAAAAAGCATTCTTTATGTCTGTCATATTGTATTGTAAAGCACTTCTTAATAATGTGTTTTTTATTTCTTACTATTTGTTTACTTTCTTCGAGTGCAACTTTCAAGTTTAATTCTAAGGAGTGAAAATGACGATCAAAGAGGGAGTGAAAAAAGGGTCTCCAGATCTGTGGCACGGGATGAACATTTCGATCGTTCGCCATCTTGCTGGTAGTTAAGTCGAGCGATGGCAACGGCTGCCCTTTTTCCAGCATTGGGAAAGGGTTGCGCCTCAAAGGGTTAAAGGTTGAATGCTTCAGATGCCATTTCACTCCTAGAAAACTATTCAGATTTCTCTTTTTAGAGTATGTAAATTAAGGAAGATACAATATCAAACTGCATTACATCAAACTAGTAGTCTTTGCGTTATATCATATTAGTACCGTATAGATCGTTATAGTCAATATATGTGATTTTTAAATCTCTTTGCCCCTATTTACAAAAATCATTCAAAAAAACTCATAAAAACAATTCAGAAATTTTTGCCATTGATTACATTTTGAACAAACATCCGTTTCGGCCAGTCTTGTCATAGAAAGAGTATAGTCGCAAAGCCAGTCCTAGAAATCCTTCTATTCAATTTATTTTAAAATAAGAATTGTAAGAACACAAGGACATCTTCAGCAAGAAGAACAGCAAAAACAAATAAATAACGGGATCACTTATTTTCCTTTTTCCTCCGACAGGAAATCCTGGATCAAAGGAGAGTCGCTATGTTTGAATAAATGTCTGCTTCGACGCCGTAGCACATGATATCCACCGATACTCCTTGCTTTCTCTTAAGAACGATAGGAAATTGAAAGGAAATTACCTGTTCACTGTCGACGCTACAGATTGAGTTCTCGATAGAGTTAGATGGGATGGGAAAGGGTTTCTATTGCATTATTGCGGGAGCTCTACGTACACACGATCAATCTTGATGACAGTTACTGAATTTCTTCAGTGAGCTAACTTCTAAAAGCAAAGCGTACTCTTCTTACACAGATGCTGCAAATCCACTTCGGTATTTTTAGAGTGGGCGGAAAGGTAATACAGTGAACTCGCGATAACTCGAAGTCTCGTAAGTCGAATATTCGTTTATCTAGAAAATTTTCATGTTTAAGTCTCAATTCAACTTAGTATTTTAAACACAAAATTATTTCTATAACTCGCAGCATTCCCCTTTATTTCGAAGTTTTTTTAAACGTTTTAACTTAATTTCATACTTGCAAAACCCATAAAATTAAAAAATACCAAACAAATTAGGATTAATTTTATTTTCTGTCGTAAAATTACGTATACCTTATACCTTACCATTCAATTTATTTAACGAGGGGGGGGGGGAGATACCCGGTGTCAAATTCGAATTCGAGAATAGAGAAGAAACTTTCTATGCATATCTTTTTATCATTTTGAGATACTAACAATTATTTATTTTTTTCTTGACTGAGTAGCACAGTATCAACTAACCGCTATTTATAGCACACGAAAATTTAAATTTTTCTATGAAAAGAGGTAAGAGAGCAAATATATGAATAACTTGTGATAATTCGAAGTATTTGGGTGGTCCCTCGGACTTATCGTGAGTTGACTGTATTCCACTTTTAGGTTGAAAGAGAGAGAACAGTTGAAGAAAAATTATTTTCATTTAAAGTTTTTAATTTTTTTTTTTTGCTAGTGACATACATGAAGAGGGGACTTCAACCCCCCTCTTAGACAAATTTTTATAATTTAAAATAAACTTAAGTATTAAATATTCATAAGTCCATAAATGTTTAAAGTACAGAAGTTATCCTTCAAATGATGTGATGTCGACGAATGCTTTATGTTACAATGCTGCAAATTTTGAACTCAAAAATCCACAAATTTTTAATGCTTAATGCACAGAAGTTGTGCTTCCAATGGCCTCCTGTCAATGAATCCATGGCTGTGGCGGATCTTCATACCGGCCCGGTCACCGGGGATGAATATGTGTTAGAGTAAGTGACTGAGCTTGAAAATATTCTCAAAAATTGTTTTATACATTACTCTTTTTTGAATAAAAAGCATGATTAAAAAACTTTTTTTAACTTAGAAATAAAGATATATAAGATTAAAAAAACTTTTTTAAATCTTATATATCTTTATTTCTTTTTAGTTTGAAAATTGCTTTTTTCTTGGTGCTTCTGTCGAAGCTTAGCCTCTAAGCCTGCTCTGTATTTTATCCTCATGTTATAATCACTAGTACCGCGATCAAACCAATAGAAAACATCCATACTGATATAAATACACTCAGTGATACAACTGTATATCGCTTCATCCGGATCAAATCTTATTTATTGCTCTCCCCCTCTTCCGTCTTGCACAGAAAATGAGGCTTGAGCGGGGCCAAGAAAAGGTACAGAAAACCCCGTGTATTGTGGAAAAACCAACTTAAAGTCAAAGTAACGATTTGAGAACAGAAATTTGGAACGCGTAATGCTAGAAAAAAAGTCCCATTATTATTATACAAAAATCCCTTGAAATTTCTCGTATATATTTTTCCCAATTCATTATTTAGTCAAATCAAGTTTAAAAAAAAACAAAAAAAACTGCAGTCAGTGACGCATTTAATCAAAATTTATATGCCAGGTACTCAACTGTTACAAAACAAAGAGAACAAAAACATTCTGCAAGAGAGAACTCTTTTCTTTAAGGTAATTAGAAGAGCGCAATTTGTTGTCCGTAGATGCTCACGTGAGATTTCTTGGGGACGATCTATCAAACGCTTCCCTGAATGATGGGGGTGGGGGAGAGAAACTAAGGAAAAGAACTGCTTTCCGATTCGGGAACAGCGAAAAATTCGCGAAGAATATAAAGCAGTGGACGGGCCAAGGAATGACGCTTGTGATGCATGTTGGTGCAAGTTTCAGATCAGTGGTTACGTTCAGCTTACGGCCAACAATATTTTTACGGTGTTCCGATTATGTCAGGTGCTTTTATAGCACGGATAAGAAATGGACGGGTGTTATGGTCGGTTGGGGTTAGCAAGAATGTTCTTTAAAAAGTGTGTGGGATATTAGATTGAAGTTTGACACATATGATTGATTGACGATTTTTGTTGTTGTTTTTGTTTTTTAATTTTGCGCGTCTGTTACAGAAAGTTTAAGTGTCCTCAACCGTCAGGTTGTGGGATTTAAGATTCGAGATTTTTTAGATTAATATTTTCAGAATTCCTCTTCAGGTTAATTAATGTATTCTTTTTTTTACGCTCAATAAATGTGTTAAAACTAAAGTATTGGGTTACAACTATATCCCCCCCCCTCTTTTTTTTTAATGTTGCACATTTCTGAACCTTTCCCATCCATTGAAGTTGAAGATGCGCTTCTCTATAGCAGTGTGGGAGCATTCTATTTTTCTCTGTCAATTCTATTGTCGTTCGTCGCGAATCACCTTGCCTAAGTTGGTTTTTAATCGTTCTTTGTCGAACTTAACTGGGCAGGCAAGAACGAGATGGCGTCTTTGATGCCGAAGTTCTCTATTTCAGAACTAGGCATAGTTATCACGAGCGGTTCTTTCAGCTATGGTGCGCCCTTTCCATACTCAGCACAAAGGTCACGAGCAGCGTTTGAGGCCTTTATACCTTGTATTAACAGCAAAAGAGAAGTAGGTATTGAAAATGGTCATTTTTCTCAACTTGAAATTCCATTTTAACGACGATCTGAAAATTAATATAAATTGACTCGAACAGAAAAACAGGATACAGATTCCGATTGAAAAAAATATCAACTTTCGAATGATTTAAAACATGCCAAAAACGTTTAATTACGTGTAGAATGTTAAAAATAAATAAATTAATTAATTAATTTTAAAATGGTGGGAACTTAGGTTAGTGAGATTTTTAAGGCTGACAGGTTGGTTTAGGTCATTCATAGAGATATAAGCGGACAAAAAAAGGCATTAACAGACGTATTGAGGAAGAAGAATTGGGAATGGACGCCAACAGATGAATCCTGTAAAATTAATAATTCCTATAATTTTGTTCAAAATACGATTGAACCTTGTTAATGGGAAACCTCATGAGATAAATAAATACCTTTTTACACGAAACATGAGCTTTTCCCGCCAGAACAGTGTTTTTACGAGCTTAATTTATCTGATAACATAAAATTTTGTTATTGCGAAACGATTGCTGAAATCCTTTCGCTTTAATGATATCCGACTGCAATTTCAAAATGAGGGGTGATTTGATGTTTCCACGAAGCAATTAAAAAAATTACAGCATGAGGGGACAGATTAAACGTAAAGTATCCATTTCCTCCTCATTTAAATCGAACTAGATTATGTTATCTTTATCATCTACCGTTTGCCATGTATAGATGTTTTTGTGATGTCTTTCTTTTCTTTTTTCAAATTTTGAGATTCAGTAGCAAAAACACGCGTCTGCAGAAAAAAAAGATTACTAATTAAGAGTTATTAAATTGTGCACAAATGAAAGTTGTCCTAATTCTACAAGTTGATTCAAAAATAGTGTGACCAATTTCAGAACATAATAATTTTTTTTTGACTTAAGTTATTTGCATGGAATTTTCAAAGTGGTTTCCTTTTAGCACTGTACACTACGTAAACTTTTAGGTCAAGCCAAAAGAGCTTTTACGATCATTTTTGGGGATTTTTCCAACTTCCTCTTTGATTGTTTTTTTAAGCTTCCTCTTGACGTGTTCTTGCTTTTTAATTGTTTTTAAGTGTCCCCATAAAAAATAATCGCAAGGAGCACAGTCAGGGTACCCATTTCTCAGGAGGAAAAAAATTAATTCTTTTACCTTTCAGCCGTTTTATAGTTGATTTTGCAGAATGATAGAGCATAATCTTCGTGAAAAACAAAGTTTTCTTGAGGGTAGAGAAGTTTACTGTCTTTGATCATATGCTACAAAACTTTATTCTGATAGTGTTTACCATCAATTTTAGCCTTTAGTTCTACAAAAAATGGTTTTGTTAAGCCTTGAGAGGACATTCCCATCCATACCGTAACACTTGACACTTAACTTGCCTTTTACAAAACTTCTGCGTCTTTGCGAAGCTGTTTGCGTGAAATATACTGTATATTCCTTTTGCCAGTTGTGGACGACAGATGAAACAATGCTTCATCCAAAGTTATCCATGTTTTGTTTCTACCTTTGCGTAACATTAAATACAAAGGCGAAGAACGTTTTCTTTGTTTTTCTACGGTCTTTGCGCACATTTGATGACAGACTGGTTTCTTCACTTTTTATATTGCCAATTTTCTTTATCTGACGACAAAATGTCGAACGCGATACTTGCAGTTTCTTTGCTAAAGTTTTTTGAGGCAGGTATTTTTCTATAAGTCTTTTCACCTTTTTTTTTTTTCTTTTTCACCCCTTTTTCTTTTCCTCCACATTTTCCCCTGGAGCCTTTAATTGCCAGCCAAATTTTATTTCTTTTCGAAGTTTAGATAGTAATCTATAAGAAAAATGTCTTTTCTGATTTTTAAGTGTTTTATTTATAACAGAATTTGTGCAACCATCCTTGAAAAGCTTTAAAATTTCGTTTCGGGTGTGAGGATCTAATTTCAGAGTCATAATTTATTCCCACTGATAAAAATAGTTCGACTTATAATTTGAACGTCTCATTTTAAAAATAAATCTGGTCGTAAAGCGATTTAAATTTACCACAAATAGTTATATTCTTTTAAAATTGCTCACACTAATTTTGAATCAACCTGTAGTATGGTACCTTTCGTTTGATATGAAAATTACATGAACTAGAGTAAAAATTTCTAATTGAAAAAAGAATCTTAACTGATTTAAAAGAAGAAATAAAAATGAATAATTCTTTTGAGATGAGTAACTCTTCTTCCGACTAACTTGAAAAGATGATCAAGCCATCTAATTTAACAGTTTTTGTTGTTGCACAGGTCTTCTTGGAGCTTTTTAGAAAAGGGTTAGTTTTCTGTTTCAACAAAACAAATTTCTAGATGTTAACACCGAAAGAACGTTACTAAACACCAATGAGAGTTAATGATGCAGTATGTTATATTCGGTAACTATGACTTACCATCATCACTACTGGAAATTGATCATTATCATCCTCTTACTGAGGATGGTAAGTCAGAATGGCTAATATCGATCTCCATCATTGACTCTTATTGGTATTTACCAACGTTTGCTCTTCTTTAGTTAATTACTAGCTGGAGTACCCGTTCTTCGCACGGGAATGAATGGACTTTTTGATATTACGATTTGTGGTGATTACTATTCATTGTAATAAACAGATATAGCAAAATTGATATCGCGTTATATTGTGTTCAATAATCATGCATACAGAATTTCAATGCAATCGTTTGTACGGTGCAGAAGGCGATGCGACGTAGCGCAATCTAGTGGCGAGTTTTAGCAAAACGGATACGGCGAAAATATTCTTCGCATTCAGATATCGATGTATACGAATTTTCATGACGATCGGCTGAATAGTCCTGAAGTTCATGTGTGGACGCAACATCGAGTGGCAAGTTATAGGAAAATGGATAGCGCCAAACTCATCCCCGTGTTCAAATATCTATGTATACCTATTTTCATAGCGATCAGTTACCATCTAGTGGTCAGTTAACCATCTAGTGATTAATTAAAGTAATGATTTGCTACAGCGCCGTCAAGTGGCGAGTTGTAGCAAAATAGATAACGCCAAAATATTCTCATTGTTGAAATAGCCATGTATACTGATTTTCATAGCGACCGTTTGAATGGTCAGGAATTTTGCCTGCTGCAGCGTCATCTAGTGCCGAGTTAAAACAACAATGCATTGCAGTGCCATCTAATGGTGAGTAACATCAAAAGGAACACAGTTAGAATATATTCTTCGTGCTCAAATGTGTAAGTATAAAAAATCTTATGCCGACCAGTCGAACGGTATAGAGGTTGATGCGTTGCAGTGCCATTTAGCGGCAAGTTACAGCAAAATGGATAGTGAAAAATATTCTCCGTGTTCTAATATCCGCGTGTACCAAATTTCATCGAAATGGGTTGGACGATATTCGCATAGCAAACGGCTAAACGGAATAGAATTCGACGTTCTGCTGCGCCACCTAGTGGCAAGTTAGAGGAAAACGGATAGCATAAAAACCTTCTCCATGATAAAAGACTTAGGTGAACCAAATTTCATGGTGATCGGTGAAACGGTGCTGAGTTTTTCAACCTCCTACACACATACCAACATTCATTTTTATCTATAACCAGTCTTATTATATATACCAGTCTCAAGTAAAATCCAGTTTCAAATCTAAGCCTCGCCAAAGTGCCAGCATACGCCATTTTGCAAGAGTTTTTTCAGGAATCATTCGAAGCATTGACTTAGCAGCAATCAAAATGGGAAATGGTTCGATCGCCAGGCATTTTTTTAAAAAGTGGAATCCCTTAATACAGCCTCATTTTTTAAATTATCAACTATAACATGTTTTATTCATCGTTACCTTGATGTACTAAATGCGAAGATTTCAATTTTCTGAAATTTGTCGGATTTCCCCCAAGTTAAATCAACGTACTCAATTGGCGAGAATTCTGAAGCTACATCGCTTGAAATGCCCTAATAACTGCATTATTTCTGCACGTATCGTTAAAATTTAATGCTGTATTCTAAGAAAACCTATACACTTGTTGTCAAAAATGCTATTCCCTTAAGCTCGCAGTAAATTGCGCCAAAAAGCCTAAAACTGTGCAAACCGCTAGAACTCACTTTCTAAAAATCGGCCTATCAGCCACTTTATTTTTCGCCAAACTAAAAAAATTTACATATTAGTCTCGGAAATCTTCGATCCTCATTGTTTTGCGTATAAAACATTTCATTCCTGCTCTCATTTCTTATGCGCACACGATATTATAATTAAAAAAATAACCTTACAAATATAAACTAAAAAAATCATTATTATTCTTTTATTTTCACTTTAAGAATTTAAAACATTTTATTCGGCAAAATCGCCACACATGGCAACCAAGATGCTTATTTCACACTTTCACTACAGGGGTTACAATTACATAAAGCTTTCTTCGTGGAGAACATAAAATATCTCTTAAATTCCGGGAACGGGTGCACTTTCAAAATTTTAAAGTAGACTATCATTTATTCTATATTATTTTACATATATCTGTGTAAAATTTCAGGTTGACAGGTCCATTTTTGTGGAATTGTATACTACCCAAATCAACAAATTGACAAATTCATTTTTATTTATTGACATTTCATTTTTATTTATAAGATAACCTACACTTGTTTTTAAAAATACCCTCTCATTAAATTGCGCCAAGCGCTAGAATCATAGAAAATCTGACACACTTTCAGATTTCAAATACACACTAAAGTGCTATATATAAAAAGAGTTATAATCCATAGGTCTTCCCTATTTTCGTTCCTTATTTTATTAAGTTGGAAAGTGTATCATTATTCATGAGTGTGATTAAACAAAATTAAAATTGATATTTCTAACATCCTTTTTTCTGGATGTAATATATTAGAAATAGATGCCATAAAGCTGCTCAGAAAAATGCACAATTCCAACTGAATGAAAATTTCAAAAACTTATACGCAGGTGTATTCATAACCCAAATAGCAGACGATTAAATTACGATAAATAGCGCCAAGCGTTAGAATCCTCCTCAAAATCGCAAATCGCACATCAACCCCTTTTATTTTTCGCCCAATTAAAAAGTTGCACATTTATTTTCGGAAAATTTCCAAATTCTATTTTTCTTTTGACTATAAATCATTTCATTCCCGCTCTGATTTCACATGAACACGATATTTTAATTTAAAAACAACCTTACAAATAATCTAGTCAAAATAAAAAAAATCGTTATTCTTTTATTTTTACTTCAAGAGTCTGAATCATTTAATGAACTGCCGAATGTGGCAACCTAGATAAGCTTAATTGTCGCTTAATGCACTGTGGGGTTACAATTACGAAATGGCGGAAAGCAAAAATCAGATTTTTGCGATACGTTTTTATCGATATTTCCTAAAATAGTTCGAATTTTTAAAAAATCGCTTCGAGGTGTGTCGGGACCTGTCATGGAGAATTTCCGTTCAAAAATTGGTAGGTCTACGATCACCCGTTTGCGAGCTACGCGAGACACAGACAAACAAGCAGTTTACACACATTGTTTTATTAATATAGATACCAGTCTCAAATAAAATCCAGTTTCAAATCTAAGCCTCGCCAAAGTGCCAATATACGCCATTTTGCAAGAGTTTTTTCAGGGAATCATTCGAAGCATTGACTTATCAGCAATCAAAATGGGAAATGGTTCGACCGCCAGGCATTTTTTTGAAAAGTGGAATTCCTTAATACAGCCTCATTTTTTAAATTATCAACTATAACATGTTTTATTCATCGTTACTCCGATGTACTATATGCGAAGATTTCAATTATCTGAAATTTGGCGGAATTCCCCCAACTTAAATCAATGCACTCAATTGGCGAGAATGCTGAAGATAGATCGCTTGAAATCCCTTAATAACTGCATTATTTCCGCACGGATCATTAAAATTTAACGCTGTATTCTAATTCTAATAAAACCTTTGCACTTGTTTTCAAAAATCCATTTCCTTAAGCTCTCAGTAAATTGCGCCAAGCCGGAAACAGTGCAAACCGCTAGAACTCACTTTCTAGGCATTTGAGCCATTTTATTTTTTCGCCAAACTAAAAAATTTTAACATATTAGCCTCGGAAATCTTCAATTCGTATTTTTTTGCGTATAAAACATTTCATTCCTGCTCCGATTTCCCATGCACACGATATTATAATTTTAAAAAAATAACCTTACGAATATAAACTAACAAAAAAAAAATCATTATTATTCTTTTATTTTTACTTTGAGAATTTAAAACATTTTATTCGGCAAAATCCCCACACATGGCAACCACGATCCTTATTTCACACTTTTTTCACTACAGGGGTTACAATTACGGAAAGCTTTTTGCGTGGAGAACATAAAAAATCTCTTAAATTCCGGGAACGGGTGGACTTTCAAAGTTTCAAAGTCGACTATCATTTATTCTATATTATTTTACATATCTGCGCAAAATTTCAGGCTGATAGCTCCATTTTTGTGGATTTGTATACGAATCAAATCCACAAACAAACAGAATTTCATTTTTATTTATAAGGATTTGGCACCAAGCTACGAACTTTATTGATATATCTAGGTGCATGAACACTGACAAACATTTAATATAAAGACCAAAAAGTTCGCATTATATTCCAATCACAACAAACATTTGGTTTGTTGTAGTGGGAAATGGGATGCAAACATTTTAGTTACAGGGGTGGATGCGAAACGGAGATTTGAAATTGGTATGCTTGGTTCAATACAAAGCTAATTTGTGAACTGTTTCGTGCGACAAAACATTTCCTAATTTTTCCTCTCGCATCTATACTTAGCAAATTGCATTCGACGCCGTTCAAGATCAGAGTTAATTTTTAAGAGAAATATTTGCTCTTTCTTTCTATTAAAAAAAATTGTACGTTAAAAATTCGATTTTATTTCAGCTAAAAGTGACACTCATTAACATTCTTAATTCAAAAACCAATAATGACTTCTTATAGATATTTTGGCAAAGAAATAACCTTGTGGGTACTAGACAAGCACGATGATTTCTTTTGCGCACCAAAGAAAAGGAAATCTCAGAGAATTCCCTTGCTCGAGGGCAATGTGATAGGGACTTAGTTTTTTATTAGTTTTTCCTTCCTTCTTTTTCTGAAAACTATTTCGTCTTCTGCACGGGAAATTATTCAGAAGATGGAGATTACGTGAAAGAGAAAAAGAAAAAAGTATAAAATTTTCATTATAAATGCTATAAAAGATCAATGCTTTTTTCACTTGAATATTTTTCTGATTCTTCCTCTCTTGTAACCCAATGCCATTTCTTGTAATATGTTAAATAAGTTCATCTGTTCTTCGCAGTAACTTAATTATTATTATTTTTTTTTTGGATAAGACAAAGCTACTCGAGGGCTATCTGCATAAGGGGAAAGGGGGAATCCGTGGTAAGACTTTTTAAGGGCATGCGTATTCACGTTGTGCCTGGAGAAAACCGGCCCAAACTACAGGCCATTAGATCGCGCGAGGCTAGAACCTTGGACCTGCAAACTTCAGCCATTTTTCAAAGTTCAGTATCTTATACACTTGTCCATTGGTCAGCTCTAAGTAAATTAAAAATTTAAGAAACATTACAATATGATTTTTCTTCTTATGATTTCTTTATGCAACTGAGTTATAATTATTATGAAAGTTCTTTAACTTTGTGGCACGCGATTGGAGATTCCATCGAAGTCATCTAACAAGGGTTTTATAATTTTTTGGAACTTTCTACGAATCTCTATAATTTAAGGCCTAATTTCCCTCACAGTTTGGGGAGTTGTGAGGGACGAAGTTTTCGACCCCCACATCTCTATATGACTCTGAACCGTCTTGGTGTAACCTACCCTTATAGAATTTTCCCCCCTCTAATTTTGAAACACCCTGTATACATGCAATTCGAATGTATATATTTTGGAGCTCATAAGCGTGTGAGAGAGAGAAAGTGGCTGCGAGGACATGAAAGTAGACAGGGGGGAGGGGGGGGGGTCACCATTAAAATGGGTACCGGCGGGCCTGCAGCACTTGTCCCAAAGTGATTATTAACAGCTGCATGAAGATGACGTTCCCGACCTGAAAGTGCTATGTGATTCTGAATCCTTATTATGTGCCCTATCTACCCTAGAAGCTTGTTGAAACATTATGATGCACCTTCAAAGTGTTAACTCTCACTGAAGCTTAATAACGTTGCCCCTTCTCTGCTAATTATTTTGCACCAAACTACGACATGTATGCCTTTTTTACCTTTGTTGGAAAGTGTTTTTGAAAAAGAAAACAGAAAGATTTACTTACAATTTTATGTGACTTATACCATCCTCTCACTCAAATCATATTTTGTTTTTTTTTTTCTATAGGGGTGAATCCTGAAAAGAAGAGCCCAGCTTGAGAACACCGGCAAGTCCCTTAATAACTTGGATTTGTTACATCAAGTTCTCTTCGTAAAGAACATTAGAGGCCCGGATTGTCGTTAGTGCCTCTCAAGACTGTTTCTTTTTCCGAATAGCTGGTGAGAAACTATTCAATTTGTCTCTTTATTGGGATATTAAAGAGATCAATGTTTTCCCCCCATTTTACGCTTTGATTTCATTCTCTTTTTGTTGTGTGGCTCTTTAAAATTCTTTTCACTGCGGAATTTTTTTTTTCCCAAGTCTGAAGTAATTGAGAATTTGGTTTGCAGTTCCATTCGGAAAAAAAGTTCAGATTTTTTTTCTTCTTCTTACATTGTCATGTTTTACGGTTGGATATTTTGATATAAAACAAGTAATTTAGGAAAGTTAATGTTATTAAGTTCTTCTTTCTTTCCTTTTCTTTTTTTGTAAGTGTTTTATAGTTTTCTGAAGCTGCAGTTATCAATAGTTTGATTTTTTAAATTGTTATTTTACAGACTTAAAAGCGTGTTATAAGAAAGTGCGTTTGTTGTTTTGAGATGCTTATACTAACTTCGAAAATTAATTTAATGCTGCTATAATTGTTTCTTAAATAGGTTTATTTTTATATCAGATTATTGTAATATAGGTATGAATATATAGGGAGAACAGGGTTAATTATTTGTTACATTCAATAGTAGAATCAGGCGAGGGCACTTTAATATTTAATATTTTTCTAATAATTAAAAAAAATATTTTTCATGGTAGGTATCTTTCATCATTAATTTTAAGTGCTTTTTAAGAATGTAACAATTGTAAAACTAATAGCATATCAACATTTTCAATAAACGGTTTGGATGGTTTTGTGTTCGAGGTTATTTGGCGCAAAGAGACAAATTTTAAGGCAAGCTAATCCTTATTAAAAAGTTCATTTGTGATATTATGAAGATCTCGTGACATGTTTTTTGCTTTTTATAACACCGTTAAATATTTTGAAATTCTTGGTAATAATTACCCCGCTATTTAAAAAAAAAATGTGCTAGTTACGACTGTGCCGCACAGCCAGCTGTCGTCCAAAAAGGGTCTCTAGATCTGTGGCACGCGATGAACGTTTAGATCGTCCGCCATCTTGCTGGTAGTTAAGTCGAGCGATGGCAACGGCTGCCCCTTTTTTCAGCATTGGGAAATCTATCCACCTGTTCTCGTATTCTTTCATTTTTCAGCAGATGTCAGAGCTGTTAAAAATAATCGTGACAATTTTTTTACGGGAAATGACGTGCTAAAACGTAAAGGATTCTCGTGGAGCTATGTCACCTGCAACTATTTTTATAGAAATCAAATCTATTCTCCGTGACTGGCAACAGTCAAACCGTCAGAGTTTGGTGTTCCCTGAGCGGGAACACTGCGCGTTAAAGGGTTAAGAGGTTAAAGTTTCCCCCTAATTAATTGAAACAATACTTGTCCTATAATTAAGACAGTTAAAAATTCGCAAAGTCGAAATTTGGCGCAAAGGGGTCATAATTACCGTCACCCGACCCTAAATGAGTTAATATATTGAAATGCATTTTCTAGTAGTTGGGTGACCTGCCTTTCTCGTTCTCTTGATTCGATTTCAATCAATCATTTTCACCAACAAGTCGATTAGAAACGAGCATGAAAAATCGATTTCCCATCAATTTTTCTTGAAATGGTGAGCAATTTATCAAATCCCAATTTTAAAGCATCTTCATTTACATTATCACTGATCTCTCGAAATACGAGATACGAATTAACTGGACCCCAAGCATGTCTTCACACAGCCGACGACATTCGTACTGCGGTTATTATTATTCGAAACAACCTTAAATTATCCGCATTTGTGGCTCATTAGACGAGAAAATACAATCCATAATACCGTTTAAATCGGATGTTAATGTGCCCTTTATGAAGACGTCGATGTGCCGCAGGGTGTGGCTCGTACCCTATTTACACTCCGGAGGAATGTATTCCAATAGGCAGGTAGGGTTATTCGTCTGTATATATGTATAGACACATGGATTGCGCCAGAACAGTCATTAATTTTCAACCAATGCCAAGGTAACGGAATTAGTTTATTAATCATTTCTGGTGAAAAAAGTATAAATCATATCAAACGCTTCGATTATAAAGCACTTTCCAACCCAACATAATTTTTTAGCCACATTTGGCAATGTATTGTCCTTAAATCTGGCGAGATTTCGGAGATAATCTTGAAAAGTGTTCTATTATCACTGTAAATGCAATTGTGGAGACCCTCTAAAAGAGCCTTAAAAGTTTTTTTTGTTTATTTCATCATTTAACTGAAGATAAAACTTTTATAAACATTTTTATACTTATTGTATGTGCTTGAAATAGATTGATGTCTCTCAACTGCAATAGATTGTAATGTTTTTGAATTATCCTGTAGATGAACTATTAATGATTGATATAGACACAATTGTCCATGGAGAGCTTTATTTTATAAACCTTAGTAACATACATAATTTTTTTTTCATTTCAAATAGCCGAATATCTCTGTAAAATAAGCTTTAAAAAAAAAAAACTGCCCATTGAGCATAATGTATTGCAAAGCTTTTGAATGCTCCTGTAGAAGAACTATCAATGCTGGATACACTATTTTTAACAGGACACATGGTACAGTACACAGGAATATCGTATACAAATATCGTAGTAATCGATGCATGTTTATGGGAGTTAGAGCACGGACAGACAGACAGACCAAACCGAAATCATAAACACATTTCAACCTTGTTGGAAAGTGTTGAAAAGTAACCCTTTCATATGGTTTCATGATTAACACTTTTAACACTTTTACTTTAATTTCATTGTTAAAATTTTTACTAATAATCAATTTATCTACGAGCAAACCCTGATTGGATTTTATTGTTATCGATTTATACATTTTTAATATCTAATTGATAATTGTAATTAATTGTTTTTGTTAATTTAACAATTTTTTCACCTATAATTGATTTTTGTAACCAATTAGTTGCTTTAAGTTACATTTAATAATTAATAAATTCTTTAAAAATACTTTGGAACCCCATCCTTTCCCTTAAAAAAACCCTGTTAAAAGAAAAAATATCTTGGTAAAACCCGAAAAACCCCAAACCCTGAAAAAATCTCAAAAAACCCTGAGAAAACCCAGTACGTTGGGTTTAAAAAGAGTTCTTTTAACAACCCTGGCAGTAAGTCGAACCAGTGACGGATTAATGTACGTAATTTTGTGGGTTTGGCGGTTAGTTGGAAGATTCACATACACATCCATTTTATGGAAGAAAATAGGATCTTTTACATTCATCTCTTTTTTTCTTCTCGGGAATGGTTGTCGCCTTCTCTGCCCCGCCCCCTTTAATCCGTCCTTGAGTCGAACTAATGTTCTTTTTGCATGCAAAAACAGCACTTGTTGGTTACTTGAGAAACACCCCCCCCTTTTTCCCCCAAATAGGATAGCTTTGTAATCTGAAAAACGTTGCCATATATTTTCCCACAATTATGAAACTGAACTAGCCAAGAAGTTAAAAGTTTTATGAGTTGTCAGTTAATTCCCTTTGAAATTCATGCAAATGCGTAGCCTTTAAAATCTTAAATATTTTGCAATTTCAATATTATTTTGTGAAATAAATAATTGTAATCGAAAGTATATGTTCAGACACATGCCTTCAAGTTCCTCTAAATGATTTGTGCTTAACTTAACTGTCAGCTAAGTACGGAATAAGAATGTACGTGCACAACTCATCCAATAAGTTAATTTTTCATTGCCCGACTCGATATATCTCTACAAGGTTTACCCTTCATGCTGAAACAAGTGCATCGAGGGAGTAAAAATACAAAAGTATGAAATACGCGAAGGAATGGTTCTTGTTCTTTCCTATAACTGGGTATATAAAGGAAGATGTCCTGGGAAAAAATGAAGTAAAGAAGAAAACAAAATATCAGTTGAATGGAGGAAAGCTTTTATAAAAAATACAAACTTCCGGCTCTACTCCCTAAAGCTCTGATTCTCTCTCCCCGCCTTGATTTTGGGCGATATTCCCGTAGCCCAAGGGATACTTAATGCTTGCTTCTTTTAATAACTTATTTTCTTCGTGGATGATTCTTTCTGACAGAGGTTACATAAAGAAAATTGAATTAAATTCATTTTATGTAAGTGTAATGTAGAACACTTTAATTAAATTTGTATGTTTTACTGTCATATTTAATGTCTGTAGCGTATAATGCAGGCTTCATTATTCCGATACTCTCAGGAACCATAAAAAAGTGTCGTCAAGCGATGCGCCACTATAACCACAGTTGCATATGCACGAAAAAGAACTTTGAAAAACTGCCATTACAAACGGGATGTCGTAAAAAAACAGGTGTCCGGATTACGAGACTTAATTTAAAGCTATCTAATCCAGTCGGAAACTGGATTAGATAGCTTTAAATTGTGTGAACCTAAATTAGTTTGAAAAAACTTGCGAAACACGCTTTTAAATTAATATGAACTAAAAGCACCACTATTACTGTAGTTTTGCGGGACCCTGTAAAAGAACTTTAAATGTTATTTCCACACTTTAGATGAAGAGCGAGCCATTTTAAAATCTGTATACTTATTGTATTGAGTTTGAAATGGACGAATATCTCCTTAAACTGCCATAGACAGCCATATTGGAATTTTTTTTAGTGCACCTCTAGGGAAAAAAAAAAAACTATAATTACTGCAAACACTGTTTTCGGTGGAAGGCCTTATTTTTTAATCTTTAGCAACATATATCAGTTTTGTTTTGTTTTGTTTGAAATAGACAAGCGTCCATACTGCATAATGCATTGAAATTATCTTATGTGTTCCTGTAAAAAAGCTGTAAATGCTAAGTGCACTATTTTCAATATTATTGCGCTGTCACTGATTCTTTATATGGCTGTGATATTTTCAGTTAATTATATGTCGGGAAGTGAAGTGAAAATTGAATTACAAGATTCCGTTACATTCATGCTTATATACATATAGGTGAAAGTAATAAATGCGCGTTAAAAAAACAGTATTTTAAACTAGCTGCTGGCAACGTAATGTTGTGGTATGCTTAGGGTGACCATACGTCCCGTTTTGAACGGGACTGTCCTGTTTATAGGTGGCTTGTCCCGTTGTCCCCAAGCACACCGTAATGTCCCGTTTTTAGAAAATGGCGCCTGCAATGTCCCGTTTTTAGAAAGAGAGCAACCCACGGTTACGAATTCAATAAAGGCCGGTAAAAATCTAAAATCATCCACCGGCTGTGTCTGTATTAAAAAAAAAAAAAAAAAAAAAAAAAAACTAACCTCCTTCCCTCCCCTCTCGAGATGCAAAGAAAACGCCGGGGGATGTATTGTTTTTGTGTTTGTTCTTTTAATGTTCTTTTTTTGTCAACTATTTCAATTAATATTTTTTTATTTTTTTTTAAAATCACGTTCCTCTTTTGCTTCTAAGATTTTTTTTTCCTTCCGAATGACAACTTCTTTTTTTCTGTGTGTCCTTTTGTTTACATTTATCCCTTTCCTACCTTCCTGCCTTGTGTCGGATGGTGTTTTTGAAGTCGAAGAAGGGCCTACCATTTGTACCACCCGAAACGTACGTCTTGCACTACTTTTTATAGTAAATGTGGATTTTAGCAAAGGTTTTTTTTTTTCATTTTATTTTGAAATGAACATTAACACAAGCTTTTTCGCGCGTTTTCTTAACAACTAAAAGATACCCAGACCTGAAATTCAGTCTCCCTACACCATTACCTTCAAAACAGTAGATGTCCCGTTTTGTGGAAGAAAATAAATACACTATTACCAAAAAAGTATTATATGTCCCGTTTTGAAGGAAAAAATAAATGGTCACGTTAGGTACGCTTAATTTAACCTTTTAAAAAAAATCATAGGCTTACTGATCTTATAATGTGGTTTAACAGACTATTTGAATAACTTTTTTATAATTATAAAAACAAAACAATGTAATTGAATCAATTCTCCTAATCAAATACAATAACTTGACCTAATTTTTACCAATATTGCAAAAGTTATTTTTTTAAAACGTACATGGGATATGTCTCATTTTTATTTACTCCTATTATTTTACAATCTTTTCATTTCCGACATTGTCAATTACTATCTTAGGAGATTTAGTCCAGTAGTACTTCATTTACTATATTAAAAAAAATAAAAAAATAAAAAAGAACTGATACAGATCTTACAGAATTTCCCTAAAAGCAACTTCTTTTTTTATTTGTTTAAAAACAATTTATGTAAAAATAATTAATGTAGACCATTGTGCTATATAGATTCTTAATAAACTTAATTTTGTTTGCCATAAGGTATAGGATGATTGCTTATTTCGTTAAAGATGCATAAATTGAAAGTATAGTTAAATTAATATATTTTTTAACCTATCTGATTAACTTTCCTGATAACTTAAATATTAATATTTTGTATATTAATTAAATTTTTTCAATCTTAAGTATTTTTAAATAAGAAGTTCTGATTCTTTTTTTTTATTGTCAGGATAACTTGCGAAATTTAATCAAGGTCGCGAATCTGTCTTAAAATTACTTAAATTTTCTAGAAACACAATCGCAGAGACTACAGATGTTCGTTTTATTTTGTAGAAATCCAACACGTAATTACTTTGACTACGCGGGAATCTCCTTAAAGAAAAAAATCAAACCATTCTCATCTTCAAAATTAAGTTTTAAATGCTTTCTGTTTTTTTTTTCTTGTTAATAATTTTCATAGACTCTTTACTGAATCATTTTCCTCTGTTAATCTAAATATTTACCTTTAGCATCTACTTTGTATTATGATAAATTGTACTTTTTATGAATCGTTGATTTAGCAATAAATTTTCAATCATATATTCTGCTGAATGATTTTAATTTAACAATCCACGTTTCTTTACCATTCCATCAATAACATACATAGTTAAGTACTAATGAACAGTAATTAGTTGTACACTTAAATTTGAGCTGTCAATTGTTAGATTTGAATACATTTTTTCAACAGAGAAAATGTGAAAATTTTCAATCATTATCTCATTTCATACGCTGTAATACAACGAATAATTTTTCTTGTGACAAACGTTTTTCTCTTGTGGCGAAGTTCCTGACTTTTTTCTATGTCTTCTTGATTTTAAATTAAAATGCAAATTTTTCCAAGCTGTGTAATCCTTTAAGTGTGTAAATTAGACGAATGTGTGCAGATTTTCTTTTATTTTGATAAAAAAAGTTCACTGTCTTGGCACACAAAAATAAAATTGATTGTCAAGTCATACAAAAAAGGGATATATCTCTTTATTCCGCTTAAAAAATCGGAGAGCTTTTTTAAAGAAACCATGATGGCATTCAGTAAGTTATAAGAGCAGTTTACAGAGCATTTTGTTAAATTCAATTGATATTCATGGAATTTTGTATTCTTGAAAGTGTTGATTCGATTCTCTAAAAGAAATGTTTTCGATTTGTAAGAGAAATTTCCAGTTCAAGTATTGCAGTATAGCATTATTTTCCAGTTTATCAGTCTGGGTTATATTTTATAGGGAGCGTACTATTTAAGTTTTGAAAAAATGTTTACTAAAAAGTTTCTTTTTTATAAAGCAATACAATTCTATTCTTTTCTCTTTGCAATATACGCAGTTCTTTTGAGTCTCTTTCTTTTTTTCATCTTCTTTCGAAAAAATATATAATTTTCTGCTTTTTTTCTTGGCTATGTGCAAAACCAAATTAAAAATATTCTTAAACTTTCTTTTTAATAAGATCATAAGCCAATATTTTTGCCGAAATTGGCCTTTAAAAGTATTAGATGATATTTTGAAAACTGCTCTTCAGAATGAATAATAATAATAGTAATAATAATAATAATAGTATAATAATAATAATAATAATAACTTCAGGGGTTTTGAACGATATTGATCTGTTTGAGTGAAAACAAAATGTATGATTTTTAAAAAAATTTAACAATTCATGTTTAATATGTAATAAAACAGTAAAAAATAGTTATCTTTATCTGCGTTATATTTTAATTTTTAAACAAAAACTACTGAAATACATCTGTGGTATTCCCTTATAGTTAATGAACATCTATACTTGTATTGAACATTATATTTTTGAGGTTTTGACTTCAACTATTTTTCGCCTACTGTTTCGCTACTTTCGCCTATCTCGCGTTTTCATTTACTATACGTACGGGTATTCTTAGAACTTGTGCCATGTTACATGGCTTACTTTCATGGTTTTCATGGCTATTACTCTAGCTTTAAGTGGCTTAAGTATAAACAAGTTGATTTTAGGCAACAGAAAAGAAAAACGCCGAACTATTGTTGAGGTATCTTAAATTTGATATCCACTATTTTAACAATAACATACAGTGTGCTTGTGGAGTATTGCGGCCACTGACTCAAGGATTATGCCAAGATCGCTGCTATGCTTTAAGACTGCAAACTTCTATAGGAATGTAAATAACGCTTTCACGAGATATTATCTCGGTTCCTTAGCGGTTAAATTTCAGCATCCGCTAAAATCCACAAGTACCCGTAAAAGTAACATACGAGAGGCTCGAAGGCCCCACCATATGGTTGAATGGATATATCACTGAACATGGTAGATGACTGAAGTGTGAAGGTCTCACGTTCGGGCCTACCACTTGACTATCGATCTAACAGTCTGGAGTTTTGGTTGGTTTTCTCCCTATGTAACTTGAATACGTGTTAGAATCCCTTAACAAGGCCTCAGCCCAAGGCACCCCTTTTGACTGATGGTCCTCGTGTAGGCTCGCCATAACACAAAACACTCGAAAGGATCTAAAGTATAATTTTAAAAAATACTTAGTAAATAAATTGATTATTTTTTAAGGTTCGTGCGATGTTTGATCGTCCTAGGCAATGCCGATATGTATGCACATTAAGATTCAAATTTCTTCAAAATCCAATTAAAAGAATGATTTTGATCTTCTTGTTTCATAAGGAACACGCATAAATGAATAGTGAATTTTGTGTTTGTCTGTTTGTCTACTTCACATGCAGATATCCTGATATCCTACCTTCTTAGAATTCTGAATTTGCAAAGAAGATATTCAAGAAGATGCAAAGGAAAAATAAACCAGCAATAAAGCATGAAATCCAACTGGCTGTCGTGATTACTTCAGTGAAAAGTGCTCTCAGGGTGTTAAATCGTGCATTGAATTTAAATGAAATATCTTTCTTTCTGAAGCATTTCGATTGATAATTCGTTGTGTATCTTCAAAAATTGAAATTATATCTAGAACTTTCCTAGGTTTACATCTTCATAGCATATTGATTTTTTTCCGAGAAATTTATAATAATGTATTTTCGAGATTTCTCTCCCCCCCCTCCGTGAATAAAATTACTTATTAAACTGATCAATCCCTCTCTCAACTATATGGTATAGGGTTTTTATTATAAACTTTGGATCTGATTTAGTATTTTGTATAATAACTTCAAATATTATTTTCTATGGCAGGCAATCATAATTACATCTACTATATGCTTACTTCATTGTGTCAAAGGATTTACTTACTTCTGCTTGCAATCCTCCTGAAAAGGGCTGGAATTGAACTTGATGTGGATTTATATTTAAATAATAATAATAATAATAATAATAATGATCGGACAAATACCTTTATGCCTGAATTTTTTAGCTGAAGATTTAAAAAGCAAATTTCATCTCTATAATTTATGTCTCTCATCTGGTATTGGCTAGAGACCAATCTTATGGCCTTGTCAGGCGTGTTTACCTCCAGCCTGAGAAGGCAACCCTATAATAAAATGACCAACATCTCCAGCCCTCGTTCCGGTTAAGCCTGTAGTCGGCGGCTGACGCAAAAATTAGACAAAAAAAGTTATCATAATTTAAAAAAATTAACTCAGTTTGAAACTCATTTACTCTATTTTTCCTCCGATTTTCGCCAGTCTCAACATTTTGATCCATTATTAAATTTAACAAAAAATGCTCACTATTCTTTCCTATTTATTATTTGTATAATAATTTCAGTTAATCTTACGATTTCAAGGGATGTAAAGGAAACAAATATCTATAATAAATACAGGTGCCTCAGCTCCAAAATTTAAGGTTTGGTAAAATACATCTACCAGCGCACTTTGGTAAAATACGCATACTAGCGCACTTTCAAGAATTTCCCCCCCCCCCATAGGCCATAATGAAATCTTTGTCGTAGCCCTGTAGAAAAACTATAAGTCCTATACACACCAAAATCAATACCGGTCTTACGATGGTGGTTTATAACATATATACCCAATTTGAGCTCAATCGAATGGACCGTTTAAACGCTAACGCACTTTCAAAAATTTTCTGCCATAGGCCATAATGTTAACAAAATCTTTGTCGTAGCCCTGTAGAAAAACTATAAGTCGTATACACACCAAAATCAATACCGGTCATGCGACGATGGTTTATGACATATATACCCAGTTTGAGCTCAATCGAATGCCCTGTTTAGGAGCTATCGTATTCACTCACTCACACACACACACACACACATACATATATACAGCTTGTAAAAATAGCATAAATGAATTCAGAAGACCTCAAAACGTGTAAATACACCAAAATCTCGAAGTCGAATTTTGTCATGATTACAATACTTTCCTTACATGGTACATTTTCGGAAAGTAAAAATTGTAAGATTCAACTCCTTTCCCTCAAAAAATTTCCAAAACATATTACTTACAAAAGAATACCCCCAAAATACCGCTTTTGCATGTTTGTTTTAGGAAATATATCTCTTCAAATTTGAGATATTATTTTGTAGGTAATATATATGTTTTTGAAAAACTCGTAAAGTTGGGTGGGGGTGTTAATCCAGAAAAGTTCACTTCCCCCCCCCCCTTAGAGGTTAATCTTATCATAAATAATTTTATAAACTTTAAAAATGCTATTTTTCATTTTTTTTTGTGATCGAAAATCTTATGTAAACTCAATTTTAAGAAAAGAAGTCGTTTGATAGCTTTTTAAATTTTACCCTTTCAGAGTTAAAATATCCAAATATGTACAGTATGTTGAATATAGAATATGAAATGAAATATTTATTTTAGCAAAGAGTAAAGGTATTCAGTGTACTTTTCACTATTATAAATTAGAATTGTCTCGTTTTTACATGCTTAGATCGCATCTAAAAAGCAGTCTTCAGAAGCAAGTAGCAGAAGAAACGCCTTTTGGTGTCGGGTTGTTTAAGACCATCTTATTTTTTAATATCATGATAACTACCTTAGTTCTTTGATCAACGATATGGAAGAACAACCGGGCAGACAGCTCCATCGTCCCAATTCTGAAAAAAGTGCAGTCGTTGCCATAGTTCAATTTAACTACCAGAAACGTGGCGGTCGAATGACTAGCCAATTGACTGCCACACACTGCCGAACCCAAAGAACTTCTTTTACACAGTTTGGCACGCGATTGGAGATTTGTTGGACTGCATTGTTGCTGGTAGTTAATTCGAGGGATGGTAACACTTACATTTTTTCAGCATTGGGCAGTCTGTCCAATTGTTTCTTGTATGTCAATGCTTTTGCCTCACCATAGCACAGTGGTTATGTCACTGAAAGTGATAGACGGCCGAAGTGTGAAGGTCTCGGGTTCCGGTCCCATCACACGGCTGTCCATCGAACGGTCTGGAGTTTTGGTAGGTTTTCTCCAGATGTAACGTGAATACGCGTTAGAACCCCTTAGAAAGTCCTCCTAGCAAGGCACCCTGCCTATTTCCTAGGCAGATCGCCCTAGTGTAGCGTTGCCATAATCACACAGTCACAATGTCAATGCCTTTGATCCATTTTACGTGGTAGCCCGTCTGACAGGGTGTTGAACTTTCGATTATAGAACTTGGGGTCGAATTCCGCCTGGTTAAAGACACTTGTACACACACGTAGGACATCTCTTGGGACCTTATGGTTTCTTTTTGGGTAGGTAGAGAGATGAAAATCCGAGAATCACCCTCTTTCCCCTTCCCGTTAATATGCTAAATATTTTAAAAACGGCGAACTACCAGTCTTATACACATCCTGTTCTTCAATTAATTTTCAATGGTCTGACAGACTCATGTTGTATTTCGCAAAAGAACCAGATGCAATACTGGCTGAACAATATGCAAGTGGATAAGACCAATGAACATTGGTAGATGAACGAAGTGTACTAGTCCAGGGTTCTACCCCCACGCGCCGCTGTGGGTCTAACAGTCCGGAGTTTTGTCCAAATTTAGCGTAAATACGCGTTAGAATCTCTTAAAAAGTCCTCCGCCCTAGGAATTTCCTTCTTCCCCCTTCTTTAGGCAGATAACACTTGTGTTGTTTTCTCCAGATGTAACGTGAATACGCGCTAGATACCCAGAAAAGTCCTCCCCCGAGGCATTTGCCCCTCTTTGTTTTTATCCTTTCTTTGACGTGGATTTATACGCGGTTCTTCGTGCACAAGCCCGCAAATCCGAATACGTGTTTCAACACAACGACAATATCAACATTCGTGTTCCCTTAACCAAAGCAAACAAACTGAATGAAGCATTGCCGTAAGCAGAACTAGTTAAGTCTGATGCTTTTGGAACTCCACTTAAAAGAGAAATTGAATTCTTCAGGATTCTTGTTTCATTATAAATGCACGAATTTATCGCGTTTGCTTATTCACCATGAAAATCTCTCTTGCATTCGCAGAATTCCAAAACCTTTAATGAAGATACTTAAATCGAATGAAAAAAAAGTAATAAAGCGTGAAATGCATCTGGCATAGCCTAGTGAAAAGTTTTCTCAGGGAGTCACTCATGTATTGAATCCGAATGAAATCTCATTCGTTCCGATGCACTCACTCTCTCGAATGGTAATTGGATGATCTTCGGATATAGAAAATATATCTGGAAGTTCCTATTCTTATTTTTTTATACCATGTTTATAATATTATTTTCATGCGGATAATTCGTTTTTGAATTTTTTTTCAAATTTATGGGGTGTAATTTAGATCCTCTCTCCCCCCTCCCATGAATAAAATTATGCTTAATCTGTTTAAAAGTCAGCTATCCCCTCTCTTCAACATCGGGTGTAGAATGGTTTTTGGATTTACGCTGTGTCGGACTTATGATTTACGTTTGTAATTTCAACTACGTGCTTTTCTTTATGCTGTTGTATTATTGCCCCAGATTATCGAGATGGCCTATGCTTTTTTTTTGCTTCTGTTCAAGCTAGATTATTATTTTAGATGAAAAATTCCATTCTGTAGCTTGATAACTGATGATGGGAATATACAGGGTGTCCCAAAAAGGTGGCGACACGCTTTAATTCTTTACGTATTAAAGATAAGTGAAGTGCGCAATGTACATTGAAAAAATGTTCAATATAATGTAGGAAAAAGGCTAAAATTAAAAAAAATTCTCTCGTTTTTTAAATACGTTACACTTTTTAAATTTGCATGCAACCCCAGTAAAAAAATTCCCAGTTAGCAAAATGTGCCCCATAGACTAAGGTGATTATGTACAAACTTTAGCCTCTCATCATAAAACTCGGGGATATTTTTAAACAAAGATGATCTGAGGCTGTGCATGAATTTGAATGTAAATGTTTAGTGCTAGAATGTAAAAATTTATTTTCCTTAGTAATTTCTGCAGGACTGCTGAAACGTGACGTGATTTTTTTTTCCATTCGAGTACCATTCAAAAGTGGTTAAGTCACCATATATTTATCCTCCTTGACAGTTTTTAGGATGTAATTCTCAAAATTTGTAATTCATTTCAATAGTGTATGGGGGCACATTTTACAAATTAAAAATTTTGTGCGGGGTTCGTAAAGAAATTTAAAAAGCGTCACTTTTTGAAAATTTAATGAGGGATTTTTTATACATTTGAGGGATTGATACATTTTTCTACCTTATTTTGAACATTTTTTCAATGTACATTGCCAACTTATCTCTAATGAATAAAGAATTAAAGGCTTTTTACCATCTTTTTGGGACGCTATATTTCTGTATATGATATGAAACAGTTTGTTTTAATGAATAGAACTACATTTGTCTCCCTAGCATAAGAGTGATTTTACTTACGTGCTCAATAAATATAAGAGGTAGAAGAAATATATATAATCTTAAAACGCTTACACTGAAAATTTAGTTTTTGAACTCTAACGTTATCCCATAGATTCAGTTCGTAGATTAAAGGCTACTAAGTCATACCTAAGAAAGGAATTGAAGAAATAAATATAAATGTTTAAAAAAGAAAGATTTCAACAAGTCCAAATGAAAAAAGCTCGATTAAATTTAAATGTTTTAATAAATGATGCCAAAAACAGAAAATAATAGACATAAGAAAACCCTTTACAATCTGATCCGTGTAGATTTTTAAAATGTATAAAGGATTAAAGCATTGAACATGAATAGCAGCTATTCTAACAACTTAATTAACCAAAAAGCAATCTTACAATATGTTGCTCCATTTTTTTCGAAGCAACTTTTGTGTTGGGGAATCAATTGCTCCAACACCAAGACAAAGAAATTAGTGTTATTCCATTATCCGCACTTTTTTTCATCTAAAATCTCCCAGAAAAGGAGACCTGGCTAACATCCAGAAAAAAATCATCTTCAGTTCCAGTCAACTCCCCTCCCCCCCATTTCTCATCACATAAATGTGTCCCCCACCAACCTCCCGTTTCAAGAAGCGCTGAAACTGTAACTGAGCCGATTAGAAATGAGGAGAAGGGGGGGGGGGGGTTAAAAGGAAGCTACCACCCCTCCTCCCTACCCTACCCATGATTTCTATGCAGAAATATCTGAATTCTTTTAAGATGTACCCGGAACGCTATCTGAAACTATTATTATGGATGTGACTGCGATGCTTTGGTGAATGTTTGAAATTGTCATGACGGAGTGATGCTTAACTTCAAAAAGCGCTGGAGGGAAAAAAAAAAAAAGAAAATATCGATGTATTTTAATCATAAAATTATTTTTACAGACTGTTTATTAATATATTGCTTTACTTCTTGATAATTTGTGTTACACAAGAGCCATACGTTAATCTTTAAAAATAAACAAATAAATAAATAAAAATTCAACAATCATTAAAAATGCTGTGCTATTTTTAATTTTAAAAATGCGCATTTTTTATTAGTTAAACCTCAGATCAAAAGTAAAATAAATGGAGCTTTTTACATACTAACTAACAGCAATATTAGCAATTTATATTTTTAATTTTAAAAAAGCGTACATCTTATTATTTAAACCGCGGATTAAAATTTAAACTGAAAGAGCTTTTTACAATTCTAACTAACTGTAATAATGATTAAAAATATATGTTTTTAATTCTAAAAAATCTGGAGTGATTCCACTCGACTTTCCGAACACTTACGATTAAGATCATTACCTAGCATTTAAATAAATTTTAATCGATGAATAATTCAAACATATATTCCAAACTGAAGCTCAATCGAATGCGCCGTTTAAACGCTAGCGAACTTTCAATAATTTCTCCCCATATGCCATAATGTAAAAGAAATCTTTGTCGTAGTCCTGTAGAAAAACTATAAGTCCTATACACATCAAAATCAATACCAGTCTTACAATGGTGGTTTATAACCTTATACCCAAATTGAGCTCAATCGAATGTACCGTTGCAACGCTGGCGCACTTTCAGAAATTTCTCCCCATATGCCATAATGTAAAAGAAATCTTTGTCGTAGCCCTGTCGAAAAACTAAGTCCTATATACATCAAAATCAATACCGGTCTTACGATCGTGGTTTATAACATATGTACTCAATTTGAGCGCAATCGAATGTACCGTTTAGAAGCTTTCGTGTTCACTCACACACGTCTCGTAAAAATAGCATAAATGAATTCAGAAGACCTCAAAACGTGTAAATACACCGAAATCCCGAAGTCAAATTTTTTCATGATTACAATACTTTCCTTACATGGTACATGTTCGGAAAGTAAAATCTCGAAGTCGAATTTTTTCAATACTTTCCTTACATGGTACATGTTCGGAAAGTAAAAAGCGTAGTTCTTATTATTTAAACCTCAAATTAAAAGTGAAACAGATGGAGCTTTACGCAGCTCTATCTGATCACAATTTTAACGAACTTTTCTTTTAAGCATTTTTCCTTTCTTTCTTTTTTTTTTCTATTTCTATCGGCGGGCACTTGCCGTTTATAGACAATGGCCACTAACAAGGTCAGAATTAGTGGTCTCTTTATTATGGAGGCACCTAATAGGTGGACCAGCATTGCCTCCTATGAAGGGACTTACGAAATTACATCCCAGTTCATGCCCGGAATCGATCCCAGAGCCGTGCTCTCTCTCTAACCTCTACATAACGGCGGGTGGCCTTTTAAGCAAGTTGATTCTACGAAATTCTAGCACTTTTACAATTGATTGCATAAAAACATATTAGCATCAGTCAGATTTCCTATCTCTGTTTCACAAATAATTGCAACTGTAAATCTTTCACTTTTTTATACGCATAGTTTTGCAAAGTTTATGATTGCTTATAAAAATAGTGTCGTTAATTTATTAGGCACCGTTGGCATCTGAAAAATCTAGAAGAATAGAACGAAAATCTGTGCCCTTCAAAGTGTTAGGTGAAACGTGAATGATTTTTGCTCAGGCAGAAAAAACAGTGTAAAAAGTGCTTTATGTTACATCCTGAATTTAAATAATGGTGTTTTTATGATTAGTTGAGTCATATATTCTCTTGAAGTTGTATTATTTAGACGTAACTGTAATTTTCTAAAATTACACACACACGCACAAAGTCTGTATTTATATGAAAAATTCGGAAATATTTTAATATCTTGTAAGCAAACAGAAAATGTCGTAATGATTTTCATCATTTTAAGAACACAGTGAAGCATAATGTCTATTAGGTTTATTATAAGAGAAGAATGCGAAATATATGCAGAATACATATTACTACCATTGTTGCCTGGAGAGACATCGTGAATTGGAAAGTTATTTCCCCTTTTGTACATATGCTTTGCTTTAGCTTTTTCAGTACTCCTTGAAACAAAAACTAAAAAGTCTTCCTGAAATTTCTTATTCGAGATGGAAATGAAACATGTGAAATAAATATTTTTGAAATTGTGTAAACATAAAGATGGCTTACCGATATCCATAAAGGTGGTAGGGGGAACCTAGACGGTTCAGAGTCATACAGAAATGCGTGTTCAGAAACGTCGTCTTCATGCACCTGTTAATAATCACAAAAGTGTAATAGTGTACTTTCCGAACATGATTCGTCGAAAACTTATGGCTCTTTCAGAGAACGCACTGTACTGAAAGTAATTATTAACAGGATTGATTAGGAAAGTGATTATTAACAGATAAACGGAAATGACGCCCCCCTCCACATTGCTGTTTGATTTTGAACAGTGTGTGTTACCTCTACCTTACATGTTTTTTTTTTTTTTACAAAGAAGTTACAAATCACCCTGTATAATCATAACGTATTTCTGCCATGATAGTTCTCTACACCACAAAATGCGAGTAGTTCGCCCCTCCACTGCAATTTTGCCAGGGAAAAACAGTCGTTTGGCCTACAGACGTTTTCCAACCAATGTTGAAAATGTTGGCTAACCGCTAGATGTCACTGCTTTCGCCCGAAGACGGTTGGCTTCCTCTCTTAGTACTTTTTAGAATGCGAAGAAATAAAACGAAGTTTTATTAATGAAATAATGAAGTTGCTAAAATTTCGCTCATGAAGCGTTTCAAAATGCAAATTACTGTGGGTTTTGGAAGTAGGCTGACGTGCATGTCTCCCCTACTGCGCAACTAGTTTAAAATACGTTCAAAACGCGTTTTTTGAACGTCTTTGAATGTTCTGTGAACGTCGTTTGAACGTTTTTTTAACTAGTTGTGCTACAAGTGTCCCAACTGCCAACTCACAAACTAAACTACCGTAACTCGTTTCGCAATAAACAGTTTTCATCTTCACGAGACCACCTATTAACCCATTTATGCCTAGTGTCCCTTTTTCGGGACGGCATTTTCGCTATTAGTCGAAAACGTTATTTATATAATAAAGACACATAAAACATTAGTTAATACGGCGGATTAATTAGTTAAAATTTTTTATTTGGGAATACCTTATTCCCCCGTACACGATATATATTTCGGTTACACACATAACCATCTTCAGTCGTTTCTGGAGCTCTCACTAATGGCGGCTTCTTTTTATATCTTCGTCGTTCTTCTTCTTGAAAGTTCGATGCATGACGTCGTCCCATGATTGGTCGATTGTATGAAGCGTATCGTTGATGCTGCCCTCTGTCGTCAATATTTCTAAGCTCTCACGAATGTAGGCATATATACTATTTTTAAAGTTGGCTATTTTTTTAATATTTTTAAAATCAATGGTAATGGGCTCTTTCAAAGCAAGACGGGCTAGGGCGGTACTTTGTTTCTGGAGGTTAATGTCTTTAAAATGTTCGTGTTTTCGTTCTTTAATTTTCCTTTTTGTAACGCCGATGTAACAATTTTCTTTATTAGTATCGTTTGACATAAAATTAATTTTATAGATCCCTGCGGTTTCGATGGGGTTGATTGGGTCTTTTTCCGATCTAATGCGCTGAAAGATTGTTTTATTAGGTTTAATTGGAATACGGAAGTTCTTTTTACTGGCGATATTAGAAAGTTTATTGGCTATCCCTCGGCTAAAGGGGATAGCGGTAGTAAAACGTGGTTTATCTTTTTGACGGTTGTCTATAACATTTAATTTTCGTTGCCTAGCTTTGAAAACTTTGTCGAAAATTTCTCGAGGGTAGTGGGCGTCTTGACATTGTTTCTTTATGAAAGCAATTTCTTTTTGAAGGAGGTCGTCGTTAGAACACACTTTGAAAGCGCGGTCGATATAGGAACGAATAGCAGCAATTTTATAGTTGAAAGGGGTTTTAGATTTAAAATTTACTATATTAGTATTACAAGTAGGTTTTCGAAAAATGGTGGTCTCAATAAGATTATTGTTTCTGGTTATGTTCACATCTAAGTAATTGAAGCTATTATTGATTTCTTTTTCGTAGGTAAATTTAATGTTCGGGTCTATGGCATTAAGTTGATTGATCAAATTACTATTTTCTTCATTATTGTGGGTGGTAAGGATAGCGAAGATATCGTCGACATAGCGAAGCCAAAGTTTGATGGTATTATTGTGTGTCTGTTTAATCTGTTCTTCAAGGATTCTCATTTTCCAGTCGGCAATTATTCCGGATATGGGGGAGCCCATGGGGACTCCCGACGATTTCATTAAAAACATCCGCGATTATAAACTTGATGAAAACGATATTATGGTAAGTTTCGATGTTGTAAATCTATACCCGTCAATAGATATTAAGGAAATGAACCAAATTATTAACAAACAAATTCAAAGTAGTTTTAAAGATATAGACATAATTAACACCCTAACTAGTGCTATAAATCTAATTTTAAATAACTCATATTTTCAATATAATAATCACTTCTACCAACCCCCATCACTTCCCTCCCCCATATCCGGAATAATTGCCGACTGGAAAATGAGAATCCTTGAAGAACAGATTAAACAGACACACAATAATACCATCAAACTTTGGCTTCGCTATGTCGACGATATCTTCGCTATCCTTACCACCCACAATAATGAAGAAAATAATTTGATCAATCAACTTAATGCCATAGACCCGAACATTAAATTTACCTACGAAAAAGAAATCAATAATAGCCTCAATTACTTAGATGTGAACATAACCAGAAACAATAATCTTATTGAGACCACCATTTTTCGAAAACCTACTTGTAATACTAATATAGTAAATTTTAAATCTAAAACCCCTTTCAACTATAAAATTGCTGCTATTCGTTCCTATATCGACCGCGCTTTCAAAGTGTGTTCTAACGACGACCTCCTTCAAAAAGAAATTGCTTTCATAAAGAAACAATGTCAAGACGCCCACTACCCTCGAGAAATTTTCGACAAAGTTTTCAAAGCTAGGCAACGAAAATTAAATGTTATAGACAACCGTCAAAAAGATAAACCACGTTTTACTACCGCTATCCCCTTTAGCCGAGGGATAGCCAATAAACTTTCTAATATCGCCAGTAAAAAGAACTTCCGTATTCCAATTAAACCTAATAAAACAATCTTTCAGCGCATTAGATCGGAAAAAGACCCAATCAACCCCATCGAAACCGCAGGGATCTATAAAATTAATTTTATGTCAAACGATACTAATAAAGAAAATTGTTACATCGGCGTTACAAAAAGGAAAATTAAAGAACGAAAAAACGAACATTTTAAAGACATTAACCTCCAGAAACAAAGTACCGCCCTAGCCCGTCTTGCTTTGAAAGAGCCCATTACCATTGATTTTAAAAATATTAAAAAAATAGCCAACTTTAAAAATAGTATATATGCCTACATTCGTGAGAGCTTAGAAATATTGACGACAGAGGGCAGCATCAACGATACGCTTCATACAATCGACCAATCATGGGACGGCGTCATGCATCGAACTTTCAAGAAGAAGAACGACGAAGATATAAAAAGAAGCCGCCATTAGTGAGAGCTCCAGAAACGACTGAAGATGGTTATGTGTGTAACCGAAATATATATCGTGTACGGGGGAATAAGGTATTCCCAAATAAAAAATTTTAACGTTATTTATATTTCCTAGTCTTTATTCATGAGTATTGAGCCTCAACTCTACAAAATATTTTAACATGACCAAGTAGGATGTTGATATTTCGATTTTTATGCATAATGATTTTAAATGAAATCATCCCTTGTTCTAGAAGTTGACATCAGAAATTTATCTATTATTTCTGATATCAGTAAAAATCGAAGAAAGTCGCAAAAATATCCAGGCACAAATGGGTTAATGCGGCTTGAGCGTTCCGGCCACAAACCGATTTTCCATAGATATAAGAGATTGCAACTATTTAATAATTATTTTTTGAGAATTCTTGATAAAAGTATGGATTCTATTTAAAAAAACTAAAACTCGTTAAATTAAGGGATACGTTTAAAACAAACTTTTCTTGAAAGAAAGCATTTTCCTCTATCCGATGACGTAAATATTGTCTTCCTGGTGATATTTCTGAAAAATTCATGAAACCCAGAATAAAAATTTTTATAGGACGAATTTTCCAAAATTCGCTTCGATTAGCATAATAGCATCATGTTTAGAACTTTATATGTTTCAAATTTGATATATGCGTACTTGTTCATGTAACGCTACCGACAGCCACATACATCCTATTTTATAAGTAGAGAAGAGAAGAAAAAAAAATTATTAAAGTGTTCGTTCTTTTGTTACAGGACACACATGTATGCGATTTTTGCTGAAGATGGGAAAAAAACTATGAAATTGCTCGACTGAAATAACAATATTTTTGTGGTCACTTGAGGTCACATGTTTTGTCATATTTCTTTTTTTTTTTTTTTTTTTTTTGTAAAGGTCACGCATTATTCAAACTGGAATACTATTTTGCATCTCAATTGTATTTCGAACTTGCGAGAAATATGAAAGGAAGAAAACTGCATTTATATGAAAAATTTTGGGAAATATTTCTTGCATTTTGAGAGCGTGAAAACAGACTCACATGATTTTCATCATTTTTAAGGGGAAAATAAAATGTGTATCGCATTCATAAAAGGGAAGAATTCAAAATGCATGTATGATGTATATTAGTTCTAACGTTGCCTGGAGAGACAACTTGAATTGGAAGGTTACTGGTGCTGCCTTCTTGTATATGTATTTTTATTTTCAAACAAAATATGACAGTATTTCGAAAAAGAAACAGAAAAAAAGTATTGTAGTTTTACGAAATTCGTAACATACTTCTTGTTCTATCGAAATAATACTGTGAATTGAAAAGAACTTCAGTAAATTGTTTACAATATGCTGATTTGTACTTATCGAAAATTCCCAGTAAAAAGTCCCTTATATTCAAAATACTAATTTATGCTGACGTGGACGAGGTAATAAATGCATCAAAGTTTCAGCATGATTTAAAAAACGAAATAACGCAATAGATTTGACAGTGATTTTTCTTCTGTTTGGTTGTGTAAACCTTTATTAACTAAAGCAAAATGAGGGGTTATAAATCGGATATTTTCTGGAGCGATATTTCTCATAATTTTTTATTACGCTTAAACTAGATTTTTAAAAATATTTAGGTCATAACGCGTAACATAGCGGTATGAGTTTATTTGAAACCCATTAAGTATACAGTGTTCCAAATACTCATAGGTAATGAGATTACTAAAATTACTTGCCCATTATTATTGACATTACATTAACATTACAAAAGAACTTTATTTCAATTTTGCAATTACAAGAATTACCTCTATACAAACGTTTGCATCGATCCTGCAAGTTGTTGAAAGAACGCTGGAATCCTGATCGGGTACCTCCTTCGCTCTTTTGTGAAATCCACTTGGTTGTTGTAGTTGTTGTGTTTTGTTATGGCAAAGCCACGCTTGGGCGATCTGCCTAGGATGGGGGTGCCTTGGTCGAAGGACTTTCTAAGGGGTATTCACGTTACATCTGCAGAAAACCGACTAAAACTCCAGATCGTTGGATCGACAGCACCTTGGATGTGCTCAGTGTCACTGAAACTTGAGATGAGAAGCGTCTGCATGTGCCAAATCAGGACGAATTAGGTGGCTATTCTTCCCTAGCAGATCTGTTTGGATGCTAAAACCTTTTTGACGGGTAGTGCGCACTGAGCCGATGCATTGTCAGCCATTCATTCCACTGTCCTTAGAGCTATAAACTGAAGCGGGTACAAAATCAAGTCTTCTGGCTTCCTATCAACAGCTTATACGACCGATGTAAACGTTTTATGGGTGTGCAAGGGGAAGAAATTATGTGGACATGAAGTTCTCATAACTTCTCTTCACGTTCAAAGAACTTTCAGAAATACGTTAGCTTCAGAGAACCTTGTTGTGCTGCTTGGGGATGTAATGCAATCCAGGCAGAACAAGAGTGTTTTCTGAACGTCTGTTAACGTTTATAGAACGTTCAGAGAACATCTCTGAACGTTGAACATACGTTCGGAGAACTTGTGTTGCGTGGGTAGTAGTTTTATTCCCAGACAGCACAAAAATATGCAGAGAACAGTACTGGATAACAAAAAACTGGATAACAAAAACAAAAGAAAGTGCTGCTTAAAAGATAAAATAATTAAAAATTTGAAAAAAACCCCACGCAAACACACACGAAAAGTATTTATCAAACTGTACGCCTGTTTCAATTGAAAAAATTACGATCTTCTTCATAAAGATGATCGAAATTTTTTCGATCGAAACACGTGTACAGTTTGATAAGTACTTTTTATGTGAGTTGTTTTACAAAGTTTTAATTATTTTAACACCATTAGATGTTCTCTGAACATTAATAGACATTCAGAGAACTTGCTGCTACCTCCGTTACTTATTTGGCACACAACTTACATGCTTTAATTTTAAACTGTAGGAAAAAAAGAACCCCTGAAATTATATTTCAATGTCACTGAAGCACACGAAATAATATTCAATAAAATAAGTTTTGCAGTTATTTTACCTTTTTTCCCCATAAAATGCTTTACCTAGGAATGTAAAGTATAAACTGTCAAACGAAATAATCCTGGAATTTCAGATATAAAGCACCTAAAACTTTTTATTCTGTGATCAGCTTTTTTTCCTGCCGATAAGAAGATTTTTAGACAGGATTCTATTCAAGTGGAAGATGACACAGTCTGCATTTCCAGCATTAAAACCAGATGAAATCGGGGACATTTCGGTATCCTTTAAAAAACAACTTCTTGAACAGTGTTTGGAGTTTAAAAAATGTTGATAAGTATTTTATTATTCTCAGTTTTCTGTCTTGTCTACAAATGCTGCCGATACTATTTTTGATGGACAGCATTATTTTGTAATCCTTAGTAATACATAAATTTTGTTTTGTTTCAATTACTCTAATATCTCTATAATACGCTTTAATGAGTAATTATTTATAGAGTGTGTTGAATTGAAATTATTTTGGGTGCTCCTCTAAAAAACTTATTGATGCTATATACACCATTTTCAATAGGGTACATGATACAGTACAAAGTACGTAACATTAAAGTCAGTATCCTTCAAACACAACTTTTCTATCAGTATTTTGAGTTTCAAAAATGCTGATGTATGTTGTTCTCAGTTTTTTTCTTGTTTGTTGCTCTAGATTATAATACTTTTAACAACAGATCTGCTGAATGCGACTGAATTTCATAATTTTGCGATATACAGCGATCTCTCACTTATACGTGCTCTTTTTTACGTGCGTTTTTCCCTAATGACTTTTTCTTGCCCTACCGACAGGCAACATAGGAAAACAGGATAATTCTCATTCATTTATGCCCTATCCCAGGGGTGGGGAAACTTTTTCGGTCCCGGGCCAAAAATCGAAAAAAAAAAAAAGTTTGGCGGGCCAAGATAGATTTTTCTAAAATTTCAAGAACAATATACAAGTATTACAAATTAAATATAGTAATGAGATGAATGAAATTGCGATTTCATTTTTAAAAGTTCCTTATATTGAGGTTCGAAGTGAGATGCACTGATTCTAAGGAACGAGGCTAAATGCTCTTCTGTCAGTCTACTTCTGAAAGATTTCTCTCTAAGGTTCGTAGTTGAAAACACTTGTTCTCATATATAAGATGAAGCAAACATAGCACTGATTTTCTGGGCGTGAGATATTAAATTTGGGAAACTTACTTCCGATAATGATTTGTAAAACTCTGGCATATTTAGAAACAAGTGCTTGAGATGGTTGTTAGATTGCAATTCAATTAATTCAAGCTGCAAATCTGACCTCACTGCTTCACAATTTACGTTGAAAGGCATGGTAAAAATATCCAATTCTCTTTGAGTGGCACTGAAATCTTGAAATCTGCGTTCGAACTCAAAATGCACTTTTTTCAAGCCATCTTCATAATTCTTAATATTGATATATAATATATATATATATATATATATATATTCTTTCAATTTCCGTCGGGCCGGCTAATTAAAATTCCACCCGCGGGCCGTAGTTTGCCCATCCATGCCCTATCCTAAGAAAGCTACTCTCACTTACGCGCGTCACAAAAGAAATGTTTTCAGTTCGAAAATTAAATTTTTAAAACTAGACAGGTGTTGCTTATCTCAAGAATAGCCTATAGACAGGGTGATTAATTCAAATGAGTAACGGATGGTTTTTCTTATAACCATTAAATCCTCGCGGATGTGGCAACTATTCTAACACTGAAATATTGTTGTTTGAAGTGCGGGAGACAATTTCCAACACTGTTGGACAGTTACAATCGTTATTTGTGAGGTAAAACATAAATGGAGACGCACAATGTTACTTAATCCTGTGATAACTTTATTTTTGAAAAACATAATTTAATTCAAATTTTTTACATTTTCATTCCTTACGACAAAAGTTGAAAATGTCCAGAATCATTTTGAATGCAAACATGAACACTTCGAATCAAGTGTCCTGACACTCTTCTCAACATTGTAGGTGTCATCCACGAGATTTCTACAGTTACGGTTTTTTTATAATTCATCGATTTCTGCAAGACTTTCCTGAAAAAAAACACAATTGCTTTTATGTTTGCATTCAAAAAGGTGGTGAACATTTTCAACATTTTCTGTAAGGTAAATGGTAATGTAAAAAATTTGAATTAAATTATTTTCATAAATGAAATTATCGTAGGATTAAGTATCATTGTGCATCTCCATTTCTGTTTTACCTCGCAAATAAAGTTGTAACAGTCCAACAATGTTGGAAATTATCTTCCACACTTAAACAATTTTCAAACAATTATACGTCAGCGTTAGAATCGCTGCCACATCCGTCAGATTTAAGGGTCATAAGAAAAACCATCGGGTACTTTTTTAAATTGATCACCATTTATAAATAGGTAACAAAAATTCCACTAAAAAGTTTTTTTTTAGTAATAAGCTTTTCTTATATAGTTTTAGATTTTTTTTGTTCGATTTCTACGTAGCAGTCCAACAAAAGGGGGGGTCCTGGTTCTGACAAACGTTCTTGGGGTCCTGGGCAAACGTGTTTGAGTGACAAGGATACGTTTTCAAAACTCATAAATATCTTGAAAACTATTGTTTTCTCAGTAAATTGGGCTTTCTCCAACTCAATTTTACATATCTTAAAAACAGAATTCCCCGGCCCCTCTCTTCCTTCAGTTTCAAAACTTTTAATTGACTTTTAAGATTTGTTGTTCTATTTCTACGTAGAAGTCTGTTTGACACGAATATATGTAAGAGAGGTCTTTGGACTCTCCTAACTCTAATTACAGCCAAATATTCATCTTTTAAATCCATTGCTCAAAATAGTATACGGCAAAAATATTTGAATTTTTACAATTTTCAAAAGTTTATATTAAAATTAAAAAAAGAAAAATCATATTAATTTTTTTTTGTAAATTTTATTATTCAACTAGCTGAAGTACCCGTCCTCGACGGGTTAGTGAATGCAAATTTCCAAAAAGCAAGAACTTTCGTCAGCATTGTAGGAGTACACAGAATGAATGTAGTATGTTGCCAAAGTAAAGAAAGCGAAGTTATAATTTTCATGTATTGTTAAAATATTACAGGTTAGAGAGTAACTAAGTAATATCATTTCATTCGCTTTAGTCGTAATTATGTGATGCGCCAACGAATATTTACGCATATTGAAATAATTTTCGCAAAATCTCAAAATTTAATCAACATTTTTGAAAAATTGGAAGCCTAGAATTTAAGTTGAGTGACAACCTATCATGTCACCCAAATTCGTTTCATTCCCTGCAGTCTTTATTTCGTGATGCTGGAACAAATTTTCAGCATTTTAAAACGATTTTCGAAAAATCTCAAAATGTAAGCAAAATATTTTTAAAATTCAACGCCTATAAATTAAGATTAGCAACTACCTATCATATCACTCAATTTCGTATCATTCGTATTAGTCGTTATTACGTGAAGTTTGAAGAAATCATCATTGAACGTATTTTGAGAGAATTTTCACAAAATCTCAAAATCTAATAAAAATGTTTAAAAAATTGGACTCCTTTAGTTTATGTTGAGCAACCATCTATCGTGTGACCAAATTTCATATCATTCGCTTTAGTCGCTATTACGTAATGCGGGAACAAAGATTCACTCAGTTTTAAACGATTTTCACAAAATCTCGAAATCTGATCGATTTTTTTTAATTAGATGCTTATAGTTTAAGGTGAGTGACCACCTCTCATTTCACCAAATATCATTTTTTCACCTTTGCAGTTATTACGTGATGTGCGAACACAAATTTACGCAGTTTAAAATGATTTTCGCAAAATTTCAAAATCTAATCAAGATTTTTTAAAAATTCGACGACAATGTTTTAAGTTGAGGGACCACCTATCATGACACCCAATTTCATATCATTCGCTTCAGTCGTTTTTACGTGATGCTTGAACACAAATTTACGCAGTTTGAAAGGATTTTCGCAAAATCTCAAAATCCAATCAAGATTTTTTAAAAATTGGACGCCTGTGTTTTAAGTTGAGTGACCACCTATCATGACACCCAATTTAATATCATTCGATTCAGTCGTTTTTACGTGATGCTTGAACACAAATTTACGCAGTTTGAAAGGATTTTCGCAAAATCTCAAAATCCAATCAAGATTTTTTAAAAATTCGACGCCTATGTTTTAAGTTGAGTGACCACATATCATGTCACTCAATTTGATATCATTCGCTTCAGTCGTTTTTACGTGATGCTTGAACACAAATTTACGCAGTTTGAAAGGATTTTCGCAAAATCTGAAAATCCAATCAGGATTTTTAAAAAATACGACGCCTATGTTTTAAGTTGAGTGACCACCTATCATGACACCAAATTTCATATCATTCGCTTCAGTCGTTTTTACGTGATGCTTAAACAAAAAAAGCGTCACGGACAGAATGACAGAATGACAGACAGACAATCTTTTTTTTGAGGGTGGCATCGGATTCCCGGGTGCTTGAAAGTCTAATTTTTTTTATATAGATATGCAACAAACGCATTGTAATATAAGGAGTTTAACAAATTTTAGCGCTATTGAAAATTTTTACCAGATTATTTATAGTAAAATTTTATGTCAATTAATTTTATGGTAAGAATGGATTAGAAAGCTATAGCTATACGCCCGTGCTGTTTGAAAGCATGAAAAACTTGTCCCAGACTTAGACCTCGACCCCAAAGACAGAGCAAGTTTATAAAGAAAGCTCTTTATAATAGAAATCATCTTTTATTTTTCAAAAGCCGCAAATGGATTACAGCGAACACTTCCTTTTGGATACATTCGAAGCGGATGAAGAAACGAATAAAATGTTTCTGCTTGAAGAACAAAATCCAAATCTGTCCGTGACTTCAAAAGTGGGGATTTTGACTCAGCTGATTTCATCCCTTTTTTTTGCAACTTCTGCGATTTTGTATAAAGAGATCTTTCAAACGAGCGGGTCCCCTTCTTCAGACGGTCTGCCTTTTGGCTGGTAGCTAACCAGTTCGGCTTCATTTATTCTAACAAAGTGCATCTAATGCGACTGCTGAAGAATTTTCACAAAATTTTTCTTTAAAGATTTGCTGTATTATGTTTGATAATTTGAATAATTACTTTTCAAAATCGACTCTACTCGTATTGCCGGTATATTAATTAAACTCTGATACATGTAAAATATTCAATGGTGATTTTTTGATCTTTTTTTCTGCGCCTTATCATTGTACAGATATTCATCCAATATTGACAGAAATTTATAGTATGTTAAATAAATTGAGTAATTGCTGGACAACATCGACTACATTGCCTAATATTGTCTGCCTATTATTTAATACTTTGAGATCTGGGCCCGAGCGCCACTCGGGGTCAAATTTATCACTTTGAGCTGTAAACGTACCTACCCTATACGTTTGCCGTCTTTACAAATATTATCTAAGAGACCTTTTAGTCAAAATATACAGATAATAATATGCACATGTATATGCATAAAAGGCAGAACTAAACAACATTAAATTATGTATGTGAAACTATCTAGAAATATAATTAATTTGTGAACATTCGGTAGCCATATTTGCTGTGTTCTAACAAATTTTATGAAATAGTTTTTATTTGCAAATAACACCTCAGGTATTTGTACAATATCTGGGTTAGTCAGTGTCTGTCTAGCTCTACGCTAATCGCTTAAGCGCTCGGTCATTGGTTCGATTCCCTCTCATCCCCTGGTTATTTAAATTTCCTTTCTTTGTGCTAGTAAAAACTGTAGTTGTGTTGTCCACTTTATTCGACGAGGATTTATAAGCGGGTATCTTGAAACCAAGCAACAAATACAAAAATAAATGCTCCAAATACAAAAAAAAAAGAACTTGGGTAAGTCTATTAAGTTTTATGTTAAAAATTATGCTTTCTTTTGTGGAACTTGTTTTTCAATTTAAAGCATGCTTTTCTCAAATAATTCTCATTATATATTAATCCGTAATACATTCAAATAGTTCCTTCATTAAGAATAAGAGCCATTTAAAGTTTATAATTTAAAAACAAAATTATATATCTTCAAGTATTTTATAAAAAAATCATGAAAAGTACCAAAAACCTCCACACCGCAAATTATTCATTGGTGATTTTTTTTCCAAACCTTTATTATTGTGTAAATATTTATCCAACATTGTCAAAAATATATAGTACGTTACATTAATTGAATGTACTTCCCAATGCCGACTTTATTGTCCAGTATTATCCGTATATTATTTGAACTCGGATGAAATATTCGTTGTTGACTTTTATTATTTTTTTTAAGACTTTTCATAGTAATATTGCGAATTTAAAAATTATGAACACTTGGCAATAAGTTGGCAAAGTATTAGCTCACATAACACCGTAGAAAAGCTTAAACTTAGTTCTTTGTAATGGAATTGCAAGTTAGAGATCGTTATTTTGATGTCAAGTAAATAACAACTTATTTCAAAACTTAACAGTCAAAACGAATTCGCCCATTTTCTGCTATTATTTCACTCCCAACATAACTGTTTTTTCCCCCTTAACCTAATAACGATTTTAATACTAAAAATCTATTGACCCTTGATATTTACCCAGTATTGAATATACACTGCAAATATTTTCTATGTTCTCAGGAAGGAAGGAACTGTAAATGTTTATATTTCACAAACATATGATAAACATTCACTGTAAAAAATATACAGGAACGCTCCTTGGGAATAATGGGTATAGCTGAGGGACACTTGGATTCCAAGGAACGTTACATGGAAATATCAGAAACTTTAGTGAACAATTTAGGAAGGTTGCGGAATGTATTGTTCAGTTGGAAATGTTCAGTAAAGTTCCTGGTATTTTCTTGTAACAGTCCTTGTAATTCTAGAGCACCTCAACTGTCTATTATTTCCAAAGAACATTCCTGGATGTTTTTACAGTGTTGGTGTAACTTTTTGATGATCCCCAAAACACCCTCAAACAAGATAAAAAAGAAAACAAATTCCATCCATGCAGGTAGGAAGGTCAAAACTGAAAGAATGTTGTTAAGAATTACTTAACAATGTATTGATGTTAATTTTCGATATTTATTTGTTTATACTCGTCGTTATTAATGACTTTTGTTAAGATAATAGCACAGTTTTTGAAGTATAGCGCATAAAAGGTTTCATTATAACAAATGAAATTAAAGTGCCTGAATTATTTTTTTTTCTTTTAGTCTTACTTTGAAAATTTGCAATGCTGCTAACAAAAATAAAACTTTGACCGATTGCGCTCGAATAAATGTACTTTTAATTGAATGAAACAGTTTCAGAAGTAGATAATTCTGTGATTTCGGATAAATCTTTTGAAAAGGATATATTTGAGAGGCGATCAGCATTTCGATGTTTCATTTTTAGGAGAGGAGTAGCTCCATTCATTGAAAAGAGAAATAATTGAATTTATGTAAATAACCCTCTTCCCATTTTTAAGCTAAGCAAATTCTTCAAATTGTTTAACGTTTTGTTTACGATATCTGAAAAGATTCCAAATGAATTGTTTCACTCTCATTCAGAAATGAATTAAAAGGTATTGTTCAGTTTCGCATAATTACCAGATGAAAGACAATGTAATTTTCAAAAGTTACTAAAGCATGATTTTATGTCTTTCTTCATTTTGCTTTCATTTTTAGATTTAAAAAAATTGTCTCAGCGTTAAGTAATTTAAGTATAGGGTACGATTGGTGTGGTAAAATGCGTGGAAAAGCAGCTATTTTTTGTATTCATGCGCTGGTTTCTGTTACTTATAAAGGTACAACATTTTTGTGTTACTTTATGCAATACATGTATCCCCTTCACGCGTGCAAAGATTTTATAACATACTAGCTGAAGCACCCGTTCTGCGCATGGAATGGATATTGTTAAATCAACAAATACAAATGGAAAATAAATAAAGTTAAACATATTTCACTTAAAGGTTTAATCGCCCATAATTTTGCAATATTCGTTAGGCATATTCTAACTATACTTGGTCTTCTAAAATACTGTTTGGAATGTGCATCATAATCCGCAAGTGTGCCGTATTTGTCTTTCTTGTTAGATAAAATTCTTCTTCAAAGTTGAAAACTATTTTTAAATTTCCTTCTAAAACTATTTTAAAATCCTTGGCAGACATATTCTAACTATACTTCACATTTATTTACTCTAATATTCCTATTAAATAAAACAGTTCTACAGAAACAACAGTTTCTCGACAAATATGGAAGATATCGCCAAGCTGGGTCCAGTTTTGGGGACTTATTTTTTTATGCGAAACTTGGCGATAAATCAGCAAAAAATAACAAACCTTGGCAACTTTTCACATTCAATCTGGCAACACTTGATAAGTCATTCGCCCTATTTTACCAGGTAGACTGTCTGAAATTAACAGCACTCAAGAGCTAAAAAATACTTGAAAAACACTTTTTTTTCTACTACCCCGTATTTAGATAGATTTTCAAAAAATATTCAAAAAGATTTTTATGAAATGTTTTAGCCCCCTTACCTCCTTTTTGATGCGAATTTTAGAAAATCCTGAAAATGATTTAAAAGCATTGGTGTTAACTAAATTTTTAAGCAAGAATTTAAGCTATCTCGTTTTCCTCTGATGTATAAAGGGAAATAAATGTGAAAAGAATGTTTTGGCCCCTTACCCTCATTTGGGTGAGAATTCTAAAATATTGTTAAAATGGTTTTAAGGTATTTCTGTTAGTTACATTTTAAAGCTAGAATTTTATGGCTCTCCTCTTTTTTTTTTTTTTTTTCCTCTGAGATATCAAGGAAAACCTGAAAATAACTTTTTGGGCTACCACCCCGGTCTGGATGTGAATTTTTAAAAATCACTTCTTAAAGACGCCTTAGGCACAAAAACTATAAGCTCCTAAAATTTCATCACCAGAAGATTTGGCTAGGAGTTGATCATCAGCCAGTGAGTAATTCAGTCAGGACATCTTCCTTTATATATATAGTTTTTAATGCAAAAATACAGATATATTAAACTTATTGAGGTTTCCCCCCCCCCCATGAGTTTTTTATAAAATGGGTAATAGATTTAAAATAAAGCCAAAGATATTAATATATCAAATATTATTTTTGTTTTACATCATGACATACAAATTAGTCAAGTTTAAAAACCTTATTGCCAGGGTATCTACAGTTAGACTCTAGATAAACATCGCATTTCAACATCTCATTGTTGTAGTGCATACGGTGAGGTCAAAATGAGTAGGCATATTTCATTTTGATCAAAAATATGTAGAGTTTCCTTTTAAATGACTTTTTACACTATACTTTAAGACATTAGCAGAATTTATACTCGCTAAAAATTTATTAGAAATATTTGGAAACATAATAGTATATTTAAACTTAAATGCATAACTATTTTATCGCACCACAATAAAACGTGGAAAGAAAAATATTCTTAAAAATTTTTACTGTTTTTTCCTAAAAATAAGCAGTTTAGACCTTTTCAGAAATTGAAAGTAATAACAGAACATCTCAAATTTTCAGGTGTATTAGTGTCTTGAATGTATTAGTGTCTTGCAAGTTTTCTGGAGATACAAGAAGAGAAAATGGGTTTAATAAGAAGCCAAAATCTAATATACATGTTTCCAAATGCAATGAGTTAACTTTTTAATGAGTATTGATCTTGTCTAACTATTATTTAAAAATATAGGTTTAAAAAATATCATTTAAAAACAATTTATTTATATTTTTCGATGAAAAAGAAACGCCAACCTATTTTATCGCACTTTACCCTATGTATAGTTAAGTTATTTGATGATTAGAAGTCCTCAAAATAGCATTTTCCTTATTGTTATTTCACAGCTTTAAAAAAAAAAAAAAAACATATATTTATAACTATCTCTGCCACCATCGGGTATTGTATGGGATTATGGCAGCCTAAATAATCTAATTATTTTTCTTACTTTTGGGAGAGTTTGACCGTTTGACATGGTATTGAGAGAGAGATTTCGCGTCCGCCATTATTCTAGAGCATAGATTCCCAACCTTTTTTGAACGGGTGCCCCCTTTTCTAGTGAATATTTCAATACCACCCCCCCCTCCCACTCCAGAGAAATAAGAGCGTACATAATGCATGGTGAAAACAAGAATTAAATAAAAAAAATCACTAATAGATAGAATATTGTTGGAATTGAAACTCTATTGAATTTCTTCTTCAATTAGAAAAGAGCAATAAAAGTTTTAGAGAGGTATATTAGAGAGGTATCTCTTTCTCTCAACAGCGAAGTCTCATATCGAAATACGTGAATTTTCGCACACGTGATAGAAATGAATCATCATGATTTGATGATTCAATGAATCATCATGAATCATCGTGATTTTTAAGTCTTTTTAAGACTATATTTGGTTAATATTCCCACGCCCTTCCGTGCCATATCAACGCCTCCTAATTTTCTCTGGGTCTTTTACCGCCCCCCTGAAAGCCTCAAACGCCCACAAGGGGGCGTTATCGCCCACGTTGGGAACCTATGTTCTAGAGTGTCCAAAAACACGACTAGCTTTTTGGGAAGGTAGGCAGTGTAAAACAGATTTGAGGAATCATAAACGTTATTTTTATTCAAAAGCTAATGAGTTGTTTAAAGGTGTTGAAGTGATAGTGAAATTCCCTACCATATATTAAAAATATATTTATATTTATTTTTTTCCGTAAAAAGTACTGAACTAAAATGCATCATGAATAGTATTTTGAATGCCATAATCGTTGGAGAATAAACTGTTTGTTATTAAACTTCATGTGGCAAGCTAGCTGATACTTGAACGAGAGAGGAGAAGAACCTTGAGCAAAGATACCTTTGCCTTTATTAGAGTTTCCTAAGATAAGAACTAACTAATAGAGTAGTTTCGTTAACTTTATTACGAATAATTTTCTAGCAGATTTCTTCGACTTGACCTGACTCTTTCACAGCCCTTCAAAGAATGTCTAAGGCTTCTCTGAAGCCAAATAAATTAAGGCTTATATCTTCTTTTAAATATAAATAAAAATTCGTCTTTGTGTGTTTGTTTATGTCGTATACAATTCTACACCGTTGGCCATATTAATTTTAAATTTTCAATAAATACGTACTAAAAAAAGGGGGGAAAGGGTATTTTAGACATCAAAAAACCATTTTTCGAAAATTTTAAGAATATATAAACTTACTTCGATACAAGAGAAAAGTATGAAAAATAAGATTTCTTTCTTTCTTTTTTCTTCTTCTTCTTCTTTTTCTTCTTTTCCCTTATTTATTTATTTACTATTATTATTATTATTATTATTATTATAAAGGAGCTTTGTGTAGCGATTTTTAAAATAAGTCAAACTGATAAACTTTGCCACAAAAATTACGTAATAATCTACATAAATTCGCAATTTTTGTCGATAAACTTTGTCTTCTAGAATAAAAAAGTGCAAATAGTGAAACTTTTTTCTTTCGCTATGAAAAGTTTGACTTCACCATTTAAAAACTTTCTGAGATTATTGGTCTCTATTGCAAAGAATATGGCATAATCCAAATAGAATCACAATATTTTCGACTAATCCATGGGTATGCCATGAGCATTTTGATTGATTATTATTATTATTTTTTTTTGAGAAATCATAATAAAAGAAAAATTTTTTCTCATGCCATGCAGTGATAAAGCTTTAATCGTTTCAGACATCGCGTAACGATCGGGAAAATTCCATCAAACGGTTGAAAATGACACCACGTCTGTAGAACAAACCCTACAATTAAAGTACGAAGCAACGCTGATCGAACAACTACTTTTAATCTGGTGGAGGAAAAAGTGGGGGGAGATCTCCAGACACATTATTTCATGGAGATATTTACGAAGGATTTTAGGGGGGGGTTATAGTGTAGGAGGGGGTTCGACGAAAACATCAATAGACATTTTCCTTTTGTAACATTATATTCTGCGGTACCATGCATCATGTAATTTTGTACCATTTCCTTTGGCCTTAAGCCTAAAGTCATAGCATCAGGGTATTTAAGCGAAATCTGGCAGTCGCCCAAAAAATGTACCCGATCAGCAGCCCCAAGGAAAAAAAGATTTTTCTAGCACGTTTCAGCTTTCTGAAACTTTTTAGAAAAGGCATATTAAGTTGGGGGAGTGGGGAGAAAGAAAAAAAGCGAATAATGAGAATTCTGAAAAGAGAGAGTGGAAATTAATGCCTACTTTTGTCGTCGGGCGTAAGCCTTGAGTATGTTCCTAAGGTCCGTCTAAATGGGATGCAAATGTTCACCCGTGTCACTAAGTAGCTCAGATGGTTTTTATTTTTTTACTTTCTCGCTCACGTTTAAAGTGTAGTTCTTAAGATGTTGCGTGTTCTGTGAAGTTCAGAATTACATAGTAAAGGTGGCTAAAATGTTTGCAATACTTCAGGGATAGAAATTAGAATATTTAGTCGGTGGTCCGTAGTACCACTGACTCCATGACTTCCCTGGTCCGTAACATCTATCACTGAATCGTTTTAAAAAAATTGCAAAACAAAAGAAATTATATGAGCAATATACAGGGTGGTCAAAAAGAAAGTTTCCCGACATATATATAATGACCTCTAGCGGCCGTTCTATTCAACCTATCGACATGAATTTCCAGATATATCTTTTTGAAGGTATGCGCTCGAGATCCTATGAGCGCTAACGGTTACTGAGCGCTATAAGTTAATAGCGCTAACGGTTACAGTTAAAGTGAGTAGAAACTCGAGATTTTCCATTGGCGACACCTAGTTTTTTTTTTTTTTTTTTGGTCTCAGAGTGTTCAGCGCACTCCAAAACCCCTAAAAACACTTTGTAATAGAAATTCTGACCAAAAAAATGGAGCCGTATTTTGCCGTAATCGCCGCGCCGAGCGGGAGTGAAGGAAGCCGGGCACCAATCGCTGAGACTGTAGAAAGGGCCGAAACAGTTTCATTTGGCATTTTCCACATGTGTGCCATCGAATACAATGACACATTGCATTCAGGAGACAGTGCACAGTGCAGCCGAATGCAGCATTTCTCGCGGAATGTTTGCAATCTCTCGTCTGATTGAATCTTTCAATTCTGGCAAATTTCGAGGACTGCACGTGTAAACTCTGGATTTCAAGTAACCCCAGAACCAGAAATCCATGGGTGTAAGATCGGTTGATCGCGGATGCCACGCAAATGAGAAATGGCAGGAAATAACGTGATCACAGAAATGTTGAGTGAGGACCTCACGGACGGACATCGTGATATGCGGAGGTGCGCCGTCTTGCATGAAAGTGACTTCGTTTAAGAGATTCTTCGTTTTTTCGCCCGCTCCCAGAGCTGTTTCGGGAGCTCATTACGGCTCATTTTTTTGGGGTCAGAATTTCCATTCCAAAGTGTTTTTAGGGGTTTTGGAGTGTGCTGAACACCTTCAGACCAAACAAATTGGGTGTTGCCAAAGGAAAATCTCGAGATTCTACTCACTTTAACTGTAACCGTTAGCGCTATTAACTTGTCGCTCATAGGATCTCGAGCGCATACCTTCAAAAAGATATATCTGGAAATTCATGTCGATAGGTTGAACAGAACGGCCGCTAGAGGTCATTATATATATGTCGGGAAACTTTCTTTTTGACCACCCTGTATATTGCTCATATAATTTCTTTTGTTTTGCAATTTTTTAAAATCATTGTGTACGGATCAGTGATAGATGTTACGGACCAGGGAAGTCATGGAGTCAGTGGTACTCCGGACCACCGACTAAATATTCTATTTTCTATCCCTGAAGTAATGCAAACATTTTAGCCACCTTTACTATGTAATTCTGAACTTCACAGAACACGCAACATCTTAAGAACTACACTTTAAACGTGAGCGAGAAAATAAAAAAATAAAAACCATCTGAGTTACTTAGTGACGCGGGCGAACATTTGCATCCCATTTAGACGGACCTTAGGCACACCTTCAAAAGCTATATCTGGAAATTCCCCTAGTAGCACAACTAGTTCAAAAAACGTTTAAATTACGTCGGAAACACGTTTTTTGACGTTAAAAAACGTGTTTTAAACGTTTTCTGGACTAATTGTGCTACTAGGGTCATGTCGATAGGTTGAATAGAACGGCCGCTAGAGGTCATTATATATGTCGGGAAACTTTCTTTTTGACCACCCTGCATATTGATTTCCGCGAAGCGCTGAATTAAAATATGTAAATACCTATTATAAAAATACTAAATTGATAAAATGATATGACACGGATCGGTAAAATTATATGACATGTATTGTGGAACTAAATGACGAAAGTTTGCTAGTGAAAAATGTAAGTAAAACGTTACTGTTCCGACGATGAACAAATTTTTGTATTCTATTGTTATATATTTTAGTGGTCTTAGTTCAAAGGAACAACGTTAATTTCGAGCCCTGTTATTTTATACTGAAATGATTCTATTTACTTAAATTATGATATGCGTTTGCTAAGCTCTGCTGTTAAAAAAAAAAAAAAAAAAAAAAAAAAGTCGAACAGCAGCAGATAAGTAAAAAAATGAAAACTAGAATTTTTTTTTTTCTGAAACTGAACTAGTTGATTCCCAGGCTGGGTAAGGTTGACCCGGCCTTTCATCCACTGAGTGGTGTCGATAAAATGAGGACTAAACATTTGGGGGGGGGGATATCCGCTTCAGGCATTTTCAAAATCTCCTGAGATGAAGCTGTTTTTATAAATATTCGTGAGTGTTGTATTTTACTGCAAAAATTTATGGATACCTCTTTTTCACTATCAGAGAAATTTTCTATTAGAAAGAAAAGAGCATTTTGCTCCCACCCCCCCTCCCAAGTTACGAATTTTGGAGAATGCTGACTAATCCAGCATCTATATTAAAAAACTAACATACATGCCAAATTTTGTACTATCAACTTTAGTAGTGAAGACTAGGCGAAATATTGACCTACGAAAAACCGACATTATGCTTTTCGGTCACCCTATTAATATAATGCAGTCGAAATTTTTTAATGGAAAAGGAATATCCCGCTTGAAATAAATTTTTAATGTACCAACCCGTAAAGATTAGTCAATGTAATCTTGGATAATGGAATATTCCGTTTTTTGCATAAAATGTTCGTGGCAAGTTGTCTGTTCCATTAACGGGTTCGACTGTATTTGTTTTATCGACTATCGTATTCCTGAACTACTATACTATAAAGCTTGGAGAAAATTCTGCTATAATCAATAGCATTTTGAAATCAACAACTGATGCAAATTAAAAAAGCAAATAAAAAAATTTAAACAAATGCTTAAATTTATTAAAACGAAGAAAAGTAAAAATTCACCTAAACTGAGTTTCAGTGTCTTGACATTGCTGGGGGCCACTTTTTTCACTTACTCAAATTTTATTTTATACCCATATACAGTAGAACCTCGATTATCCGAAGTAATTGGGACCGAACCTACTTCGGATAATCGAAATTTTTGGATAATCGAGAATTCATCAATAATCATCTAGTTTAATATGTAGTATCGTCATTGAACTCTTATTATGACTATTTTAACTGTTAAATAAATTAAAATTATAAATGAAAATAAATTTACTTCTGAAACAAAAACTTACAATGGTTTAAATGGAAGCTTCATCTGGTGTAAATTGGCTATCCCTTGCCGTGCAGCTCTTTCCCGGAGTTTTCTTAAAAGCATGATTTCAGAGGAATCACACTGCTCCTGTTGTTCCAACCATAGAAGGCCTTTTGAGAAACACTCAAAAGCATCATTGCTACTGATCTTATTTCCTCCGGAATCATTCTCATCTTCATCATCATCATCTTTTGGAGATTGAGCTACTGGAAGACTGCATCGTCCACGTCACAATTCAACCAATCTGGGATTTATCTATCCCCACAATTTTCAAAACCTTTCATTGTGCTAAAAAGGCTTGAAAACTTAGTAACACTATCTTTCACAATGTCTGTAGCATTTTCATCTGCTCCACTTGAAAAATTTGGCTTTCAGAATCTCCTTCAAAAAGTATTTTCTGATGGGAAAAAAAAAAAAAAAAAAAAAAAGGAAGTGAAAAAGAAACCGACTTTGGTTAACGGAGAGTTTCAGTTAATCGAGGTTCTACGGTATATATATATATATATATATATATATAAAGAAAAGAAAGTAAAGGGAAAAAAGAAATGTAGCATTTATCTTCAAGGTATTCACATAGGGGGAAAAAAATCTTTTTGGAGTTAAAATCAACGTAGACATACCTACACGCTTATCATCAAATGATAAACAAAAAACAATCAATTATTTTAAAAGCCCTAACGCTTTATTTGATATCTATCGCATATTTTTGAAACACCAACAGCGATTTTCTTACCTACCTACTTATTTATTTACAAAACAGCGTCCAAGAAACCGAACCTTCCCCGCAATGTTTACTATTTGCTATAAAATGTGCATCAGAATAAAAGCAGCAAATTGTCGTTTACAAAGTTTTTCTTCTTTCTTTTCCTGTCCCCGAAGGAATCAAAGCCATCTCTTTCCACCTTCCGGCTAAAGTTTCGTCGGTCGGCTTGTCATGCAAAGGGGACATCAGCTGCTGCCTCTGTCAATAAAACGAGGACGGTACATATTGGTTTATGGTTCGACATGAAAACCCCTCCTGCGTGTTCTCTAAAACAAAATAGCAAACTGGTAGAGTATAATATATCACGTTTATAAATTTACTTTAAACGCTGTTAAGATATTCATTGTCCTGTGCATACCGGGTAAGCCGTAAATTATTAAAAACATTTATAAATAAATTTATGAACCAGAAACTTGTGATAGAGAAATGCGGTTTGCATAGAAACGCTCACGTTCACCCTACTACGCTGATCCCTGACTCGCACTCTAACAAATTCCGGTCCAGACAACCACTCGAAGACCAAACTTTTAAAGCCATTACTCCAAGAAGATTAAAAAGTTAAAAAAGCGTAATAACATCTACAACGTTTGCACGATCCGCTTGACAATTTTCACAATTAAGTATAAAATATAGAAAGCAATCTGCGCTATTTTAAAAAATCTGTAAATGCACCCGTTCTCTCATTTTTAAGCGATTTTTTGCTCTTGTCAGCTCCATTTTATTTCCGAGAGTGAAAAAAGTGAATCATTTTCTCGCCAAAATTAGCTGTTTCAAGTGACAAAGCTAATACCGGGAGATCATACTGAAATCCCGGTTATCAGGCTTTGAGGGGAAAATTGCGATTCCGGTTTGTTTAAAATAGTTTTTCCAGACAACATAGTTTATTATTTTTTTCATTAAAAAAATCGTCTGTTTGAAGCATTGATTTAAGCTGGGCTGTGCACACAAAAGAAGTCGTTCGAATGCCAAAAGTTTCCGCGCGTTTCCAGAAGAGCATGAAATTTGATTTGGGTCCATAATAAAAATTGAATATGGAGTTATTTATTTTAGGTGAACGAAGATTAAATATACTAAGTGTAGACATATTTTCGTCAAATGTTTCTTGTAGTGCCCGTTGTAATTGCTTCCACAACGGGCTTTGACTTCTAGTTTTTTAATATTTTTTAACATGAAAAACATGGTTCATGAGATTTACTTTCTGTTTGTCTGTCTCTTTCTGTGGATATGCATAGGTGTATATCGTCTTGATGCACTCTAATTTACTGAAAAGGTTTGCAACTAACTTGTTGGAACCCCTGTGTATATATACAGGGTGGTTATAGTTAAACTTCCCCTACAAACAAGACACAAGATTCTACAGCTAAAACGGGTGAACGGGTTGTAACCAGATATGGTATTCAGGGTCCTCTATAACTAGCGGTACGAAATTTAAGGGTAGGTAGGGCACTTAGTAAAGAATAAGACTCACATAGCAATGTGGGGGTCGGAAACATCGTCTTCATGCAGCTGTTAGTAATCACTTTAGAACCAGTGTTGAAATAGTGAACTTTCCGATTATTGTTCGTCCAAAACTAACTTCTCAGAAAACAGGTGACTAAAAGTGATAGTTTAAAAATTCTATTTCATTTCACGGATGAAATTCTGAGAGACGAGCCTATTGTTTATGAAGCTTGGTTAAGAAATTAAACGAACTCTTCAACACTTTTCCTAGAGAAATTATTAACAGGTAAGTGAAAACGGCATTTTTCATCCCACCTTGCTATGAGATTCTGATTTCTTATTATGTGCCGTATCCCTTAAATTCTGTATCAGCAGTTATGGGACACCCTGTATAGACTATTCATGAGATGCTCTCGAGGAATTTCGGCGTGCAGTCCACGTGCCAAATTGGCCAGCAATGTCAACTCATCCTTTTTAGCTGCAGAATGCTGTTTACAGTTGAAGTTTAACTATAACCACCCTGTATATGCGTCTGTGTATATGAGATAAAAATATTTTTTTCAGTTAACATTAGAATATTTTAGAGGATTTTGCTGCCGCTCAGTTAATAGGCATTTAAAATAAAAGTAGCTGACCTGGGTGGTTTTATAAAGGAAATTGTCATCTCTAATTTTAACCAGAATTTACTTTTAAAATTTCTTAATCCTACTAAGTATCCCTGTCGCACTGACTTTGTAAAAATTCCTGTTCAACCACTCCTAGATAAAACTTTTACCGTCATTAATCCAAATAGATTAAAAAGTTGAGCACGAAAAACTCAATAAAATTTACACCGTTTGTACGATCGGCTTGAAATTTTCCATAATTAAGTAAAAACATATATACAACCTGCACTATTTATAATCTGAAAATCTACCCGTTCCATAATTTTAAACCATATTTCGTTATTTTCAGCTCCATTTCATTTTCGTGAGTAAAAAAAGATTATCATTTGTGTGGCAAAATTAGACGTCGCAATTGATATTGACGTCATCAAAGTCACAGTTATAAGGCTTTGAAGGGAAAATTATGATTCCAATTCGTTTAAAATAGTTTTTCTAGATTACCCCGTTTAAGGTTCCAGCCCCCCCCCCCCAAAAAAAAAAATAAACAAATAAAATGATCTTCTCTGCATGAAGCATTGATATAGGAGAGGACGTTCCCACCAAACGAAATCTTTCGAATGCGAAACGTTTCCGCAGATTATGCATTTCCGATTTGGGTATCTAATGAAATTTGAATATGAAGTTATTTATTTTAAGTGGGTAAAGATTAAATATATTACGTTCAGACATATTTTTGTCAAATGATTTTTCTAACGCCCATTATAATTGCCTCCACAGTGAGATTTTTCTTCTAGTAAATTTACAATCACAGTTAATTATTTTAAGCATTAACTGGAACATAGAGGCATTCAAATGTGAAAAAAGAGACAGAGTCTAATTTGAAGCATAATTTTAGCTATTTTCGGAAAAGTTCACCTTTACGTATTTGATATTTGTCATGAGGAATGTTTATAAAATCTAAAATTTTATTGGTATTCGTGAAATAAAATTATGTAAAAAAAAAAAAAAAACTACCCCGGAAAGATAAACAAACAAAACTTCTGCTGCAAGCCCTGAAGCTTTTTTTTAAGTCTCATCATTTATTTATATAGCCCCCCCAAATGATTTATTTACCTGTTTATTTATTGAAATGCATTATAGAAATTCACTTCTGCAAATCCAGCTTCCTCGAACGATGTTTTTATTTGCCATAAAATTGTATGTATACATCAGAATAAAAAACAACAAGCTGTGGTTGACAATACCCCCCACCCCACCCCAATCTTCTGGAAAAACTCTTTCTTGATTGCCTTGTTATGCATACGAAACATCAGCTGGTATTTCCGTCGTTAACATGCTGGTAAATATTTGTATATCTTAGTACATAAAAATAACCTAGGGGCTCAATGAATAAACTAAAACTGTAGGGCGTTGCCTTATAATGTCTTAAAAGCTTTATTTAGGTCTGTACAATAAATTAAATTACTAAAAATTTTATATCTCTTAGATTATCTCAAAATTATACCGTCAAACTTCTTGACGGTAGTATAGGGAACATAATAAAGATTCAGAATCACATTGGGACGTAGGATCTGAAATGTTGTTTTCATACACAGGCTATTAGTCATTCTGCAAAATTTGTTGAAGATTTAGTCAACTTACTTTCTGAAGTTTAAAGAATGGTTTATTCTACGAAAACTACAGCATCCAAAAATGAAACTCTATTTACAGTGATCTAATTCAGTATTTTTTACTATGAAAATAATAAATTTCAACAAAGCATGGTAGGAAATTTCACTAACTTTACAACAGGTTTTGGGGAGTGATTATTAGCCGATGCATGAAAACAACGTTTTTGACCACACATTTACTAAATGATACTGATTCGTTTTTATGTACCCTACCTCCCCTAAAAGTTTGTCGATATATTTTTTGGGGACAGCCTGCAATCTCTATTGTGAGATATTACAGAATATACTGGGTGTTTTCAAGCACAATAGATCGAAACCTCTCGGTGAGTTAGGGCACATACCTAGACGGTTCAGAGTCACACATGAGAATATAGGGTCTGAAACTTCATCTTCATGTATCTATTAATAATACCTATGAAAATTCTGCTAAGCAAAACTTATCTTTGCGACTGTAGTTTGGACCTTTCGCAGAAGTTTTGCACCATAATGTTGAGACACCCTGTTGCAAAATTAGAAATCTATCTCTCAATTCTAATCTAACCTGTGTGTATGGTTAAGCTTTTTTTCCGATGAAGAGGAATGAGTATTTTGTACTACGTGAAAGGACACCTGAGTGCAGAGGATCCCAAACTGTGTGCTGCGAGCGTATGTCAGGGGTGCCGTGGATATAATCAAGTCTAACTTTTGGTGGAATACAATCTAAAAATTTCCTCTGAACCGGTATCCCACATAAAAAGGCCGACAAGCCAATGATCAGGTGGCGAAAACAACAATATTTGTATCAAATTCGAGGGAGTTCAGTGTCCAGTCGCCTCTCTTTATTAGGAACTCCCTGAGATGGGGCGGGGGTGCAAAATTCTATATCCCTTTCCCAAGAGAGTACTTTCTTGATAGTTAGCCCTATAAACATAAAAGAAATAATGAAAAATGCATCCGAACTGTTTCATTCTAACCTTCATATTCATATTGCTTTAAAGGTAACCTGCCGTGAAAGTTTTTAGCCTGACGAGGGTGCCGCGAAATGTTTTTAGCCTGGCATGGGTTCCGCGGCAAAAAAGTGAACACCTGCCGTACAATAATTTTAAAATACACATTGAATTATTACATTCTCTAAATTGACTAATATCTGCCGAATAAAAATGATTTCATTTCTAACGGCCGGATCAGCGGCCTACTGTGTTGGTCATTTCATAATTGGGGTGCCTAGTAAACAGCCGACTTTCCTTCCTATGAGTGGCTCCTATTTTGAACCCATTCCAGGCGATAGACTTGGCATCTGAATTGGCAGTCCTAGACGGAGTACCATTTAAATATGGGGGACAATAGATCCTCACCAGATTGTAGGTCCACTAGTTTCCTTTAGCGCACATGGGACGCAGCAGATTCAGTCGAGAGAGAAATTCAACCTCACGCACTGGCCAATCTGGTTCTGCTTCACTTTCTTTGTTCTTAATGGGAGCAGAGTTGAACCGACTGGTCTGCTAGCCACCAAATAAAAATCCAAAGATAAGAAAAATAAATTAAATGCACCCTTCAATGAAACTATAAGCAAAGCCCAATTTTTTTTATATTTATAAAGTTTGACCATGCTCTTTGAACACCATTTACTTATTTATAGAATGTCATCAGTCGTTTATTTACATGAACTTCAGAGTATGGTTAATGTCTTCATTTACAAAACTGCATTGATCTAACTCTGCTTTATATCCTACTTTATTTCTTGCAACAACGTTTTTGCTCATCATATTAAATGTAACATCGAAATAAAAATGGAAAACTACTTATCGTTTATCTTTTTCTTTTTTTATAACTTTTTTTTTCTCTTAAATGAAAAACCAAGCCATCTCTTTTCCAGTGTTGTTTCTTCCTTCGAGCAAAATCTTGATCGTCTTGTCATGCAAAAGGGACATCAACCAGTGCTCCTGCCAATAAAACGGTAGCTGTAAATATCAGTTTATCGTGGAACATAAAGATCGTCCGGAAACTTTTGAAATAATCCCGATATAGAGATTTAAAAGCAAAACAAAGCACTCTTTACTTGCCCATTATCAGTGAATCAAGGAAATTTTTCATCCACAATTTTGAATAATCAGTTTTACGTTCGATAAAAGCCTTTGTCCAGAATTGGATATCTAGGAATCACATTTCTTTTAAATTATTCGATTCTGCTGTGGCATGCATTAAGTGAAGCCATAACTTGCCGAAAAAAAAAAAAAAAAATGTCTTGTCGAGGCTCCCAATTCCAGTCCCATGAGTTATTGAGTATTTCAACCAATCAATACAATTATCTTATAAAATCTACGATTTCAATGAAAATTTCCGAAAATTTAGAAATGTTAGATCAGTAGACATTTTAAGCATCACGAAAAGTTTCTGATTATCGATTGGAAAACATCAGAATTATCAGTATTTATGTCAAAAATCGACCTTTTGTAAAATAAATAAATAAATAAATAAAATAATTAAAAATAGAAAAATATTTAAAAAAAAAACATTTTTTTAGAAAGGGTAAATATTGCACTGTAAGACTCCGCAAGCATTTTCTAGGTATCATAAGTAACAACGCAAGGATTGCAATTTCAATATTACCGAATATTCAGCTGTCGCCATTTCTCCCAAGGGTTCTTATTTTGGAAGAGGGTGTAAAGCGCGATAGCTTTCATTACAGGGTAAGAAAAGGTCATCGTACCCTGTTTAGCCAGTGGGAGAAATTTGCTCCAATTCCGACGAACAGTCCTATAGCGAACATACACACAGAGAGACATCTCATTTGTATATAGCTCTTCTATTAAGGGGGGTGGTAGCAAATCTGCTAATACTATCTATTACTTGGGCTAATTCTATCTATTTTCGTTTGTCCCACTGAAACACTCAACTGAACCACAGGAGATTAAAGTATTAAATTGAACGTTTCAGCGGGAGAAACGAAGATAGATAGAATTAGCACAAGTAATCAGAAGAAAATATTTTGTTTTAATCTCGTGAAAATTTTCAGAAGATATAACCTCGAGGAACTGTTTAGAAGTGCACAAATAGTGAACAAGACGTAAATGTAAAGGCAGTGTTTATCAATCTCATGTGATTTTTAATATATCACATTTTTGACTGGCGTGAAAGAAGTACCATTTAGTTCACCTGATTAAGTCACCGAGTTAGTTTTATAACGGAGTAATATTGAAACTTAAGACGACGTTGAAGGAAAATATTTTCTTTACATAGAGCCGTTATAGAGGAACGTAATCCTATGTTAAAAAGTAATTAATCGTTAGTTCCATAAGCACATACCTCTTAAAATATAAATAAACAAAAAGAAAGAGAGAAGAAAAGAAAAGAAAGAAAGAAGTCTGTAAAAAAATTCAATTAAAAAATATTTGAAACCCTTTTTATATTTTAAATCCACACAGAAGTGCTATATATTAAAAACGTATCATAATCCATTCATCGTCCCTATTTTTCTGCTATATTGAATAAAGTTGGAAAGTGTATCATTATTCATGAATGTGCCGTATTTTAATTTCTTGTTCCATAAAATACTCCTCCTGAATGAAAATCTACATTAAAATCGCCTACTGAAACTGTTTTACAGTTTTCGCCAAGCATATTCTAACTATACTTCAGCTTTATACTGTTTGGAATAACAACATAATCCATGAGTGCACCGTGTTTGTCTTTCGTGTTCCATGAAACACTTTTAAGAATTGAAATCTATATTAAAATCGCCTCTTAAAACAGTTTAACAATCTTCGTCGGGCATATTCGAACGAGACTTCATCTTTATATATTCTACTATTTGGAAAATTTATCATAATCCATCAGTGTACCGTATTTGTCTTCCTTGTTCCATAAAACGCTTCTTTGTAATTGAAATCTAAATTTCTTCTTGCTATACGTCTCTTGCAATAAACTTCGGGATTTATCGCCAAATGAAGATGATATCGCTAGCTAGTTTCAATTTTGGGGACGTATTTTTAGCACCAAATTTGCCGATAAATCATAAAAACATGTAAACCTTGGCGGCTTTTAACATTTTATCCCCTTCCCCGGCTATCTGGCAACCCTATTGAAAAATGCAACTAAAATTCTGTCCACAGAAATGTATATATATATTACGTCGACAGAAAATACCTGCTTGAATGAAATAGCACTGTAGTGCTAAAAATGGTCTTTGCTTGTTTTCTTACAAGTATTCACTGTAATAAATAGAGAGGAAGGAAAAGAAAGAGAGAGGACAGATTTTAACAAAAAATGCGATTCTGGCAACTTTTGAAAAAAAAATTTGCTCTTTTATATCAGAGACTGTCTTCCAAAACGTTGAAAAATTTAACATAAACTCTTTCTTTAAATTAGTTTCCATTTAGAAAAGTACTTGCTATGAAACCTAATTTATGTGAAACTGAAAAGTTTATGGTTCGAAATCATCGAAAATTAACAAGAAATTTTAAAAATTCAATGTTTTCCTCCCCCTTTAGATTAGGCTAGCGTTTATGTGCCAAGTAAGTAAAAGAGCGTTGGAAAAAAGTGTACCCAAAAGTATGGACAAAAATCAATTCCTTTAAAAGCCCTATTATTTATTCATGAAATATCAATGCTATATTTATCTGCCTTTTCATTTATTTACGAAACGGCGCTTAAGAAAACTTTCTAACTATGCAAAGATAAAGTGTTTTTATTTTCCGTTACATGTGCATTGGAATGAAAACAGCAAATTATGTACATGATTTTACTATTTTCTTTTTCTTTTAACTTACTCGGTGATCTCTTCCAGTCTATTTCCCCACACCCCCTGCCTTGATGAGCGGAGACATCTTGCAAAGGAGACATCGGCCGGTGTTTTCTTGTCAATAAAATAAAGATGAATATTAGTTTACCTCGCCCAACTTAAAAAATCTGCCTATGGTTTTTCTAAACACGCTGCGGGGGGGGGGGATGTTTTATGGTTAAAGTGTTTACGCATTTTTGGAACGATTTTGAAGCGATATAATTGATGAAATAATTAAAACTTTAGCACACATTAACCCTTCGAGGCGCAACCCTTTCCCAATACTGAAAAAGCTATGACGCTACTTTTGACGCAGCTGGCTGCGTCAAAAAAGGGTCTCTAGATCTGTGGCACGCGATGAACGTTTCGATCGTCCGCCATCTTGCTGGTAATTAAGTCGAGCGATGGCAACGACTGCCCTTTTTTCAGCATAGGGCAATCTATCCAGCTGTTCTCGCATTCTTCCACTTTTCAGCAGATGTCAGTGCTGTTAAAAAATAATCTTGACAATTTTTATTTTACGGGAAATGACGTGCTAAAAAGTAAAGGATTCTCGTGCAGCTATGTGGCCGGCAACTATTTTTATAGAAATCCAATCTATTCTTCGTGACTGGCAACAATCAAAACGTCAGAGTTTGGTGTTCCCAGAGCGGGAACACTGCACGTTAAAGGGTTAAAGGTACAAGGGTCATAAGGAAAAATAAGTTTCCCACAGCCAATAAAGGAACAAACCATAATTACCTGAAAAGATTTATTGCAAAAGATACAGTAATGTTTCTGCGGCTTCTCAAACATAAGAATCCCCTGAATTGTAACACTTGCCATGCTGTGGGATAAGTTTTCATTGTCCGGTGTCATAGAAGTCTGACGCCTGAGAATGATCCCAGACAGCACAGCAAACTTGCATCAAACTTGCAGCAAGCTTGATTTATCTAGTCAATAAGCTTGAATTAAGCTTGAAAATTCCAATCGTGTAAGCTTGATGCAGGCTTGAATCAAGTGTTCTAGTTTACACTTGCCCAGCTTGCGTTAAGCTTGACATTACAAGCTTAAAAATTTTTCCCAAAAAAATTTTTTTTTAATACACGGGGCGCCCCACATAATTTCCACCTAACGCGCTCCACATAAATCCCCTCTACGCTGAAATTTCAATTTAATTTAATATGTTTCCATCGAGTGTTCGTCGCTGGGATAGAACCCGGGCCCTTTGGCTTTGCAGTCGAGCACGCTATCCATTCCGCCACCGTAGCCTTATGCAGCGGTGACTAAAGTTTGAAGTGACTTACCACGCTGTTTTCTCGCCAAATTGATGAGTGGGCGATGTGTTATTTGTTTCTTTTATTTTTCCATGGGATGCATCAGAATTAAAATAATGCATTAAAATAAATTAAATTAAAAAAAAAAAAAAAAAAAAAAAAAAAAAAACACGTTTTAAAACTTTCAGTACCGCAAGCAATACTGCTGGCCAAAATCGAGACAAACGACTGATTTTGAAATCAATTTCCTAGTATAATTGCATTTTATTTTGAAGAATTTCCATATTTGGAAATATAGAATGGGTTTACTTAACACAAATTTCGTGTTAAGTAATCTGAAATGAAAGAAACAGATAGTTAAACGTTACTTCGAAATGCTTTATCACAGTTGCTAACATGTATGGAATACAAACACTTTAGTCATTTTTGTAAATATTTCTAAAAATAACAAATAATTGAAAAATTTTGCTATTTTTTAACGCTAAAATTTCTCTTTACAAATGTGGTTATTTTCCTACATATTGGTATGCTATATTGATATAGAGCATTTCGAAGAATTAAAAATAAGTTAAAATTAATTTATACAAATGTAAATTTGAATTATTTTCATTGTTCATACTTTATAATTAAAAAAATTATTTAACTTCTGAATTTTTTTTTATCCTTTGTGTGTGTAAGATTTTTGGGCGCTAAAATCTGTAGGCCCTGGGCAGTTGCCCCGTTTGCCCTGCCCGTAATATGGCACTGGTAATATAAAATAAAACACATCTTTTATGAACTTTCAGCAAGTATTAGGACGCTAAACAATTAATGTCCATTCTCTTTCACAGATGGCGCCATCAACGCTCCTTTAAAAAGGAAAAATCACGCAAGTATCAATTTTCAAGCTTAAATCAAGCTGTATTTAAACTTGACAATTCAACTTGACTCCTGCAAGCTTGCTGCCAGCTTAGAATGAGTTGAACTGTCAAGCTTGCATTAATGCGTCAAATTCAAAGAAATGTCAAACTTGATTTAAGCTTATGTGCGGGATGGTTCCAGCGAGTCAAAGCTGTCTGCTGTGTTCGTCTGTGGGAAAATGATGCCCGTACAGGAATTTTTTCAGATGGATCTCGCTGAGAGCGAGATCGGTACTATACAGTGGATGGTCTAACACCTTCCAGAAATTTCGCAGGGAAGTGTTTGACCATCCACCCTATAGTACCGATATTACTGTTTATTGATTTTTTTACCTTTTTGTTGTCCGTGGGAAACTTATTTTCCGGCTGACTCTCGTACTTATAGACGCACGTTTTGTTCGGGCGAAAAATATTCACCCATCTTCAGCTGAATAAATTTTTAGTTTAAAATATAAAGACTATTTTTTTTCTAGGTTCAGTCTGATAGCTCTTTTTCTGGACGAAGTGTCTACATTATGATTTCCGTGATAAAAGGGATTTTCGTAAAATTTCCAGGGGTGTTCAATTTCATTCCACTTTCGCAATTTCCCAAAGTTAATAGATCTTGTGGGTTTACATTTAAAAAGGGCTTTTTTCAATACTCCAAAAGCACAATAGGCCATAGTTGAAATGACTGGGAACTTCGCAGGAATATGTTGAAAAGGTAGGTACCTGTATCAGCCTTTTTATTTATTTTTTTCAAGGAGCGTAGTGGTAATTTTCGAAGTATGACAAGTGGCTTGATAAAGTTTCACTCTTTGAAAACCACTGGGATAAAGAAATGGAATTTCTTCTGTAAATATCGGAATTAACATTTTCTCTTGCTTATACGTTGAGTTGATTTTTGCATTGTTTTCTCTTTCTATTTTCCTTATTTTTTAATTTCTCATGTAAGAGAACCCTGCTCATGTAAGAGAAACCTCTTACTGAAACTTTCTTTGCAGTGGCAGAACCACGTTTGTACAATTTTAACCCCCTTGGTCCGTGGACCATAGTTTAAGAACCTATAACTTAGCTGAAACCTGAAGATTCGTATTCTGGCGTGTGCGTGTAAGTCTGATGACATATTTTAAATTAATTTCTTGCTTTCTCTTTCTTCACATTACAGTACAATTATCACGAACTGTAGGCCATCTTTCGCTCAACAACTTGTAGTTTGACATACCAGAACTTTAAACATTTTCGTAGTACAGTCTGAAGCTTTACCAAAAGATTGATTTTATTAGTTAATAGTTGCATGTCTGAGTATTCCAGAAAAATTGCACAAAATCAGTTATTTCTATTTAAATATACCGGATGAGTGAAATTAATGTTGACAAACTTCAAGAGAGAAATAGGTTACTCAAAGACAAATAAGAATGGCTATTAATGTGGGGTTGCAATGTTTGTGTTAGTTGATTTTAATTTATTCCATAAAATTAAAATCAACTTTCTAAACCAGTCAAATGCTTTCTGAGAAAAGTCATATAGTTTTTCACAAACCATGGTCGGAAAATTTACAATTTCTTCAAAATTTTTTCGGAAGTGATTATTAGCACGTGCAAGAACACGATGTTTGGAATTCTTATTCGTCTTTGTGTAACCACTACGTATCTGAAACTTGTGAACGTAAAGTTGAAACGCCTTGCGTAGTCCGAAAAAAACTATTATACCAGTTTTGTTTCACACAAACGAAAAAATGTTTTCTTTACTCGAATATTTATTATCAAATTTCACATTTATTTATAATCCTTTCTGGTATGAAAGCATATTTATTTCAATGCTTCACGGACACCCCCCCCCCAAAAAAAAAAAAAAAACTTTTTCCTCGGAGACATGCAAGCAACACATCAAGTGTTGCCACCGTCAACAAAATAAAAATGTTGAACAAGTTTTATCGTCGATATAAAAGTTTCGCTCTTCTTTTTAAGCACTGTTATTAAGTAAACACACTGTGAATATTTTAAAGCACAGCTTATGAATTACGACCAGAACGAAGAATAGAAAAGCCCCGCGGTAAGGTTTTTAGTTCGGCATTAAATTACAGCTTCAGAAAAGTTCTGTAATCATACATAATTTTTGTCTTCAAATTTAACGGACAAGCACTTGTTTTCTTTTATTTCTTTCTTTCTTTCTTTTTTTTTTATACGTTGATATGCTAGTGTAGGAATTCAAATATAAATGGTTAAAGCTGTTTTAGATCTTCTTACCAAGTGTAATATTTTCTTTTAAATTCGTTGTAATGGGTACATTTTTTAAATATTTTACTAGATGCTACCCGCGACTTCGTCCGCGTCGGCTTTAGAATGATGTCCAGAAAGAAATAATGCATCTGTGAATAACAAATATGTTTGCGCTTAGACACTAAAGAGGCTGTACTTAAATATTATTTATTTTTTACTTATTTTAAATGAAGTATAAAACACGGTATATGCAAGTTACTAAATTTAGATCACTTTTTTACCCATTTGGCGAATGGAGACGGTTGCGACAATATTTGCGAATTGCTTTGAGTGTTCCTGTAAAAGAAATATTTATGCTATATATATGAATTTTAGCCTATGTTAATCAGGAATCGTGCAGCTTTCTATTAGTGAAAAAGTTTTAGAATCGGTACTAAAGATAGCCATAGAGCATAATATATTAGAATTATTTTGAGTGCTTCTGTAAAAGAACTTTTTGTGATATGTGCATGAATTTTAGCCTATAATACTCAGGAATAGTGTAGCTTACTATCAGTGAAAAAAGTTTTGGAATCTGTGTAGTAGTTGCAAAGATACTAATAGAGCATAATATAATTCGTATGAGTGTCCCTGTAAAAGAACTATTTGTTAATTAAAAAAGTAATTAAAATTTTGAGAATGAAGTGCACATTATGGAACTCATTTATTTATTTGCACAACTTTTCAGAGCTCTACATCCTGTAGATTTGTGTGGAGATCGCACACATACAGATTTACAGACATTAATTTTTATTATTATAGAAGATGCAAACTTTTAAAAATAAGTACTTTTTCATTTACCAGCATCTGTTGACAGTCCAAAAAATACTCATTAGTATTTGGTATAGTTCCATCAGTGGCAGCTCGTGACTTATTTTAGTGGTGGGGGCCCAAATAGATAGGGTGAATTTAAATCGGTAAAATGTATATATAAATTAAACTAAAGTCTGGCGCAACTGCCCAAGCGAGGCCAAGGCTTGAGCTGGCAATCCACGCCTTCGCGGCTTTGGGTTCTGGAAACATATGCTCCGGCCAGCTAGCCAGCCAATGCTGAGTCCGCAGAATTTAGTCCCCAAGCTAGGTTAGTCCTTATTTTATCGGCCCCTTCAAGACATGAAAGACTTAGTCAACGTTGCCCAAACTGTGAATCGGACCCCGGACCTGTGGCACAGCAGCACAATGCACTAAACATTCCACCACTGTACTTCAAAATATATGTATGTACATAGAACATTTTTTTGCCGTAGATTTAGATTAAATACTTCCATTTTTTCAAGTGGATGATGATTATCAAAGATAATCTACTTTGTCTGTTTAGTAGCCTAATTAAAACAGTCTTAGCAAAATTGTTCTGCTTTTAATTGAAAAGCCACTTATCCCATGTTTATTTCTTCTTTAGTATTTACATTCATTATAGCTTTTTATTCACAATTTTATAATCCACTCGTTTTTTTTAAAACTAGTCTCACTAAAATAAATACATTTGTACTTTTTTTTAATCAGTATCACTAAAATAATATATACACTTGGACGCCTAATTTAATAAATAAATTTTAAAAAAGAAAGAAAACCGTAAAATATCTAACTATAGAACAAACAAAGATCATGCTAATGGAAAATTATTTATTTTTTACTAAGCTGGCGAACTTCGCCAATAACTATGGAACTGGAGAAAATCGCCAGTTCAGTAGTGAAGAACAATATTTCAGGCCCTCTTGTACTCCGTGCAGGCAAAGACTGCACAGAGTAGCCTCTGTAATGTCAAGTCAACCACACTTCAACATAGATTTTGCGTTAAATGGCCAAATATGCCTATTAGATCCACAGAGAAAGAAGCCAAGCATGGGGCCACCAATGAGATGGCCAGTGTCGCTGTCCGTGTTGCTAGATTGGTGATTTTTCCGGATTTTTACTCATGAGGGTTTTTAGGGGGGGGGGGTAGTTAAGGGAGATTTTTTTGTGAAATTTTGAAATTGGGTTTTTTTGAGGGAGGGGGGGTTATTCTTTAATCTGTTTGCCGACGGAACATCAGTGTGAAAACTTAATTTAAAAAATATTAATGAAGGATAAAATATTATGTTGCATGAAATTACTATTGTCTACAGTTTGTGAATTTTGAATTTTCCCATAAAATCACTCTCCATCACTGATCGTAGCGTTGCAGAGTTATGAATATGTTATTGTCTTTATCTCCCTTACTCTCCTTTCCCACCAACTCAAGCACCAATGAAAATTCGTCAATTGTATACATCAGAAACAACAAAGCGATTCTTTAGCAAGCACTGAATACGGTTGCTAGATTTGCTTATTTGCTCAGTAAAGGTTGGGTACAAATATCAAGCCATGGTTTAGTTAATTTAATGACGTGCCTTTTTAGCTGCGTAATTTAATAATTTAATTACAATTTTAAGATATTTCAGCCATTCAAAATATAAATTATAAAAAATAAATTACTAGGAGTCACAAAGTACGCATTCAGAAAAAAAAAAGGATTATGTTTATCACACCAAATAAGTTTTTAACATGTGTAGGAAAGTTTAAATTTTTTCATTTTGGAGGGCGGGATGGGTGTAATTCGATTACATTTGGGGTAATGTAATATAAAAATCGGGCGTTTCATAATAAAAGCAAATTCTTGAAATAACTATGTTATGTAACTGGTAAAGTTTTTTAATTATATTTATAAGGTAAGGCCTGCCTCTTCTGGTCCCAAATAACCAGCCACTACTAAGCATAAGCAGTTCGTCTCAGCGACTGTGATTACGCAATCGCGGGATCACAGCGGGGCATTTAAACGACCCTTGACCTGAAACAGTGATAGTGATGGGCACAGGATGGGACTATCTTCCGCCATTTTCCGTTGTGACCGGTTATAATGAACGATCAGACATTAATTAATTGCAAACTGGCCATGTGATTGAAAGTGTTTTATACTCGACGTGTTCGGTGACATTTATCTTTCTTCTTCCCTTTTAGCATAATGCATCGAAACGTTAAGAATAAAGTACGGACGATAAACATGGGTTTACTGCCGATATAAAATTCATGCATTTTCTTTAAAAGCTCGCGTCTCCTGAAAAAATACTGCTTCCGAATCCATTCATGGACGGGGCTGAGGTCAAAAGGACAGGACTCCTTTATTGTGTACCTTTTTGATACGCCCGTAACGAAAATACCGTAATAAATTTTTGAAGGCCGCGTTTTCTTCAGAGAATTTACATCGTGGTTGAAAATTTATATCGTCTGGTTGGAAAATAAGGGATATTTATGCGACGGACGTGTGCCACATGTAAGGTCCTTGTTTTTTTTTTTTTTTTTTTTTGCTGTTGTTGTTGTTTAGATTTGTTGGTTATATAAAGGTGATTCTCGCGGTACAAAACTGATCCTTTGCTAGTTAGTTTTCTACAGTTTTATTTAACATTTTTTCAAGCTTTACAAATTTTTCGTAAAGCTGAAGAAGGAATTTTTATTTAAAAGAACTTGATTTAAATTGGATATTAATGATTTTATTTTATACTAGCCGCCTCCGAGGACCAGTTGGTTCGACATCTTAATAAATCTTGTTCGGAGAGAGTCCTGTTCTTCACCGGCTTCCTTGGCACTGAAATCTCTCAGATTCTGAATGGAATTTAAAATTAAGATGGTTACAAACAGGAGCGGTCCTAGGGTAAGTGGCGCGCCCTGCTTATGTAAAAAAGACGCCCCCTTTTATGCTCTACTTAGTTTTTGAGTTCGACATGACGCCCCTTCGAAGCCGGCGTTCCGATGCGATGCTTACCGTGTCGGGCCAGCCCTGGTTACAAAAATAAGATGGTTAAATGATATAAACCTAAAAAAAAGGTACAATTTATTTCCGTCCTATTTTAATTTCGAAGAGCGTCCGGATATATTGGCCTTTATCAAAAAACGATAAGGAAAAAAAAAGTAAGAAAATCTAATTAACCTCACAAATAATCTAAACAAAAAAATCGTTATTCTTTTATTTTTACTTCAAGAGTCTGAGTCATTTAATAAACTTGCCAAATATGACAACCTAGATATGCTTAATTCTCACTTTTTCCACTGCGGGGTTACAATTGCATAATGGCGGAGAGCAAAAATGAGCCTTTTGCGACAGTTTTTTTTATCGATATCTCCTAAAATATTTTGAATTTCGAAAAAATCGCTTCGAGGTATGTCGGGACCCGTCCTGGAGAATTCCCATACATAATTTGGTAGGTCTAGGTTCACCCGGATGGAGCTACGCGAGTCACAGAGAAACTAACTAACATTTTACAGTTTGTTTTATTTATATAGATGTTTAGAGACGTAAAAAACATTTTGTCATTTCGGACACTGTCCTGGTCAGTTCTGTCACCAAATGCATCATTTCTGTCGCAACAGGGCTACGAAAAACACCAAATTAAAGAATTTTAATTTGGTGTAGAAAAAATTTTACATTGCTGTAGTAAAATTATAATTTATACATTTATAAGTGACTAAGAGCTTTAAAAATTGGCAGAAATTACACATTTTGGAGTAATTTTTTTTTTTTTTTTTTTTTTTTAGTTTTAGTTTTACTTCAAGAATTTCCAGAAGTTGTACTCTGTTGTTTACTGAGTTGGTTGGTATTGAGACCCTTAGCCAGGGAGCTGTCCTCTCGATTGTTCTGGAGGTTTACTAAGTTATGTGCTTACTGAGGAAATTATTTTTTTTTTGTTATAAAAGCATTGATATATGAATTGTCCATTAAAAAAGTGTGACTGAAATGGTGCAGCATCACCATCCTTACTTTGTCGCGTTTTTTGATAATCACCCATAAGATGGGCCACAGTAATTCATTTTGGAGAGGCATCGGTCGCGCAGTTAGGGATGAACGCGAGACGAGATGCTGACAAGAAGGCTGTCTCGTTTCGTTTCGCAGTGATAAACCTCTGTCTTATCTCGTCTCGCGTCTAGCAGAGAAATTGCATGTCCCGTCTTGCGCGAGACGCTGGACGTCTCGCGAGTCTCGCAAATTTAAGGACTGCGATTTTGTTACCATATTTTTAGTAACATTAATACTATTTTATTGAAAATTAATTTTAATAATAACAATTATTTATATGCATATTACCATATTAGTACAGATATTAGTTACCATATTAACTCATATGTGCATTTGAAGTGATAAAATTCATATTTAATCCTTTTATACAACAAAAAATCTTGTCAAGATTTTTTTTTAATTCGACGAATATGTTTTAAGTTGAGTGAACACCTATCATGACACCCAATTTCATATCATTCGCTTTAGGCGTTTTTACGTGATGCTTGAACACAAATTTACGCAGTTTGAAAGGATTTTCGCAAAATCTCAAAATCCAATCAAGATTTTTTTAAAATTCGACGCCTATCTTTCAAGTCGAGTGAGCACCTATCATGACACCCAATTTCACATCATTCGCTTCAGTCGTTTTTGCGTGATGCTTGAACACAAATTTACGCAGTTTGAAACGATTTTCGCAAATCTGAAAATCTAATCAAGATTTTTTAAAAATTCGACTCCTATGTTTTAAGTTGAGTGACCACCTATCATGCACACTCAATTTTCATATCATTCCCTTTCAAGTCGTTTTTACGTGATGCTTGAACACAAATTTACGCAGTTTGATAGGATTTTCGCAAAATCTCAAAATCCAATCAGGATTTTTTAAAAATTGGACGCCTTGTGACATGACAATGAAAAAATATTTGTTTTTATTTATATATTTCCGGAACTGCGTAAATGTAATACGTATGGTTGATGGGGTTTCATTTGCTTTTCAAATCATATTGAAAAGCAAAGCTTTGAATTTTGTTAGAAATGATGCAGAACTCAGGACATGTTCGCAAATAAAATTTTAATCTAACTAAGCGGCCCCAGTGTGCAGAAGACTGAATTTATAAAAGTGCCAATTGGGGACGGGATAAGTATAGTGAAACATGCTTATCCCCCCCTTTCGTTTTAGTGTTTGAGATATTGGTTTAACGTTTATCGGGAACCCGTGTTTAACCTTAAACTGTTCATTCACACTATCAAAAAGAAGAGACAACAGAGAAGACTTGTGGCCAGAGGTGTTTTTCAATATGGATCTTTGAATGCTCCGCTGAGACCCAGCGTGGTATTAGTGAAATCGCTCCAGTAGATCATTCATTTACGTTCGTATAGCTTGGCTATACGAACGTAATAGAAGCATTTGCCTATAAGAAGCATTTTTAATAACTGAACATTTTATTTATAAATATTAATTTATTTCAGAGAAAAATATGAAATATCCATAAGATTTAATTACATACGTATTCATCCATTTTGATGAAATGTAGCCAATATTATAAGTAAACAAAAAATCACAATTATTAAGTACATAATTAGAACATAAAATATCAAAGTAAGCATAGTTGCATGAACTATTTAAAGAATTGTAATAACTATAGCCAGACATTCTAAATAAGTTTGAAATTTTTTCCATGAAAAAATAGTGATAGCATACTTGAATAATTTATTCATAATTTTGGATTATACATAAATATTAATTAGACATATTAATAATCCCTTGCAATTCAAACCTCATTTTTAAGCTATCTAAATATTTACAAAAAACAACAATTATCAGTACTAAATTATTTTATATATTATATAACTAAATTATATTATAGCTTTGTCGTTTCTTAAAATGAAATTGCAAAAGCACGAACAGGTTTGTCATATAATAGCCATCCCTGGACACGTGTGTTATATAATAGACATCCCAGACGTAGCGTCCATATGAGTTAATGATACAAATGGGCTACAAATATTAAAAAAAATAATTTTTAAATGTATAATTTTGTTCAAATATACATATGTAGGTCATTTCAAAATTCAGTTTAGGAAATCTTAAAAGAGCTTTGCACTGCGAAACACAACAGCGGTCAAAAATGGGTTTAAATCCTTGTGATAGTAAAAGGGACCCCCAAAGTGCGTGCCCCATCTAAATATGGCCAGGTTTGGACTTACCGTACCGCCTTTCCTCTGTTTACTTATTATTTTTCTGTGTCTTCTACTCATCTCTGTTTTCTTTCTTTTTTCCAGGTTCTTTCTTTATCCCCTCCTTTGTGTGTTATGTATAGTCCTCGTGCTGTGCTAACTTTAAATGTCAGGAGTTTGTGCAGTGGCGTGTGAATACTTCCTTCAGGGGGTGGGGGGTCATAGACATAACTTTGTGTGAAAATGCGTAATTTAAGCTAAAAATTCAAAATTTATAGACATTTTGTTAAAAATTTTTTGATAAGAGGGGGGAGTTTGGGGGACCCAACCCCCTTGTCAAAAAATCTCCCCCCAAATTCCCCCCTTGTATACGCAACTGTGTTTGTATGTATTGTGGAGTGCTGATAGTATACCAGGAACGATAAGAAATGAGGCGCAAATTAAACGGTAGAGGCTTCAGGCAAAGTGTACACTCCCTTCTCAGGATGGCATACTTCCTCAAATACAGCACTGCAATTCTTGATTGAAAAGTAATTCGTATCGAAATTTTTTTCTTTTTCGCTTTCTTTAATCGCTTCGTTGTAAAAAACTAAAGAAACATAATCATAGCAATATGATCAAAAAGTAAAAAACTAATCTTCAACATGATGTCCGAAAACTTGCTATGTATGTTAAACTTTTCAATTACACGTAAAATAAGAATTTGGAAGATTCGGAGGTGGCTGAAGTGTACAGGTTCAGAGTTCTGGTTTACCGCTCGTCTGTGGATCTAACGGTCTCGAGTTTTGGTATGTTTACTCCGTACAAGAAAGTAAAAAATTATGATATGTAGAATTCAAGATTCAACAGTTTTAAAATTAGTTTACGAAAATTATCGTCAAAAGTGATTTTCTTTAAAAAATTCCCCAAAATCTGCAAATTATGTTATACAGTAACTGTTTATTTCGAGTGTAATTGCCTGCGTTTTTACGTATTATGCGAGAAAAAATGCCAAAAATCCCATAAAACATTAAAAAAAAAATTCTGATTCGAATTTTGAAAGAATCGCTCCGAGGTGTGTTAGGACATGACCTAGGGAAGCAGTATACAAAATTTGGTAGGTCTGTAACACCCGTCTCGGCGCTATGCGATCGAAAGGCACACGCATAAAAAGATCGGAGGTCATAAACCTACACACATGCATAGCCAGCTACAAAGTTTGCTTACTCTCGGATTTTACCATATAAGATGTTATGACCTTTCAGTGTTCAAAGCGTCTGTATTAAAAGACGCAGCTATGAAATAGTGTCTGAATGTACAAAAATATTATTTCTGCAATTTTTATAATTTTGTACACTTAATACGCACCCCTCAAGGCCAAATTGCTTCAGAGTGTATATTGGTGTTATTATAACTGTAACAGAGATATTTGAGCTCGCTGTTAATGGTAGCAGTTGCTTTCAGCAATTAATTGTTTTCATCAGAGAGATATCATCATACATTCTGAGAGATCAGAAATCATGACCCATAATAAATGTCAACGATATTGTAATTGCCTGAGGATTTATGCATGCAAGTTATTACCATTCAAATAGCACAAAATCGGGTATGTGGAAATATATAATACCTGCTTTGGATTAAAGCGGAATGCTGTTTGCAGTCATCGCTTTCTGCCGATTGATTAGTCAACGTATATTGCGGATAAACACATACGTGTGCGTGAGAACTTGTCAAAGTTAATTGACTTTTGATTCCCAGCGTGCCGTGCATGTGTTATGTTAAATTCACTAAATGCGTGACAATTCATTGATTAAAGATTAGATATTACTGTTGCTGTGCTCTAGAGCAGAGTTTCTCAATTTGTACTCCGTGCGAAGGTATCGTGTGCCATGCTAGAAAATTCGTGGCTATGTCTTAACACAGGGTGTCCACCGGCAAACTAAAAAGGAAATTTTTTAAACTAAATTGAAGATTGGGATACTTAATATACCTTTTTGGTTGAAAAATGCGATTTTCGTCCTATTTTCAAGTATTTGGCGACTTTTCCTTTACTCTGAGCAACTAATGTATTGTGATCGGAAAATATCGAGGTATGTTCTTTATTATTTCCCTTTCCTTTCCAAGCTTGATCCAAGCTGAATCCGCTATCAGACTGATTCTTAGAAGCCACCCTAGTACTGTCTGTTAAGCATGTCAAAAAGCTATCCTGGAGTACTAAGCAGTGTTTCGGTCATCATGGCATATCTTTGTATTTAGTTAAAGTTTCGTGTATCCAAGAGAAGTAGAAAATAATAATGTTAAGGAAGGTTTTCTTTTAATAATTCCATTTAGTTCATGCTGGTGAGGCTACTGTTTTTGCCTCCTGAGAGTGGCATACACCCTGCGTAACCCTGTGATCGGCAAACAGCGGAGCATGCCCCAAACTTGGCACATTGGATGATTTCAAGTGGCGTATAGCATCCTTGAGCCCACTTATTGTTTTGAGAAGATTGAAGAGTTTTGAAATTATTTTGTGCCCAGAAATATTTCATTTCTTTAAATTAATGATGCCTCGTCAATACATACATATATATATATATATACTTTGTAATAAATACATTGTCATCAAGAATCGAACCATCTGTGGCCATATACAACCATATACATTAGTGTAATACCCTACCATACATCCGAAGAATTAATTCTAAATTACTCTTCCTCAGAACAACAATTTCGTTCTCATGTTCACACGTTATTACTTTTCCTCCCATAAAATGCCTAGTCGTATTCATATTTTCCAGATGCTTCGTTAAATTGCCCAAGGTGCTCCTTCAAAATTCAAAGATCTTCAAAGTACAACTTCATAGAAAAAGTTTGAGAAACTCTGCTCTAGAGAACAGTTTTTATTAGATATTGCCTTTAATCACGAATTGGATTGTCAATAAAGGTATTTAGGTTGTTCTGTGTAAAATAACAGTCAGTTCAAATTTTTCCGAACAAGGAATATGATTGAACCATTTACTTTCAATACAGCTGGATATCGTTTTTGTCATCTTTTCGACAACCACGTGATCACTAATGTTCTCGCCCTTTTCAACGAAAAATGTTACAAGTGCGATTTTAGATGCTTATCATTGATGAAATTTTTACCAATCAAAACGTTTTTCTACAAACAAGAGAACTGCTGAGGCTGATAAAATTGTATGCGAAATTCGTGTTTTTGCTTACTGCTTAGTAGAACGTACGAGTACGCGTCAGTGAACTTGCAATGAACGTACATCATTGATCTTAAACATTCCGCTCGCTGGGATTTTCTCTCAAGTACTGGTCAATGTACTGAAGTTTCTGGTGCAGTCTTTGGGATTTTATGAAATGAAAGTATGATTTCTTTTCTTTTTTTTTTTTCTTACAAGTAACAAAGCTGCATAAAGCAATTAAAGGAAAAAAAAGAAAACCATAAAGAAATGGTGTTGCACTATCATAATGCAAAATCTCACACATCTTTGGTAACATACAAGAAAATGTTGGAACTTGGTTGGGAATTAACACTGCATCCACCATGTAGACCCGACTTAGAACCAACAGATAATGTTCTTTTTTTACATAAAATTCAAACAAATAAATTTTCAACAAGTGTTAAATTACAAACGAGGTGTGCCTAATATTCTTCTTCCCACAGAGCGTAATTTATTGGACTTATTTTGGGTGCTCCTGTAAATGAACTCTAAATGCTACATATACTATTTTCAGTGAGATACATGGTACGGTATATAGAAACAACATGTATGAACTAGAAGATAAAGCCCGTTGTCTACGCAATTACAACGGTATCTAGAAAAAGCACGTGACAAAAATATGTCAATTATGAAAAATTTCAAGCCGATCGTGCAAACGGTGTGGATTTATTCCCGTTTTTTGCGCTTAACTTTTTTAACTTTTTGGAGAAATGGTGGTAAATGTTTTATCTAGGAGTGGTTGACCCGGAATTGTTCTGGAGTCAGTGAATCAGCGAGCCAGGGATCAGCGTAACAGTGCAGTAGGATTTCGTATTAATCGTACCGTAGTTTCGTAGTAATCGTATTTACAGCGGAGCACAGTCGGACGGACAAACAAACAAACTGAAATCATAAACACTTTTCGTAGCTTCTTATGTTAAGTATTTAAAAAGCAGGACCATTCCCTGAAAGGAGGCTACAAACGTATCTGTTCAGAGCAATTGCACACATACAATAAGGCACGGCAGTTGACACAACCGGAGGTGTGCCATTTCCTCGAAACGGGATTGCCCAATTGGGCAACAGAGGAAAAAAGGAGCTTCCAGGAAATGCTTATTAAAACAGCTCGCGGTAAGCTGTCTTCACCTTTAAATATTGTGAATGATGCAAAAATTCCATTCGCTTACCGACAATATATTACTTTAATAAAAAATGAGATTAATTTCATTTGATTAAACTAATAAATTATACAGGACAGAGATAAGAAATATGTATTTTTAACTCTTGGCAAAAATTGGAGCGTGTGATGGGTGGGTTAAAATGAATAGTGGGTTAACCCTTTGAACTCAAGTATTTTTGCACCACTCTCCAGTTTTTGGAGATGCCAGAAGAGACTGTTATATTTCGTACGTAAATTTTATGAATGATATAGTACATACAGTTACTCTTAAACATTGCTGTGAAAAGTTTAAGGCTTCATCCTCAGTTATGTCATCATTTAACTGTTTTGTAGAAAGCATATATGATATTTCTGTAACTGATGTAGATAAGATCAGTAATACTTAAGCTGATTTGCGACTAGCAGTGAACACTGGAATTGAGTAATTGCATAGCGCGAAATTATTTATCCATTTAAAAGGTTAAAATGGATAAATAATTTTTAAATCAAATATAAATAAATTGTTTTTAAATGATACTACTATTTACAACCTATATATTCAGACATTAGCTGCGTAAGATTTATACTCATTAAAAAGTTTATCAAGTTGGCAGCATAATACCAGCCCTTTTCATTTAGAAACAAAGTATTGATATTTATGGTTACGAGTTAGGACCCCTTAGAAAGACCCCACGGAGAGCACCCCCCCCCCCTTGTGTTGGGGTTTAGGCCAAGCACACAAATCCGAAATACAAGTTCACAAAAAAACATATTATGGTCAGAAAGAAATGTGGGACCTCATGGCTGTGTGGGTTGTGCACCCATCTTTGCCACCCGGCAGCGAGCGGTGAGGTCTCGGGTTCGAATCCCGTTAAACCATGTCATGGCGGTTTGTGTAAGCTGAATTTCCTTCATCAGTTTTGTAAATAATTAATTAATTTTCGAAAAACAGGCAGTTCGAAATAAATATGTGAAATTTTTATTATTCGTGACACGAATCATTTATCATTAAAAACTATATTTTATATGTGGAATTGACTTAAGAAATTTGCTTGTACTCTTATCCGGCAGTAAAAGTCTAGTATCAATTATGAAACTCAGGGCTTTTAATGTTTAAGATGAAGTACTGTTTTACACGAAATATTTACTTGATCTGTTCACAACAGTATATTTCACAATTTTAATTTGTCGGATAGCATGAAATTTCGTCCAGGGAAAAAAAAAGCTGGATTCTTTTTTTCCCCCCTCCAGGATACTAATAAACTATTTTAAAGGGAAAAAAATTTAAAGGAAAAAAATTATTTATTATTTTTAAAGGAAATATTTTTATTTTTAAAAGGAAATAAAAATATTTTAAAGGAAAAATAAAAGGAAAAAAGAAATCTCAGACAATAATGGAAATTGCATTTTCTCGACAGCAGTAATCGTGAAACTCCTTCTCGTAAATTATGTCAGAGACTTCATTTCATCAACTGTTGGAATTTTACAAACGAAGACAGTTATTTTAACCCACCCCACCCCTTCTTTATTAGTGTCTAAAATATTTTCACTCGCGAGAAATGAACTTTATTAAAATTCGCAGACTTTTCCTTCTCGCGAAGAATTCCTTTTCTTTTTTGAAAAAAATATGTTTTTGAAAATCAAGAAGCTGAGGTGAATAGTAGAAAATGCTTTCTTTAACTGCGATGATTAAGAGAGATTATTGCGTGGAATGTTGCCAAAACTTTCAAATAAAGTGCGATATGTGAAATTATTATTATTATTATTATTATTTTGGGGTGGGGGTGGGGGGGATCATTAAAGTAATATTAATCCTTTTTAGGTATCTTTTTAGGTATATTAATCTTTTTTAGGTATAAGTATCGTGATCCAGCAAGGTGTGCTTATGGAATTTTTGTTATCTCTCATTAGAAACATAATAATTATTTTTTCATTACTTACCGTACAAAGCTGGAAAGTGTTTACGATTTCGGTTTGTCTGTCTGATCGTCTGTCCGCTCTCTGACTGCCAAAAATGTGCATCGATTACGACGAAAGTTATCAGTTTATTGCGATGTACTGTAACCATGTATCATTGAAAACAGTATATGTGGTATTTATTGCTTTTCACTGGAGCACCCAAAAGAATTCTAATATCCTACCTATGTTTCAGCCATTGCTTAATGCGCGCGTTTTAGAGATATTCGTATATTTCAAAGAAACAAAAAAATGTATGTTCTTAAAGATTAAAATAATATTCTACATCGAAAATAGTGTGTAGCATTTAATTATTGATGCATTGAAAATACTTCCAATTAATTTTCAGCCCTGTCTGTGTCAGATTAGAGACATTTCCCATTAGACATTCATCCATTAAAAATAAATAAAAACTTTGTGAATAAACACACATAAAATGATGTTTATGACTGAAATGATAATCTGACTCTTCATCTCTTAATAGTGAGATTAATTACTTAAAATCCTTGCTGTCTCATGATTAGTCCTATTATGATATGGCTCTTTCTAAATTTAATAGGCCTAATACTTCTACTACTCTTAATTTTCATACTCCCCAGTATTATTTTATGTGTGTTTTTTCACAAAGTTTTTATTTATTTTATCTTTTAACACCAGTATTTTGAGTGTTTTTTTCTTGTTCATCAATTTAGTGCGCAATACAACTAGCATATGGATGATTCTACATATTCAGGAATATTTGTGTTCAGTGCTGATTTTTTTAAATAGTTAAATAAACTTTTTGGAGAATATTTTGCAACTCTTTAGCATTATAATTCTAACTCTCAACTAAACCAGAAACCAATTATTTAGCCATAAAAATTAATTATTGCAGTGAAATGTCATTCACATATCTACATGCATAAAAAGTCTAGATTTTTTTGACATGGATTGCATTTTTTTAATGGCAGCACTTAGAAAAGAAAACAAAAAAAAAAAAACAGAAGAAGAAGCATTGTAAGTTGTTCTTTCTGTCATAAATTGTATTTTCCTGCTGAATATTTTGTGATTTGGAACAAATTAAAATTTCTTCTCGAGGTATGTCTCTTTAATTCTTGTCATTCACACTCTTCTTAGAATATATATAAATTTCGATTATATGGCATGATAGATCTTGCAGTTTTTAAGTTATTGTTAGTGAGTGAAATCTGAAAGCTCCAAATTTGACTTGTTGATATGTTTCATTGTGTTTTTCGTCGCATATACCTTTTTTTATCCCATTCACAAATTTCATTGAAACGTGAATTCACCCATAGACCATGTGATTATTGAAATGCACTAAGTGTAGTATATTTTATGATTTTAGATGAGTCTTTTTATTGATTAATAAATTAATGTTTTAATATTTATGGTTTATTTGTGACCGTTTTCCCATTCATATGCCACTAAAATAATACAAATGCAGGTATATAATAAAATACAAACAATTAGGCTTTGCTGCTGTTTTGTTCTAATTATGATTCTGGGTTTTTTTTTCAGATTTTTAAAATAACTTTGTTTATTTATTTTTCTTTTTTGATTTTCGCCTCTCATTCGCCTCTCTATTCTCATTTTTGTAGAATCACCCATATGAGAGTTTATAATAGCTCACACCTCATTTGAAGGGTGGAAATAGACATTTTAAGTTCTTTAAGCAAGTTCTCGCAAAATTTACATTAGTAGCGATACGGCTTGTCTGAGAGGAGGTTATGTGCAAAATCTCGCCAAGTTTGAAAATGATACATCGCCACAACTGATGTATCGGTACATCTTACAATTTGGCGCAAAATAAAACCTGTGTTGAAAGGGTTTTATAACCGATGCGTTTAGCGTGATTTATTTTATCACGTTCTGCATTTTTTGAAGATGCCTACAATATGCACTAAAGCGTCATGGGAGCGACTAACAATCGCGTTTGGGCGGTTTTCTCCAGATGTAACGTGAATACGCGCTAGATACCCAGAAAAGTCCTCCCCCAAGGCATTTGACCCCCCCTTGTGTTTGTCCTTTCTTTCACGTGGATTTATAAGCGGTTCCTCGTGAACAAGCACACAAATCCGAATACATGTTCCAACAACAACAACAACAATCGTTCCGAAAAAAATAGGTCATTAAGAGAGGTGGTCGCTCAAACAAGCATAAACATTCGGTAGCCAAGAAAAAAAAGAGGCTAAAAAATATTATGTGTATTCTTATTTATAAAACTGCATAGTATTACATAAGTAAGTATGCAAACATGTTCCTAAAATTTAAATTTTAATAAAATATTTAGAAATTTCAATTCTAAATGTTTTATTAAAATTACCATCCTAAGTATTTTATTAAAAAGCTCTGCTCCCATTCTTTTTTCTATCTCTGATAATACTTCCCTCTTACTTTATTTTTTACATCTCACGAAAGAGCATTCATCCTGATATTCTACGTGCATTCCGAATTTGCCATAATAAAATCTCTTTGCTTTTTAGGTTTTCCCACAACCAAAAGTAACTGCCGACATCCTCTTCGATTTTCCTTTTCGGTGTGACTCGATCACATCAATGCACTGCTCCCAACCGTAAAATCACTCGTTTTTTAGACATGTCTCTTCTCTAACCTACAGGATTTTTACTTTACATGTACGTGTATTTGCACCGGCTGTCGATTTGCAATTTTGGAATGTGTTTCTTATTCTCCTTACTACCGGAAAAATGAAAGAAAATTTTCACGCAGGGAACAGGGAACCGTTACTGGCCGTTTATAGAGGGTTGTGCAGTCTCTTCTGAAGGATATTTTAACATTAAATAGATTGGGAAAAAATCCGTGTCTTAAAAAATGGGTCTTTGGAGAAGGGGGTCACTTAACAGAGGTGTTCGCTCATAGAAGTTTCACTGTAATATAATAAATTTCGAAAATCTTAAAATGAGATCTAGGATAAATTAACAAATTCTATATTTATGCGTGTTTGTCTGTTTGTCATCAGTTTCCATTGCTCCAAGTAAATGATCTGATCTGTATTGATATGACAGTTAGAAATTATGTAACTATATATTGCGTGTCTGGAGATTTACCATAAAAATTCTGGAAAACCTGGAAAGGTCAGGGAATCTTGTTTGAGAAATCCACTGGCAACCCATGAAAATTAATTATTTCATTTTAGATTATTCTTCGTATTTCACCTTTAAGACTATTTGCACGCATTATAATTAAAATGAAGACAAATTTCTGTTTTCGTATTCCATTGCACTCTGTGTTGTTTCCCTCGGTTTGTTAAATCTAATCCCCGGAACCCAAGAAACAAAAGCATTTCCACAGCTCCAATCACATTTGCATTTTCTTGACCGAAATAATCATAAAACTTGCTCTTTAAAAATTATGCCAAGATTCCAGTCTTAAAGCAGCTGCTGTTGGAATTTTCCAGATACCAGAGCTCAGTTATCCCGTAAACAATTCTTTTTTTATTTTTCTTTCGCCTTAATTGTACATAATGCATTCTAAATGTTCTCAACGGAAAGAAATGAATTTTGTGCGATCTGGAACCTCGTTTAATTTTTTCCGTTTTTTTCCCCTCCTCTCTCTCTCTCTCTCTCTCTCCTGGAAATTATTTCGGAGAAAATCAAGAAGTTATCAAGGTGGAGTGAAAACTTTTTTTCTTCTTATAATCACGATGATTAAGAGGGGAAGGGGGGGGGGGTGTTGCGTGGAATGTTGCCAGATTTTCATAAATATCTTTTCCCTGAGCTTTTATATTATAAAGAACTCCATCAAACCCTCTAAACCCAATCTCTTCTCTTAACGCTTTAACGCGCAGTGTTCCCGCTCTGGGAACACCAAACTCTGACGTTTTGACTGTTGCCAGTCACGAAGAATAGATTGGATTTTTATAAAAATAGTTGAGGGTGACATAGCTCCACGAGAATCCTTTACTTTTAGCACGTCATTTCCTGTAAAAAAATTGTCACGATTATTTTTAACAGCACTGACATCAGCTGAAAAATGGAAGAATGCGAGAACAGCTGGATAGATTGCCCAATGCTGATAAAAGGGCAGCCGTTTGCCATCGCTCGACTTAACTACCAGCAAGATGGCGGACGATCGAAACGTTCATCGCGTGCCACAGATCTAGAGACCCTTTTTTGACGACAGCTGGCTGTGCCTTGCTGGTAGTTAAGTCGAGCGATGGCAAACGGCTGCCCTTTTATCAGCATTGGGAAAGGGTTGCGCCTCAAAGGGTTAACCCTCTAGGATACTCAGACGTCAAGTTAAGTTTGCTGACTTCCAGTTTCGTCTGCAGTGCACTTGCATCGTTTAATAGTTTTAATACGTTAGTCATTAATTATGTTTCGACTGTAACATTTAAAAGTAGTATTAAGAACCTACATTCTTAAATATATACTAGCTGAAGTACCCGTTCTTCGCACGGGAATGAATGGACATTTTGATATTAATATTTGTTGTGATTACTATTTATTGTAATAAAGAGATATAGCAAAATGGATATCGCGTTATATTGTGTTCAATAACCATGCATACTGAATTTCAAGGCAATCGTTTTTTACGGTGCAGAAGGCGATGCGGCGTAGCACAATCTAGTGGCGAGTTTTAGCAAAACGGATACGGCAAAAATATTTTTCGCATTCAGATATCGATGTATACCAATTTTCATGACGACCGGCTGAATAGTCTTGAAGTTCATGTGTTGACGCGACATCTAGTGTCAAGTTATAGGAAAATGGATCGTGCCAAACTCTTCCCCGTGTTCAAATATCTATGTATACCTATTTTCATAGCGATTATTCGCACAGTCAAGAAGTGATACACTGCAGGGCCATCTAGTGGTTAATTAAAGTAATGATTTGCTACAGCGCTGTCATGTGGCGAGTTATAGCAAAATGGATAACGCCAAAATATTCTCATTGTTCAAATAGCTATGTATACTGATTTTCATAGCCACCGTTTGAATGGTCAAAAATTTGGCCTGCTGCAGCGTCATCTAGTGGCGAGTTAAAATAATAATGCATTGCAGTGCCATCTAGTGGTGAGTAACATCAAAAGTAACGCAGTTAGAATATATTCTTCGTTCTCAAATGTGTAAGTATAAAAAATTTTATGCCGATCAGTCGAACGGTATAGAAGTTGATGCGTTGCAGCGCTATTTAGCGGTAAGTTACAGCAAATGGATAGTGAAAAATATTCTCCGTGTTCTAATATTCGCGTGTACCAAATTTCATCGAAATTTGTTGGACGATATTCGCATAGCAAACGGCTAAACGGAATAGAATTCGACGTTCTGCTGCGCCACCTAGTGAAAAGTTAGAGGAAAACGGATAGCATAAAAACCTTCTCCATGATAAAAGACTTAGGTGAACCAAATTTCATGGTGATCGGTGAAACGGTGCTGGAGTTTTTCAACCTCCTACACACATACCAACATTCATTTTTATCTATAACCAGTCTTATTATACGTATATACCAGTCTCAAGTAAAATCCAGTTTCAAATCTAAGCCTCGCCAAAGTGCCAGCATCCGCCATTTTGCAAGAGTTTTTTCAGGGAATCATTCGAAGCATTGACTTAGCAGCAATCAAAATGGGAAATGGTTCGACCGCCAGGCATTTATTTGAAAAGTGGAATCCCTTAATACAGCCGCATTTTTTAAATTATCAACTATAACATGTTTTATTCATCGTTACCTCGATGTACTAAATGCGAAGATTTCAATTTTCTGAAATTTGGCGGATTTCCCCCAAGTTAAATCAATGTACTCAATTGGCGAGAATTCTGAAGCTACATCGCTTGAAATGCCCTAATAACTGCATTATTTCTGCACGGATAGTTAAAATTTAATGCTGTATTCTAAGAAAACCTATACACTTGTTTTCAAAAATGCTATTCCCTTAAGCTCTCAGTAAATTGAGCCAAAAAGCCTAAAACTGTGCAAACCGCTAGAACTCACACTCTAAAAATCGGCCTATCAGCCATTTTATTTTTCGCCAAACTAAAAAAAATTACATATTAGTCTCGGATATCTTCGATCCTCATTGTTTTGCGTATAAAACATTTCATTCCTGCTCTCATTTCTTATGCGCACACGATATTATAATGAAAAAAATAACCTAAAAAAATAAACTAAAAAAATCATTATTATTCTTTTATTTTTACTTTAAGAATTTAAAACATTTTATTCGGCAAAATCGCCACACATGGCAACCAAGATGCTTATTTCACACACTTTTTTCACTACAGGGGTTAATATTACGTAAAGCTTTCTGCGTGGAGAACATAAAAAATCTCTTAAATTCCGGGAACGGAAATTAAGGGAACCCTTCAGGAGGAAAACGTTTTTAAGTGGAGTTTCAAAGTTTTAAAGTGGACTATCATTTATTCTATATTATTTTACATATCTGTGTAAAATTTCAGGCTGACAGGTCCATTTTTGTGGAATTGTATACTACCCAAATCAACAAATTGACAAACAGAATTTCATTTTTATTTATAAGATAACCTACGCTTGTTTTTAAAAATACCCTCTCATTAAATTGCGCCAAGCGCTAGAATCATAGAAAATCTGACACACTTTCAGATTTTTAAATACGCACTAAAGTGCTATATATAAAAAGAGTTATAATCCATGGGTCTTCCCTATTTTCGTTCCTTCTTTCATTAAGTTGGAAAGTGTATCATTATTCATGAGTGTGATTAAACAAAATTAAAATTGATATTTCTAACATCCTTTTTTCTGGATGTAATACATTAGATGCAGAAAAGCTGCTCTGAAAAATGCACAATTCCAACTGAATGAAAATTTCAAAAACTTATACGCAGGTGTATTCATAACCCAAATAGCAGACGATTAAATTACGATAAATAGCGCCAAGCGTTAGAATCCTCCTCAAAATCGCGAGAATGCTGAAGATAGATCGCTTGAAATCCCTTAATAACTGCATTATTTTCGCAGGGATCATTAAAATTTAACGCTGTATTCTAATAAAACCTTTGTACTTGTTTTCAAAAATCCGTTTCCTTAAGCTCTCAGTAAATTCGCCAAGCCGGAAACTGTGCAAACCGCTAGAACTCACTTTCTCGGCATTTGAGCCATTTTATTTTTTCGCCAAACTAAAAAATTTTAACATATTAGCCTCGGAAATCTTCAATTCTTATTGTTTTGCGTATAAATTTATATATATATATATGTGTGTGTGTGTGTGTGTGCACCAAAATAATTTTTTTTATGCTATTAAATTCGCATAAAATCAGGATCAAGAATAAATAAAATTTTACCTCCCTCTACCCCATTATAATGGGCATTTGAGAGTTATATCTACATATGACGGGCGGATGGGGAGGGGGGGGGGGAAGCAACTTTCTGTGATAAATTTATTTCAAAACATTTTGTAAAAGTTACACTTGCAAAAATCTACTTGCTTTACACCGTTACTTTCAAGTTTTTAAGCACTCTTATATTAAAAATAATAAAATGAATAATAAAACGTTACTGTAAAATTTCTTGATTTCAATTCAACTTTGAATACAATTTATATTTTCTATGCAATTTGAAAGGTATCAATTTTCTAGACGTTATTTTAAAAATGTTTATTACCTTATGAGACTTGTAAAACATAACTAAAAAGAAACATTTTATTTGTCTGCATCAGTTTTCCATTGTTTTTTACAAAAAAAAAAAAAAAAAAAACTGGGAATTTTTTTTCACTATTATGAAGTTTCCGGAAATTTTACATTTCTAGTTATTACTATATATTTTAATTAGTATGAATAATGTCTATAGTCATTTAAAAAAAGTAGAACGAATATTCACTAGAATAAAAAGGTTTGTTTAAAAAATTCGAAACATTGAATTAAGAGAAAACTTGTAAATTGTTCAATTAAACTTCCTCATACTTATAAAAAATTCTGACAAGGTAACGAATAAACAATACTCTGGAATTTTTAACAAGAACAATATAAATCGACCTCAATAAAACTTGGGGAAAAAGTTTTATTGAAAATACTATCTCTAAGGAAGTGAAAGAACTGCTGGATTCTGGGACACTTTGTCATGCGTTTTAGCAGCGGTTTTGGGTAGTTTAAAACAAATCAAGCACGACGAATTAAGCTTAATTGATCTTCAACTGAAAGACCATAACTGCTATCGATTTTTTTTAGAAATCTAATTTTGATTTAAAAGGTGCTATTTTTTAAGAATTCAGAAAGACCAATCATGAGAAACGCATCGATTATAAAACACTTTCCAATACGACAATATTTTTGCATGCAATCATATGCAATGCCCTGCTCTCAAAATCTATGGCAATGCACTGCCCTCAAAATCTATTGCGATTTTGGAGATATTCAAAAAAAGACTTGAATATCACTGTATAAATGTAATTTTGTTGCACACTGTAAAAGAACTTACAAAGTTATTTCCATCTAGAAGGGTAAACTTATGAAGTGCTATATACTTGTTGTATTGAGCTTGAAATGGATTAATATCTCTAGACTGCTATAGATCGTGATGCACTGGATTTCTTTTAGGTGCTCCTGCAGTAGTAACAAATACTACCAAGGGTCGAACCTGGAATTTTTTCCAGGGCCTCATTTTTGTGAAAATTGCTAATTTTTGGAAATTTCAATATTTATTAATTTTGTGAATTTCAGCTCTTATTTTTTAGGAATTCTCATACTAATTTTTAATAAAAATCACTTTTTTGTTAAATAATTGATAAAACAGATTAAAATGAATTTTTGTGAAGGAGGCGTTTAAATCGGTTGTATTTTTGTGAAGCGGCCGTTTTAATCGATTGTACTTTTCTGAAGTACACTAAACGAACCCAATTTTCGTCTGCATCGATCCCCGGCTACACATACTATTTTCGACGAAGAGCATTATTATGGGATCATTAATAACATAGATTAATTTTGGTTTGTTTTAAATAATCCCCAAAATACGCAGTAAAGACTGATTACCCATTGCATGTAATATATGAAATTCTTTTGGGTGTTCCTGTTAAAGAACTATAAGTGCTACCTACACCATTTTCAATAGAGTTACGGGATCTGGTGTACGACTAAAATGATAACACCAGCATTCCGCCTTAATTAGCTCAGAAATGTGCCAAGGCAGTTGTAAAAAGCGAGTAAAACAAACGAATACACACCAATAAAAGCAAACTAACATTTAATTAATAAAACTAATTAAAACATTAAAAAATGCGAAATCTAATACACTCTTGCTGCAACTCGAATTCCCGCGAGACAGACTGCAGTCAAGCAACGGCAACACACGGTTCAAGCAGTACGTGCTGTTGAGTTGTCAAACATTCAGCGGATCTTGAATTTCGTGATTTTCCTTTCAGCTGCAGACGTGCGTTGCGATCTGTGACAGTCTTGTGATTTGCGATAGCGCTGCGAATTTAGCCGTGATTAGCCTAAGGTGACCATACTTTCCCAATTTTCTGGGACAGTCCCCCAATTTTTGTGGTTTTTTTTTTTTAATTTATCCCCTAAATGTAAAAAAAAAATACAATTGGGGACAATTTCTAATTATTACATTATTTTTAATTTGATTTTGTTAATTATTTCATTAATTATAAGTTCTCAATTTTGCTTCACATTTGGGGACATGTCCTCAATTTTACGTTCAAAAATATGGTGACCTTAGGTTAGCCACCACATGGCTTAGCACATAGGAATAACATTACTTTCGTAGAAATCGATGTTTATTTACGGACGTTAGAACACGAACGGACAGACAAACCGATGTTATAAACATTTTGAATCTTGCTGGAAAACGTTAAAGATGAAATTAAAACTAATGAAATTTCTCACCGAAACCGATGTGTGAAACGGAATGCTACCGTGTATTGTTCAGAAGATGCAACCTTTCAAAGTTGGGATATCCATTAGTTTGAAAATCGGGTAAACAATTTATTCCACTTCACTTAACCCTTTGACATTAATATAGAAGACCAACTGGATAGACTGCCCAACGCTGAAAAAGTGCAGCCGTTGCCATCGATCCATCTAACTACCAATAACATGGCATCCGATCAAATAGCCCGCACTGCCAGCTGTGTCATAAAACTCCTATAGCTCTGAGGCACCAGATGGGTGATTCGGCCGACCGCCATGTTGTTGGTAATAAAATGGATCGATGAACTTATTCAGCGTTGGGGACCATTTAACAATATGTTTTGAGACGAGCAGTAAAAGCGCTGAAATAAGTTGGTTTCACGCGCAAACACCGCGCGTCAGATTATTAAAAAGTTATTGTTAGACTACGTCTGTGATGCCACATAGCTATGTTATTCCGAATCGCGGTGGTGAACCCTACTTTCCCCATAGAAATTATCAGATAATCTTGTGACATACTTTATATATGTATGTCTGAATGTGTATGTATTTATATATGTTTTTTCCTTTCTAGAACGACAATTTTTCACCGTGAGAACTCCTTTCTACACGTCTTAAAATGAGTACTTAAGCGAGGTGAGCTGAATTTTGTTGATTAACCTTAAAGTGTATGTTTTTTTTTATAAATATATGAACGGAAATTCTTGGAAGGGCGCTAGCGTCTAAACAGTGCATTCGATTGAGCGCAAATTGGCTGTATCGTATCTAATAGGTCACGGTCACGTGATCTGCATAGATTGTGGTATATGCAGAGCTGGCAGTTTGCTCACGGAGTTGCAAATAGTAATTCTTATACATTACGGCCTATGGGCGCAAATCATTTAAAATAAGCCAGTGTCTAAATGGTGCATCCGATTTAGCTCGAATTAGGTACGTACATTATAGGTCACTGTCTTACATACTGCATAAATTTTAATGATAATTACAGTTTTTTTTACAGGGCTGCAAAAAAGTATTTAATACATTGCGACCTATACACTCAAATCATATTTTCTTATACATTGCGACCATACGCTCAAATCATTTTAAGTGCACTAGCACAAGAACGCTTTAATCTTATAGAGTTGAATGAAATTTATTTTGTCAAGATCAAGCGTTCGGGAAGTTGAGGGGAGTCACGCCAGATTTTTGTTCTTTATGTATGTTTTGCGATAATTTTTTATTTAACTGCGTGGTTCGATTTCGATACTTCTTTTTTTATTCAAAAGTTGGTACTTTAAGGGTAGTCCCATATTAATTTGCTCAAGTTCACGTGATATTATTATTAAGAAAATTGAACAAAAACCACGGTTTTAAATCATCGTGTAAAAGATGATATAAATGTAAATAACACACATAACAAGGTACTTATCTTGATCAGAATGATAGTTTCGGCCCGCAAAAATTTTTGGCCTTCATCAGCTGACAGCATAGTCTTACAGAATAGTGGGGACCGAAAGATAAACAAAACGAAAGGAACAGCATGTTACTATTTGGAAAAGAAATCAACAAAACATGGAGAATAAAGAGAGGGGTGAAAAGGAGATAAATAAAAAGAAGTAAAGATAAAAATAAAATGAAATTTAGAAAAGTGAAATAAAATAAAATAGAACACGGGAAAAAAGAAACGCAAAATAAGAACATACGAAAAGCAATAAAAAACAAAAACATAGAAATAGAGTTTTTTTTTAATTCTCTATAAATAAAAACTGTCACAGTTTTATTTGCAATAGTTTCTCAGAGAAGAATCGGAGTTATTCATCTTCTAGTTTAAATTATTATTCTTTGAAAAAAAAGGTTATATAAACAAATTCCATAGCTTAGTTTTCAAACAGCAATCAATAGAGAGATGAACATTCCTTTTCTACATACTTCATTTAAGCTGAAAGTACTAAAAATTACCATTCTTCAATAGTAATCAATATGAAGTCCTTGTTTAAGCAGCACTGCAACGTTCTCTGAGCATTAATCGAAGACTTTCAGAGAACATTTCTGAACGTTCTCTGAACATTAGTAGACGTAGCTTGCTGTGTTACCTGGGTAAGAAGTTAAAACCCAGGCATACAACTATGCCTATTTACGTCAACAGAACGTTCAGAGAGACGTACTGAATGTACGCTGAATTTTAATAGACGTCCAGTGAACTTGTTCTGCCTGGGAAAAGTGTTCACATATTTTTTTTCTGACTAACTTATTTATCATCCCCTAATATTAAATATGTACATTCAAAGGACTTAATGAAATGCGTCTCTACACTACAGGTTTTTCGGTACTTCAAACCTGTCTGAAAATAAGATTTTGAAGCTCGCAGCAAAAAACGCTGTGAGCTTTCCAATGCGGGTAGAGCCCAAAACTCAGATCGTTGGATCGACAGCCATGCTGCAGGCTTGTACCCGAGACTTTCAAACTACGGCCATCTACTATGCTCGGTGTCTTATCCACTCGGCCATGGTCGGCCCAGTTTCGTCTTAAACAATGATCAAAAGTGCCTCATCATTTTTCTTATATTATATACGATTCTATGACTCAAGTGCAATTAAAGTATGAAAATCTGTAGCTTGGCACTGGGTTTAGACATGCATAAAAACAGCAGGGCCGTCATGTAGCCCTTTCCGAAGATTTGGACTCCAAACCAGAAGATCTCGGGTAGATCAAAGACCACTCTATGTATATGTGGAGATCGTATATGCATTAAATTTGCAGTGCTGTATGGTTTCAGAGCGGGGACATGTCTTGAAAATGGTCTAAATTATCGTGAACGTCACTTTCAAAAAAGTATATGTTTGCATTCTCCGCACCTGTACCAATTTTGTTTTAAACAAGTTACGGAGGCTTGCAATGTAGTGTAAGTAGCAGCATAAGAACAGCAATAAAATGAATCATTGTTTTATTCTTTAAAAATAGATCATTCTAGGAAAAGTAATATGCAAAGGAAATTTCCAATTTAGCATAATTTTATCTCTCTTCTTTTACAGGTGCATTGATGATTTCAGTCTTAATTCCCCACCCCCCCGCCATTCAACGTTTCCTCTAATTTCACTCTCTTTTCGTTTTTTTTTAAACTTTTTTTTTCTTTACCGTCTTCTAAATAATACTGCTTTTCTTGCAATTCTTTCTGAATTCTTCAACTTTTTTTACATTCCTAAAAGTGCTTGAAAATCCTTTCTCTCCAGAGACTATATAGAAGCAGCATGGCTTTCACGTTTGGGAAGTTGCCAAAGTCGGCGATAGTGCCGCTGGTTATAAGTTTTGGGCCAAAGGCCAGCAGCACATTAAAAGCATGGGAAAACTTTAACATGATCTATAATTTCTTCGCTGGATAAATACTCTGTAGTTCTTCTTTTTCCACGGATCTGTTATGCATCTTACGATCGAGTTCTGAAACTTTGCTTTTCTAAAATAAAATAAACTGCTTGTGCATCAAAAATCGAAGGCTACTGCGAAACGCTTTGTACATTATTCCGGAGGACATAGGGATGGCTAAAAATTCCTTGTTAGTGAACGGAAGTATTTAACAATATTTATGTTTGTAAATGATAACACCCTACATTTTGGGTTTGTTGATGACAATATATGTTGGGTTGGCAACTAAATCCCCCCCCGTTTTTTTTTTTTTCTATTTTTTTCCCTTCTTAATTTCAACATACCGTACATGTTATTAAATGTTTTTGGCATAATGTTTTAAATCATTCGAAACAGGATGTTTTGTTCTACTGCAATCATATACAGTGCTAACGGTGTCCAATGGCTATTTCCTAAACCGTTAGTCAAAGACACATAGTTCCAGTTGTAAAAATGCTTTAAATTATATAATCTACTAGCAGCGTGGCCCGGCGTTGTCCGTACAGTGGAAGAGGAATGCCTATTGACCTTAAATATAGATTGTAAATGGAAGGAATGTGAATCCTCCAGCTGCAATGATAAAAAAAGAACATTGGACTTCCCACTAGAACGAAAAAAAATTAACACGGTATATGATAGTGTACAGAGGTTACTGGGAATAAGCCGTGGCTAGGCTTCTCTCCCTCTACCGTTATGTTCTAATAGTCATTTATCACTAATACCTACGCTGATGATAAACTAATTAATTTTTTAATTCAAATGCAGTAAGAACCACTGGGCGCAAATCCTTGGGCATATATACAGTAGATAAAGATTTAAAATAATTGTAGATTAATTAAAAATCCAGGTTTTTATAATTATTTTATTAAAAATCCAGGTTTGTTTACATGTAAAGTTTCCAGTGGGTTTAATTTATTTAAAAATATTTTATGAGGTTCTAATTATTTAGTAATTACCATCTCCAGGAATTGATAATTCGTGTAAAATACTATCATCAAATTCTTCGGAACTGATACTTTCGGACCTAATACAGCGATTTCAAATAAATCTGCCATTTTTGTTTATTTCTGACGGATTCCCGTTTGAACGACTTTGAGAATGAAGGAACGACTTTGAGAATGAAAAACCATATGAAAAAATGAACACCGTCAGTTGTCTTGGTAAAGCTTTAGCCACGTCATGCCACGCCTTTTCCCCTGCTGTTTCTTCATTACCGGAGGCCTTCGAAAGGCCGTAAAATAGCCAAAACATCAAATTACTAAAACACTATTAATTCGATTAATTTTATTTTTCCGGCATTACCTTTCTCTTGTCCTATTTAGTCAGTGTGCCATATTTGGTCCAGATCCGACGAACGGCCCAGTCACCTATAGCGAACAAACGGACAGACAGGCAGACAAGATTCTTCTTTTATATATATAGAAGATTATACCAGAAACAATCAAAGTCAGTAAATCAATTCCTATGAAAATTACGGAAGTTACATTTTTATACGGTCCCTCGGTCTATCAGTTATATTTAGAAAACTTTTCTTTGTACAGTTTCATGCACAATAAAAAAAATTCGTTGTTCTACCAAAATTAACCAAGTTGCAGCTGGTTAAAGTTAGAGCGCTTTTCGGGAAGTGAAATAGGGGTTGTATATAAAATGTATTTGAGAAAAATTAATGTAAACCTGCGGAAACAAAAAAGTCCCACTTGCTCTTTATTTCGCCGTCGTTCGTCATACAGGAAAGTTATATATACCATTCGTTTGCAAATACCGCATACTTTAATTTGCTATTAATTTAATTTGCATAAGGGGCCGTCTTCATATTTAATTCTGCATCAACTTTGTTTTTCTCAATGGCAACACTGTATTTTGACTTTTTTAAACGAAAGAAAACCTTCAAATTACCCTGAATATAAATTTTCACCAATTTTCTACGATAATTTCCGGAGATATTGCGAATTATTTTTTGTGCGTTTTTAAGGGACTTTCTGCAAATTGAAAAACGCTATTTGTAGGTTCCGAACTTTTCGCCTTTCATTCGTTTCGCTCAAGAGAGTTAAAAGAAAAAAACATTATTTTCAAGGAAATTTTTTTTTCCATCTCTCTTAAAGTTTTTTGTAGTAAGAATATCAAGGGTAGAAATTAGAATATTTAGTCAGTGGTCCAAATAACCCGTGAGTTCATAAGTTTCTTGGTTCGTACACATGATTTAAAGGAAAAATGCAAAGCGACTGCTCACGATTTTGAAAATCTTTCTAATTTTGAAATTGTTATTGAGTATTTCCCTTGATGGTTCTCTTAGACAGGCGAAATGTTGGCAGGAGTGAGAGGCTGCTCTCTGCTCTTCTGACTACAAGCATGAATGTTACTCAGCTACGGTCAAACTTGAAGAATGGTTTCGTGATTGAAAATTTATTTGTTTGAATTCCATGTAAAAAACGCAATTACTTTTTTGCCGACCCAATATTATCACTGTGTTTGTTATTTCACTTTCTTCATTTAATACTATCGTCTGCAAAGTGCAACATTCTTTTAAGACTTTTGGCGGAATTTTAATTTATATTCAGATGAAACTGTAGACAGAAAAACGTGATTTTGAATGTTTTTTTGAATGTTTGATAAAGTATGGGGATGTCCAAAGACCCAATGTTTCCAATATTAAAAAAGGTCAAATTCATGCCTCGAATATTGAGGATGTTAGTTTTTCAGAAATAGGACGTTGGACAGAAAGAAGACATACAACTACTGCATCTAATTCTATACCTGGAAAATATTTTATTTGGGGAATAGGGTAGCGGACGCAACAATACACGCTTTATAGAATCCCCAACAAACTGTAAAAACCTCTAATTTATTTGCTTCAAAATTTGATATTTTTTAATACCGCTATCTTTTACTGTGTTTTTGCACAAAATGAATCTAATTTTCTTTTATTTTAAGCAATTTTCAAAAAATTGTCACTTACTATGTGGTCTCTTAACTCATGAAAATAACATATTTTATTTAATATAAGTTAAACTACCGAACGTAAAAATTTGAAATTTTGCACAGCCATGTAATATTACTTTCTGCATCTATTTACATCGAAATTTGGCTATGTTTCTATTCATAATTTTTTTAATATTAATTTAATAATTCATTATTTATATTAATATTTTATTTAAAATCATAATAACATTAAAATATGTTTGGGGCGTTTAGTTCTAATAGTACGAATAAAAATCAGCTTCTTATTATCAATATTATATGAGATATGATTTAAAGTATGAAAAAATATTTTAACATACGGGGAGGGGGATTTTGGGTGCTCACCCATTTTCAGTTCAAATTTATTGAAAATGGGTATCCGGGGTTAAAATGAGCTAAATTTCTGAAATATGAAGTGAAATCTAGAGGTTGCTATTGGGAAAAAAAAGTTGGTGTGAATTTTAATATGTAGATGGCCCCTTTTGCAATTTTTATGCATAGCAAATTAAAGTGTATGTCAATCGAAAATGATTGGTATCTGTAACTTTGCTGTACGACGAGCTTGCTGTACGACGGGCTTCAAAAAATGAGCCCGAACTCATCTCTAACATGCACCCGTGTAGAAATCTCTTTTTGTACTTTACGTAGCACTCGGTACTACACATCTGTATGCTACATATATACGATTTAGTAAATCTAACGACAGATATACTTTTAGAGCCTGACTATAACCTACTGCTTAAAGATGAGTATTCTAAAATTAGTTTTGCTTCTTTCTCCGCATTATGCCAGAAACTGTAATTAAAGTCTATATTTTAAAATTTCAATATTTATACAGTCCCTTAACGGTTTACCGTAACGAGACATTTTTAAACGAGGGAATGTGACTCAAGTCATATTGACTCCGTTTATTTATTAAGTTATGGACTCCCTCTGTTTCTGATATACACTGCCCTCCAAAAGTTAAGGTACAACCTGTTTTTTGTGAATAATATGGAAACGAATGAACATATAGAAGCAAATAATTTGGATTTACAAAGCACTAAATAGTTCTTTATTGAGTATACGGCATAGAAATTTTAGATGAATTCAACACAAAAATGGTGTAAAACAAAAAGATCACTTTTGGTAGAAAGTCCACTTTTGGAGAAAACAGTTTATCAAAGCTTTTTGTGGAAACATGTGGTGGAAACATTACAAAAATGAGTTCTAATAAGGAATGTGTCCACCCCTAACTGCAATGCAATGGCGGCATCGATTCTCCATGCTGCTAATTAAGTTGTTGGACACCTCAATAGGGAGCGAAGACCACGCACGAATTAGTCCCTGTTCCAGCTCATGCAACGATCTTAGAGGAGGACTTGAAACAACCACTTATCTGCCAAGGTACTCCCAAACATGTTCTATCGGATTGAGGTCTAGAGATTGAGCTGGCCATTCCATTCGCTACAAACCTTGACTCTCAAGCTAATCCTCAACAAGCACAGCTCGGGAAGGTCGGGCATTATCATCCATCAGAATGAAATCATTGCCAATTGCACCGGCATATGGACGAGCACATGGATCTAGGATCTCATCCCGATATCTCACACCAGTCAGAGTTCTTCCCTGAACTCTGAGTGAGAGCTCTGCCCAAATCAATATTCCGTCACCTCGGTAATTGTGTCTTTACAGATTTGGATTGATGGTATCTGGTGCTTTGTTCCCTCCAGATCAACAGACAGTCCTGAATCGCTCTCCAGTGTGAATCTGGACTCGTCTGTAAAGAGTACAGAAGCCCATCGCTGTCTGGTCCAGGAAACGTGCTCTCTTGATCAAGATAAGTTGACCCCTCTCTGTCGTCCGTTGAGGAGGACACACACAACTGGTCACCTTGCACAGAGGCCTGCATTGTGAAGACGCATTCGCACCGTACCAGCGGATATTCTTTTCTCTGATGCTACACTGTGGTCTGCAACAAGTTGCAGCACAGAAATGCTTCTTCCAGCCGAAAGAGCTATAAAGCGGTCTTCTGCAGGTGTTGTAGCCCGTGATCGTCCTGGAACATGTCTTCTGGACACAGAAGCTTCTTGTCGAGCTTTCTCAAATTTATATTTATGCAGTTAAACAGGTTTTCACACATTATTATATTTTTATCAACAAAAAATACACATTTACGAACATTTATTCACATTTTTATACATTTGAAATTCTTTGTAAAAATTTTTTTAAATGATTTTTTAAGGCTGTAAGGGTATCGCACATTTATTTATGATAGTCTCACAATTTCACATATTTTTTTTTTTTTTTTTACCGTTATACACATGTTAACGTAAATTTCAGTGGGTTAGCTTCGGAAATTTTTGATTTTTTAATTTAATTACATTTCGAATTTTGCCCTCGATTTGTGTGCACATTTAAATTTTGAAAAGAGAGAAGAAGCGGCCGCACAGGCCGCAACGTGACACAGCTGGTATATGCGTAGGTATACATTAGCGATACACATTTTTCTCCGTGTGTTGGATTTTGTTGGATTTAATTGATAATTATGTACTTGCGTTGAAATGAACAGTAATTCTATTTATTTGTGATGAATGATGGATTTATAAATCAAAGTCAAATGCACTGTAGTTATAACACTTATAATTTAAATAATGTACAGTATATAATTGTTAACACTCTTCACATTATCAAATTAACTTTATTGCACAGTAACTACTATATAACTATCGAAATTAAGTACAGTTTTTTAAATAAATAATCGAAAATTATAGCACCTACCCAGCTAGAAAATGTCTGCATTTTTTTTTTTTGCAAAAACATATAGTCTGTACACAATTTGTACATAAAAAGTGGATATTTAGAATATTTTGAAAGTATACACTCGTGAAAATTACCGTATATACTCGTGTATAAGCCCACCCGTGTATAAGCCCACCCCCCCAGTTTTCTCCCAAAAATCTTTCATAAATGACTGACCCGTGTATAAGCCCACCCTCCCAACTTTAAAAATGGACGCGTCCGTAAAATACTCCCCCTACCAGAATTCGACTGGCTTTCGGTAATCACGTGATTGTTTTGCGACGCAGGGTCAACATAATTGGCGACTTATAGCACTCAAAGACCGGCTTCGAAACTTCTGGAACGAATGGATGGCTTCCGATAATGTACAGACTACAAAGACAGGCAATCTAAAAAATACAAAAACTTAATGTGCTAGATCTTACCGGAAGGGGGGGGGGGATTGATATGCCAATTTCCGGGACCATGGTTTTCCCATGTACATAGTATACATATATGCGCGTATGTGTGTAGATGTTTACTGCTCCCTGAACATTGAATTTCCGATGATCAAATTTTGAAATTTTTTTTTGACCCGTGTATAAGCCCACCCCCCCACTTTCAATCCAAATTTTTGTCCAAAAAAAGTGGGCTTATACACGAGTATATACGGTATATGCAGTTTTTATGCCTGCGAAAACAAAAATTTACGCAGTTTGAATGGATTTTCAAAAACATCTGATTCTAACCAAAAAATTTTTTAAATCGACGCCTATAGTTAAGTTGAGTGATCATTTATCATGTTTACTAAATTTTATTTCTTTAGCTTCAGTCAGTTTTACGTTATGTGCGAAGAAGAAAGCGTCACTGACAGAACGCACACAGACAAACTTTTTTTTTTCGGTCGTGCTGGGGTCCCAAATGCTTAAAACGGATTGAAATCAAAAAAGTTTTTAATACCAAGCTGTGTACAGGCAAAGTCTAATTTTATTTATTTAGATACATAAAAGTTCCCATTCCGAAATTGAAACAGCAATCACTTCAAACTTTAGTCATTTTATCCCAAGTTGAGACCTTCTGCTGGTCAGAACTCTCGCCTTCCCCGCCTTGGGTCCACAGTTCGATACCAGTCGCGGAAGCTAGAAGGACGCAGTTTAAAAGTAGCTTGTAGTTCTTACGTATGATAACAGAAGGCAGCACTAAAATTCAATGACGTCACAATCCACTTTTTCCCCAATTCACTTTGTCTCCATATGTATCTGAACTTAACGGTCACGCGAATTCAGTGCTTTTCCCCATCCCAAAATTGCCCAACGTGCCTAAAGATGTTTTCACTTAAAAAATAGAAAATGGCAGACCTTGGTTGCCAATCCAGCAGATTAAAGAAAGAGGGTAACTATGTTGCAATCATATAGAAGATATAAGGGATAGAGATCGCTTTCGCAACCCAAACTTGAGGCGCTTGTCCTATCACTTGGCGTGTCAAGACGTGGCTTAGCACATTTGTGGTCAGCGCGCTCATTTCCGTTTTAATCCTTATATTTTTTAAGGGAAAAACGATAGATAGCTGCTCTCTATATGCATTGAATTTATGAATTGTGAAGATGCAGTATGCATTATGAAGAATTCGAAAAGATATTTCTGAACATTTTTATAAACAAAATTAAATTGATAAAAAAAGAATTTTTTAATTCAACAGACTACAGTATTCATCCTATGGAGCAAACTTTGAAGCATTCATTGCATACTAAAATATCATTTATACACTTTTCGCCCATTTTAAACATGAGCATAACTAGTTTATTTTAATCGAATATAAAATAGTTTGCGCTCAACTTTTGGGACTTCCAGACTTGTCTGCAAGACGATATTGCTCCGCGGTTAGAAATGTACCGTTTCTCTTAAACTCTGTGTGTATTCTAAACAGTCGTAAACTGGACTGTTATTTCGCTAACGTTTTTGCTTCTGTGATACTTATTCAACGCATTCTGGAAAAAAAAAAAACAGGCCGTGTGAGCTAGTTAATGTAATAAAAGTTCCTATTAGTCGGTTTCCGCTGTAATGTTTCAAGTCCCTTTGTTCGCCAACTTTTCGTTCCACCTGTTCACTCAAATTTTCGTGACTCTGAAGTTAATATCATCCGCAGAACGTTCTGCTAACGGTAAAACTTATCACGCTTTTTGTCTTGGAAAACCGTTAGTCTTGCATGCCATGTTCGTGAGGTCTTATTAAGGTATGCCAAGACCCGCTTAGGCTCTGAAAGGGTTAAAGATCATGTGAAAGGATAGATTGGATTTCCTCGTGTTTATTTTTAATTTACGGGTGTAAACGTTTAATAAGCTTGTTCTCAAGTTTTACTAGTGGGTTTCCACCGCTTGAATTAGCAGGAAACAAAGTCCGTCTCCAACGGGCGTAAACATGCATCGACTTCCACCAAATTTATACAATAAGGACTGTCTACAGTTGGTACCTGCATGAAACTAAAATATGTCTAGATCTGAAAAACATTCCAGACTGAAGCATTTTGTAGCATGAACTACCCTGGATAAACCAGAAGAATTTCAAACCCAAAACAAAAATTAATTTAGGGATAAAATGTGCAGACCAGCCTGTACCTATATTCCAAAAGCATTTCAATGATAATAAACACTCCAATTAAAATTTCAATCTGAAGAAATATTAATATTTTAACTCTTGCCGTGCAAACTTGAAGCACAGGACAGGACTAATCCACATCCCCTTTTCTTATCTGCCAGTTAAATATCCTCAACCCTTTGCAAAGCCTCTCTGCGACGAACTTTATGATGAAATGGTATTTTTTTCCTAATGTAGAAATTCTTACGAGTATATATAAGCTCCCCTAGTCAATCAGTTACCTGTAATTACTAGTTATCGCTATTACTTAATACGCCACTTATGAGCGATTTCATTACGGCATATGCAGGTTCCGTTAGTCAGAGACACATAGTTTCAGTTGCAAAAAATACTTTAAATCATATCAGAAACAATCGAAGCCAATAAATCAATTCCTATAAAAATTACAAAATTTAAACTTCTGTCATAATAACATTTACAACATTTGTACGATCACCGTTAATTCACCGTTTGTAGAAAGACGAATTTTTTTTTCTTATTGTGCATGATAAAGAACATTTTTCTAAATATAACTGATAGGACCAGGGGACATTATAGAAATTTAAATTTCGTAATTTTTTATAGGAATTGATTTACTGACTTCTATTGTTTAAGATATAATAGATTATACAATTTAAAGCACTTATGCAACTGGAACTATGTGAAGCTGTTATTTACTATTTTAGATTTCTAATTTTGCGTATTCAGTGATTTTGTTTTTCATTCTCTTTTAAGTTTAAACAGAATTTACTAATACAGTCGCTTTTATTTCCCTCAGCTTTCCGCAATTTATTCAAGGCGGCAGAAATCTTCCAAAAAATGTGAAGTGTACTTGATAAATGTACCGCAGCTAATCTGATAAACCTTTCAGATTTTCAGAAGGGTAAAGTTTAGTTTACGCTTAGAGGGAGAAAAAAGTATGAATTACAGCCACATCAGCTTTTTATCATATTAATTACTTTTCGATATCTTTGGTCGATCTTTTCGTGAGCAATTTTTACAATATCCTTAAAATGCATTTACGAATATTTTCGAAATTATTCATGTGATTCATGTTTTCTATACGGTATGCTTGTGTCTTAAATTGGAATCTGCATCTTGGAATCTGCATCCAATCAAAAACTTACTCAAGTGTTAGACAATTTTCATGAATAATAAATATGTAAATTTTTTTCCAAAGACTTTAATGCAATGAAAATTAAAACCTCTATATTTTGCAGCTGATAGTTCTATTTTTCTAAGGACAACAGACAATTTTTGAAATCTATTTGGGAAAGGTCTTACATCTGAATACATTTTTAATAACTCAGTGCCCCATCACAACCTAAAGAAAGGCCAAGGGCTTGTGATGCCCAGCCGTGGGTAATTTTCTCAACCATGGGTAATGGAGTGCTAAAATGTGTGACCCAGCAATATGGGCAACCTGAGGCGGAGACCCCGCTGTTTATTTTCCCCAATCAAGCTTGCTCTTTTTTTATCGACCCACTCAAGGGATAAAAGATTGAGTCTATATTACCCAGCCGTGGATCGAACCTAAGACATGTGGCATAGCAGCACACAATGCGCTACCCTCATGCCACTAGGTTTCGGAACACTTTTTTTGCAGATTCATTTGCAAGGGAAATGATAAAATAATTGTGCCTTAATCGTAAACTGAAAGCAACCGATTTAAATGAAACAAATCCTACTATAGAGTTACGTTGATCCCTGACTCACTCTGTAACCATTCCGGGCTACTGATCCAAAAGATATAAAACTTTTACCTCCATTACTCCAAAAAGATTAAAAGGTTAAGGACGCAAAAAGCAATAACATCAACACCGTATTTACAATCAGCTAGAAATTTTTCATTATTATAAATAAAAATACAGAAAACAATCTGCGCCACTTTAAACATCTGAAAATCCCCTCCGTTCCCTCATTTTAAAGCTACTTTTTAATATTTTCAGCTCCGTTTTATTTCCGAGAGTAAAAAAATGTTATTCATTTGCGTAAAAATAATTAGCTATTTTATGTGAGAATGCCGTCATATTTGAAGTCACGGTCATCAAGCTTTAAAGGGAAGTCAGTTCGTTTATAAGTTTTTTCAGATAACATAATTTAATTTTTTTTCCATTAAAATAACCGTCTGCTTGAAGCATTGATATAAGATGGACGACACAAAACGAAATCGTTCGAATGCGAAAAGTTTCCACGCGTTCCCAGAAGAGCATGAAATTTGATTTGGGTCTATAATAAAAATTGAATACAAAGTTATTCATTTTAGGTTGACGAAGATCAAATATATTGCGTGTACACATGCTTTCGACAAATGTTTTTTCGAGCGCCTGTTGTAAATGCCTCCACAAGGGCTTTATCTTCTAGTAACAGAATAGTTAATAATCGGAAAGATTTTGTCTGTTTTTTAATTTTACAAACTTTCTGATATTTTGTTTAATGAATTATAGCTGATGAACGTTCGATAGCTAGTCTTTCTGAATCATTTAACATATCTTGGTAAAAAGTGGAACGTAAAATATTTTTTTTAGAAATTCAAGTTTTTTAAGAGAATCTACTTTCCATTTGCCGTACTAGTGACAAAAAAAAAAAATCTTAAAGCAATAGCTAGATGTGCTATAGAATCCAGAGTACAAATTAGTTTTTGTGGGCATCTGTCAACATAATCCTGTAGAAACATGAGTCGATTTGTGTCGATAAAGTTATATTCTCTTTTGAAAGTGTTAGTTTACGCTCCAAATTCTCGTCATTCGCGGGCGATTTTAATTATCTACTTCTGTACGAAGAAATCTGTGGTTAACCCTCATCGGACACTCTCAAAAAATTAAAATGAGGCCTCTGTTAGGGAAAAAAATGTGCCGTGAGAGGTTTTGCGCTTCAAGAACTGTTTTTTACAGCACACCTGTGGAAGAAAAAAGGTTTCGAAGATGCAGAATTGGAGGCATTATTGAACTCATGGCAAAGTCAAGAGGAACCGACACGGTCATTGTTCGTAACTCAACAAAAAATTTCGAAACGTATATAAACAGTCATATTCCCATTAATATGAATTGCATTGTAAGCCCTTGTCATCCTAAACGTCGTGGTAGCAAAAAATAAAACATTTCATTTTACAATGTATTAGAGAAAGTAATGTCAAAACACACTCCCAGTACTACTTAAAATAATTACATAACTAAAGAACCAGTGAACTATAAATATACATTCATATGCAATAACTCGTATTTGCATGTGTCTTGTATTGTTTCCAGTTATTAATTGTGACATTACTGAAATTGTTGTTTTATTTCCAGGTACACTACCTAAACAAAAGGGATTCCAATACAGATGGTGGACTTCTCCAAAGCATAATGTTTTGATAGAACAGCGAAGTGAACATAAAGGTAAGCTTTCTCAGTTTCCGTTCTACAAGTGTCACATCGAACTGGAAAGAAAGCTAACTAGACAAAAACTGTCTTAGAGGGAAAATATAACTAAAAAAGCGCTATCTGCGTCTAGCATTTTCATTCCTATTAAATTTTGATTATATATGCATGCCTCTTTCATACACAATATGAGTACATGACCAACAACTCGACATTTCTTCGACTAACTAACCTATTTTCATCTTCAGGGGTGATGATGATGTCCATCGGCCTTCACGTTCGTCAACCCCTGTCCAAGGCTCGATGTGCGAGAACTGCGCCATTACAAATAAATAAAATAAAACATTATCATCTGTTGTCTCACTGATACGCAAATGTCTCTTTGCTTTGCTATAGTAGACTGAGGAGAAAGTTAAGATTTTTCTCTTGGCATTTTGAAGTAAATTGAACAAATTGTGTAGTTTGTTTATTATTTAAAAAGTAATCTCCATATCTGTTAAAGTATTTATCCGTGAGAGAAGACGGCCAATGCCTTCTTCGAACAATGTTTGCTGTTGCCCGTGGGCGAAGACAGAATAGTTTCCGGAAGGGGGGGGGGGGCTAATAAAAATTACTTCAACATATGTTGGTTACCATGTTGAAAATAACAACACTGCGGGAAAACAAACGTTATATAACGCAAGTGCTCCCTCCTTGCTCGATGTAGCTGACGTCCATGCTGTTGATCACGGAACCATTATTATACTCAAGACTATACATCTCTTCCGAACCAAATCTACGGTCGCATTTGTCTTCACAGGTCTCCAAAAATATAGAAATTGCAAGAAAAACTTCTGCAGCATAGTCGAAAAGCCTTGCAACATGTGTCGAGTATCATGGTGCAACAGAATGACTCCATCCGTCAACGTTCCTGCGGAGAAGTCGTCAATTCTCCCTGAATCGTTTGAAAAGCCAAGTCGTTAACTCTGCCTTGTCTTGAGGAGGGACATTCGGGAATTGTTGTGATTAACTAAACGAGTTGAAAACAGTTCAAAACCGTCGTTAGGACAGTCTATAACTAACGACTGAGTAAGAAAAGTAGTAACCCAATAATTGACTGGCGGCCTACAACTCAGGGAGAATTGATCTTCTGGGCATCTAGACTTGATGATGCGCTACGATTTTTGGAACGTTTCCATATACCGCAAAGCGTAAGTAGGCCTCACATATACACCTCACAATTTTTCTTTGAGGTCTGCATGCCCCACCAGTGGCATAGCGCTAGCGCTTTTAACTGAGATACGGAAGGTGCTCGGTTCGAAACCAGGTGTCATCCGCCGACCTAACCGTTCGGAGTTTTCCGTGGTTTTCATCGAAACTTCACGTATATACGGGTTAGAACCCCTTAGAAAGTCCCCCAAAAAGGGAGATCCCTCCCTCGGTCTAGATCCCTAGCATAGGTAATTGGCCGTGACCTCCATTTCCATTTTGAGGTCTCCATATTGATATTGGTCACCTTTATGTCTTGTTGCCCTCACTTTGAGCACGTTTAACAGAGAAACGGCACATCGGTGAACGTTTATGCTGTTTCTCTTAGATTTTTCTGTAAAGGTCGCTTAATAACTGTCACCTACCTGCTTTCCGCGCTATGCGCATTATTATATAGTCTGTCTCTTTCTCAAATAACTGTCGATAAAAATACTATTTTGTTTCATTTTGAAAAGATCTTAAATAAATATTATTTTGTCTCACTACATTAAAAAATATGGTTTTATTCACTTAGCACAGAATATTTGCTAGACTATTTAAGATAATTTTTTCTAAAACAGAAATGTTGACTTAATTAAAAAACTAAACAACGGAAAGAAAGACGCGTTGAATAGGAAACAAATATAAGTATAAATATGCAAGAAAAATTATGGCATTTTTCAGATTTTACACAATTACAGTCCTATTTTGTTTTTTATTGAACATAATTTCATACTTATAGTCTATTTTATTTATTTGATTAACGTTTAAGAGAGAAATGATTGAAATTTTAGTAGTATATCTTAAATAGTTTCGCAAATGTATACACACAGAACAGAAAAGCATATTTTCATGTACAATCTGATGAAATATTATTAGTTTAAACTTCTGTCACATAATGAAGAGCTTAAGAAATATTTTTATTAGAATAACGTCAAAGTGGTTAACTCAAAATGTTTTGTTAATTTGACATGCATTAATTGTTTTCTTTAATTCTAAATGTTGAGTGATTTTTTTTTTACATTTCCCAACTTGCACTCTCTCCTTAAATATAAAAGAAACTCTATTAGAGGTTTAAAAAAAAGTTTCTATCCGAAAATACAAGTAAATTAAATTGAAAACATCTTTTGAGCAATTTTAATACAACCTTATGATATTTTTCCTTATTACCTTTTTCAAAATATGTCTTCGGGACGTCTGAAAAGAGAATTGGGAGTGCGTTTGTGATAGAGGGGGGGGGTGTATTTCTCCATGAAATAACCTTTAAACCAGGGTATACTTGTATTTATTAGTTTCTAAACATTTGAGAAATCATTTTCTAAAAAGCAAAAATACAAAATATGAAATACTGTGATAGAAATAAGATTGTCAATTTGAGACAGCCTAGAAAAGATTGCATTTATTGCTTGGGAGATTTTATTTTTTATTTTTATTTATTTTGTCCTCCGAACTTCTCATCCATTTCATTTCTTTTCTTTTTACTAAGCCCAAATGGTTACATCAGTCCAATCTAATATATTTTTCTTTCTACGTTCACATTGATTTGAAACAGGGTAGTTAAGTTAAATTTCTCCAATAAACAAAGTTCTGTAGCTGAAACGGGTCAGTAGATTGCCACTTTTGGCGTATGGACTGTATGCGAGATGCACTTTAGGAAGTTTTTAAAAATTAGTTTGGTTCCAAAAATACCCAGTAGGTGGCACTTTACATGGAAGTTTAGCTCAAGAAATCATCCAAACTAGTTAATAAAAGTTCCAAAACTATTGAATAAATGTTGAAATTGTTTGTACATATCGAACTAGTCATTTACATTGTTAAATTTTGCTATTTTTTCATTCAAAGCGGCACCTACTGAATGTCGTCTGAACTAATTTTTATTCAAATTTTTGTGGGCGCATCTCATGTATTGTCTATTCCGTTCACCTGTTTTTAGCTATAGAACCCTGTTTAAAGGGAAGTTTAATTATAACCACAATGTATGTAGACCAAAGTTCAGAAAATACTCTCGAGATTTCAATGCACCTGACATAATTTCAAAAAAAGTAATCTCAACAATTAGTGACACAATTAACTGATACAAGTTTGCTGAAAACAAAATTACATCTTTCATGTACTTAAAAAGCATTTTTTAAAAACTCTTCCTTATTTTTGATTTTTTTCAGTACGTATAAACATGCAATTATGAATACACCCAGAACTCTTCATAAATGTTAATGTACTGCAAAACTTCGGTTGTCCGATGTTTCGCGTTAACCGGTTACTCAACCGAGCTATCCAGCTTAAGCGCCACCCGCCACGTCGATTAATGCGTAAAATATTAGATGCAAACTTAATCATTTAAAGCATGTTACATAATAACAAGTTGTAACGGTTGTGCTTTTAATATTTAAATACAAATACACCTTCTTTTAAAATGTGCATGTGCATCACCTCAAAAACTTGTAAAGAGCATTAAAAGTAGCCCTCTACCGAACAAATTGAAAAAAAAAAAAAGACGAAAGAAAGAAAAGAAAAACTTTTAAAGAAAAAGAAAAGAAAAAATGTGACCAGAGAGAATTATCTGGTGTCATTCGTAGAATCTGCCCGTTTTGTTTCATTTAATGAATATTAAATTATGGAATTTCTAAAAAATGTGCTGCTACAGTTTATTTTCAGTACTCCGCAACAAACTACAGCCGTTATTTTCAAGCAAACGACATAAAGTTTTAACTAAAATGTTAGGGAAAGCACCCAGAAATTCAATCTGTAAGTACAGTCTGTTTCAAAAATTCAAACTAAATTTGAATCTCTCTTTTAACTACGCAGTAGTTTACTTCTCTACAATTGGACTTCAATATACGGAATCAATAAATTGCCCCCTCACAATTTCTCAGTACTTTTTTCAAGTATTTTAGTTAATTTGTTATGCTGTTTACTTTAAAAGAATGGCTGCTGTTTACTACAGAGTATTGGAAATAAATTGTAGCGACACTGCATTCTTTGAGAAATCTGAAATTTAAATTCATTAAATCAAATAGAGATAGAGGCAGAGGCAGATTCTTAGAATGATATGAGACAATTTAAATAATAATTTAATATAGTACGTAAGCAAAAGTGGGCTATAAAGAAATTGTTATTTTAGATAGTATGTTCTGATTTGAAATACAAACTCCTAGGTTAAATATATAAGTCGAAAACATCTTTAAAAAATAATAACAGAACCTTACAGTAGTTTATTTCATTACTTTGTGAAATAATGGCATTGGTTCTGTTCGAAAAGGAATATTGAAGATGGGAGGATAAGGAAAGTATTACTCTCTGAAATAATCTGGTATATATTTATTAGTTTCTAAACATTTGAGATATCATTTTCTATTTTCTAAAAAGAAAAAAATAAAACCTTTAAAAAATATATTGTGATAGAAATAAGATTGTCAATTTGAGACATCTTAGAAAATATCGCATTTATTGCTTCAACGATTTTTATTTTTTTTTTAACCCAACCGAATTTCTCATTCATTTCCGTGATGTTTCTGTTATTTTCTTCAAAACCATATTTGTCTAATCTAATGTAATTTAGTTTTTCAATACTAGGGGATATTGATTTGAAGTGGTCAAAATTATGGACTACGCTCATAAGATGTGATTTCAATGCAAGTAATATTTGTGTGTTTAGGATTTAACTTTTACCAGCTAAATGACGTAAACATGTATAAAATTAGCTTTTATCTGTAGAGAATTCAACAGCAAAATTGTAAGCACAATTTCGATAGCTTCTACGTAATTGACAGTCTTTATTAAAACTTTCCAACAAGATTGAAGGACTTTGTCCGATGAAGACCGAAATAATTTTTTGGTCTAAGTGATCGTAACGTGTTATAAGTAACATTTTATGCGTGTTTTTCACAAAGTTTTTATTTATTTTATTTTAAGATTGAAAGTGTTTATGATTTCGGTTTGTCTGTCTGTCCGTCCGTGCTCTAACTCCCGTAAATATACATTGATTACTACGAAATTTTTGTAAGATATTTCTATCTCCTGTACCATGTACGCTATGTATCGCATTTATAGTTCTTCATAGGAGAGCTAAAAATATTTCCATACATTACGCTCTATGGGTAGTCGTTCTTTCAAAGTGTATTTTAGAGATATTTGACTATTTGAAATGAAACAAAATTGATACATGTTATTGAGGATTACAAGATAAAGCTCTCCATCGAAAATAATTTCTCTATCATTGATAGTTCTTCTACAGGAGCACTCAAAATAATTCTAATGCATTGATTGCGTTCAGTGTTAGTTTAGAGACAGGCATTCATTTAAAGCACAATACTAACTTACTGTATAATGCTATCTAATACCTCTCTCAAAAGTTGCGCCAAAAGTTAACAATTGGCGACTTTTGCTATAAATCGCCAAATACGGTGAAAAAATATTTTTTCGAAAAAAGAACCCATTTTGGCGATAATTTCGTTATTTCCAGGAAATCACAAAATACCAAATACCTAATGTGGTAATATTAAGGTATGATGATTTCAATGCGAATCTTTAAAATTTATTGCTCGCGCTCTAATGAACCGATTTAGTGTTGTGTTATGTTAAGGCAAAGCTACACAAGGGCTATTACTTAATCGTTGGGTGTGTGTGCATGTGTGTGTGTGTGTGCTAGTGCGTGTGAAAGTGTTTTATAATCGATGCGTTTGGCATGATTTATCTTGTTGTTGTTGTTGTTGCTGTTGTGAACATGTATATCGGATTTGTGTGCCTGGCTCGAGGCCCGCTTATAAATCCTCGTCAGTAGGGCAGCACAAGGTGGGGGGGTGTCCTCTGTGGGGGTCTTTCTAAGTTGTCCTAACCCGTATTTACGCTATTAAGTTTCGGAGAAAAAAAACGGACAACTCAGAACGGCTAGGGCGACAAAAGCGCGATTATTTATCTTTCTTGTTTATTTTACATGCGAGTATTTACGCTAAAGCAATGTAATAAATTGAGTGTATGGAATTTATAATTTTACAAGTATTTAAGGCTATTTTTTGTTGTTTTTGTTTAATCATGCAACTTTTGCACAGCTTTTTAAAGAATATAGTTGCATTAGAGACTCAAAAGAATTTAGAATGCCTCTTTACAAGTTGTAATGGTAACTGTTATAAACAATGAGCCTATAGGAATTACGAAACACTCAGGGGAAAATGCTAAACATACGAAATTATGCAATATTTTTTTCTAAACAGGTAACTTCTCGGCTTATTTTTCAAAACAATTTTTGTGCTTATGAATTTTTTTTCTGAAAGTTGCATATATAGCACTTTAGTGCGTATTTAAAATGTGAAAGTGTTTTAGATTTTTTTTCCAGGTTTTGTTTCGGACTATCGATTTGATAAATCTCACAGTTCTAATAATCTCTTAGTTACAATTTCAAGTCTCTTCTTAAGCGCCGCCAGATCACGACCTAAACAATGCCAAGAAGACAGTTTAGTTTCTATATCGGTCAGTGATTCTCAGGCTTGCCCGCACAATTGCCTCTTTGGTCTGAACAAGAGAGAGGTCATGCAGATGAGCGTTACATTGTTAGCTTAAAAAATGTCAGTCAACTCTTCTCGCCAAAGATGACTGACTTCGGCGAAGGTGAAGACAGCAATTTAGAATACTGGATTGTTGGAGGAATGAAAGTTTGTAATTTTTAGTTAGTTGAAAGTGCTATTTTTTAAAAGTAATTACGCATAAATGTCAAGCATGTATTTAAATTTTCAGTTTAAATCTAACAGAAAATATCATGCCAAATACAGTAAACATATAGCACTTTCTGGCACAAATGTCATGCTTATCATAAACAAGTAGACATAGAAAAATAAAATCGGAACTTAAGTGATGCTTTGCGACATCAAGTATTACAAGCGGTGTTTTTATATAATACTCATCAAATATGAGCGATAAATTGAGCAGTTTACCAAAATCTCATAAAAAAAACCGACAACAACAAATAAATAAATTTTAAAAAATCTGAAACACTTTCATATTTTAAATACGCCCTAAAGTGCTATATATTAAGAGCCTATCATAATTCATGTGCCATAATCCTATTTTTCTTCTTTATTCCATAAGTTCGAAAGTGTATTATTATTCATGAGTGTGCTATGTTTGTCTTCCTTCTTCCATAAAGTACTTTTCAGAATTGAAATCTATATTAAAATCACCTACTAAAACTGTTTAATAATCTTCGTCAATCATAGTCTGACTGTACTTTAAATTTATAAACACTGTTTGGAATGCGGATCATAATCCATGAGTGGGCCGTATTTGTTTTTCTTGTTCTATAAAACACTTTTCAGAATTGAAATCTATATTACAATCGCCAACTAAAACTGTTTCTGTTTAACAACCTTCATCAGTCATATTCTAACTGTACTTCTCTGGTGCAATATAAAGTGTAGCGTTAACCAGTATCTAGCCAAAGATACAAAATATCGCCAAGCTAGGTTCAATTTATAAGACTAACTTTTTACCGCCAAACTTGCAAAACTTGGCGACTTTCAACATTTTATCCCTGTCCCTCCTATTTGGCAATCGCTAGGGCAAATCCTATAGAAAAATTCAACGAAAAAGTATCGACGCAAACCGGCCACAAAAATTTGTCGACAGGTGTGAATGAAATAGCACTGTTGTGCTAAATAAAATTATTATTTTAAAAAAATCTAATTTGATTTTCGAAACAATTGCTTCGATATAATGTGTGCCAGGGATTAAAGAAGACAATTCTTACTTTCAAATTCGTAGGCCTCTCTTCCTCCTCTATAAGTAGCCCTAGGATCATCCATTTCGTCGCTGCGTGACGAAGAGACAGGTGAACACATCTTTTTGCATGTTGTTTTATTTATATAGATAGCATTGATCTCTGTACTTATGGATAGGAATTATCTGCGGGCTAAAACTCTCAAAATGGTCTCAAAAAGTTCGACAGCAGAGAACTCTGATATAACGCAAGTACTTATGTACTGCTCCAGATGATTAGCCGGCGATGCGTCAGGTAATGGACTTCGCGGAAATGACATAACACATGCGAAGAGAATAAAATCAAAACATTCATCGAGAACTGCATAAAAATAAGAACATTTTTAAAGAGCCAGTGAGTTAATGTTTTATTGGTTTTATACAATATTTATGCATTTCATTTTCCAAGTCTTAGAACTCTATAAATGAGTGCAGTTTCATTTGATTGTTGAATTTAACAACTTAAGCAGCACAATGTATGCTGTTACTACGGAAACTGTAGTAATGTTTAAAAATATAACATCAAAATAATTGTTTATTTTAAGTAGGCAAAAATTAAGTGTAATTTTGAGAGTAATTTTGTTGATGCACATAAGAATTATTTTGCTGCGAGAAGATTACTTTTTACCGACTCCCCCCCCCAAAAAAAAAGGAAGAAGAAGTGCTGTGTTCAATGCGTATATATATATATATATATATATATATATATATATATATATATATATATATTATGTATGCACAGCAATATTTTTTACCGCGTAGAACTATTTCAAAAATTCTTTTTTTATTGGAAAGGGAAATTGCTCAGGGGTGGTCCATATTAATTTGCTCACGTTCTGATGATATTATATCATTCCGAAAATTACAAAAAACCAAACCCTTCTAATTTAGAATGGGAATAATTTTTTTTACAGTGAAGTAATTTGAATTCGGTTTTCTTTTTCTTTCTTTCTTTTTACTTTCCGAACATGTACCATGTAAGGAAAGTATTGTAATCATGAAAAAATTCGACTTCGAGATTTTGGTGTTTTTACACGTTTTGAGGGCTTCTGAATCCATTTATGCTATTTTTACGAGATGTATGTATGTATGTGTGTGTGTGTGTGTGTGTGTATGTGTGTTTGTGTGTATGTGAGTGAACACGATAGCTCCTGAACGGAGCATTCGATTGAGCTCAAATTTGATATATATGTCATAAACCACCGTCGCAAGACCGGTATTGATTTTGGTGTGTATAGGACTTATAGTTTTTCTACAGGGCTACGACAAAGATTTCTTTTACATTATGGCCTATCGGGGAAAATTCTTGAAAGTGCGCTAGCGTTTAAACGATACATTCGATTGAGCTCAAATTGGGTATACATGTTATAAACCACCATCCTAAGACCGGTATTGATTTTGGTGTGTATAGGACTTATAGTTCTCCTACAGGGCTACGACAAAACTTTCTTTTATATTATGGCATAATGACATATGGGGAGAAATTCTTGAAAGTGCGCAAGCGTTTAAACGGTGCATTCGATTGAGTTTCAATTTGGTATATATGTTTGAATTATTCATCGATTAAAATTTATTTAAATGCTTGGTAATGATCTTAATCGTAAGTGTTCGGAAAGTCGAGTGGAGTCACTCCAGATTTTTTTTATTAAAAATTATACTTGTTACATTCGCAGTTCACGAAATACAGCCGCAGCTGTACAGCTCCATTTGCGTTAGCCCCCTTGCGTTAATCAGAGTCCCCTGGTATCGGAGTTTTTGACACCGTATCTTATTACAATTCCTATCCTTAAGTATTAATCCATAATAGGTAATTTATGAACGTAAAAAAGAAAATGCCTTTAAAAAATGCTAGTATGAAAAATACACTGCTGAAATTTCACGAATTTTTACTTGGAGGCCGCTTATTTAAAATTAAATTACATGTATTATTTTGGCATGTTAGATTGTTGCAATTGTTCGTAATCTCTAGTCTCAGCCAATAAGAAATCTTGTGAGATTATTGTAGGATTCGTTACATGATTATATAACTCGTGATACTTTTGTTGTCAGCCACAGCTGCATTGCACATCTCAACCCAACCGCGACAGCATATTTTGAAGGTACACAAAAATCGGCGAATACTTTTTATTTTCTAATTTTGAGAACAATTATTTTGAAAGCTATATCAAAATGCTTTTCATTCGCTTTACAGTGTTCTTTTGCTTACTATGTTGTTTTGCAATATTTTGCAAAAAATAACTGTTCTTGACTTTCTTAACACAAGCAAACCGTATCAAAGATATGTAATTAATGAAGTCTGGTTGTCAACTAGAACAGTTCTTCATTTATTTCCTTGTAAAACATGTCATAGCATTGTATATGAACAAAATATAATCATTAGAAGCCTGCCAACATTTTTTTCCCTATAAATCTTGATATTTTTCTTGTGTTCTTGATATGTACTAATATTATGGCTCAAATATATTCACTTTATATTGCAGTTATGATTTATTTCGATAGACATGTGTTTGAATGATGAAAAATGTCTAAAAATGTATGCCACACACACATATATATATTTTATTTAATGAATATAAATGTAAAAAATGTCAGAAAAAGAAAGAACTTTTATCTCTGTATTATTTATTCTTTTTCCTCTCTAATGCTTACACTAAAGAGAGAGAAAAAAATAGTTCATACATGTTCTTTTTAACCTACCTAATGTATGAAACAAAATAGTTACTCAATCTACCAGATCTCTGATCTAAAATGTTCAAGCCAAACGCTGTCTTATTGTAATTATTATCTGAACATTAAAGATTATTTATTCGACATACGAATGTACAATAATAAAACACTTGAAAATGAATATTCCAGCTGAAAATGATTTCATTTTCTCATAAATATAAGCATAAAATCGTTTAAACCGTTACAGTTTGTAAACAGCTGAATAGAAATAAAATTCATTACGGTACTTACGCATTATCCCTGCGGTCCGCCAAGACCAGCTATTTTTCGCCAAGATAAATGCCGGACACATGAAATTATTGATGGTTTAGAATACGATTGGCAATAGTTTGCTAGCACATTTGACGAAAAAATAGTTTGGCGGGAATGACCGCTGAGATAATACGTAAGTACCTTAATTACTTGTTATTTATGTTAAAAATATTCATTATTTTTTATTACATTTATGGGTACTTGTGAGTTTAAGCGGCTACTGAAATTTCATCGTCAAGAAACAGTGATATATCGCTAAGATCGTATGGTGAAATCTCGCGAAAAGATTTGCATTTTTCTTAACGTTTGCAGTTCTAAAACTAAACTGGAATCTTGACATAATGCTAACGTTGCCAAGCAAACTCGGTGACCTTTGTAATACCATAGGACTACATTATTAACCGTGCTCCCCAACCTTTTTATCGTCTCGGACCGGTCAACGTTTGATAATTTTACCGCGTCCCGCCGCTGTGGCAAGGGGGTGGGGAGTTGATTGTTTATATTTTATAATGTTTTGATTTAATAATTTTAATTTACCTTCAAAATAAATTACCGTTATACAAAAAAAAAAAAAGAATATAATGTTATGTAACATTTTAATTCACTAGAGCACTAAATCAATATAAACAATGATCGTGTTTCTCTTCAATGAGTTGGTTTCATCTGTGGGTAATAGGAGACAATGACACCCAAAGTGTGTTGATTATTACCAGTTTATTTCGTTGTTTTATTTTGTTTGCTGCCAGTCAGCGCAGAAAACCCCGCTTCTCAGACAATTTGTCGGGAAATGGCCATAAGTACTTTAGTGACTGCAATTTTAATACATAATCTTGATATGTTTCATAAAAATTAATCTTTCTAAAATTAGTTACAACATTTCTTCTCTTCTGTTACAAAGATATAAATTAACACAAACCCGACGAAGTTGCAACCCGAGAGAAATAAACCACAGGAAATAAAATGAAAATAATTTGAATTTCCTTGGATGGTCCGGTACCATTTGATACACGGCACAGCACCGGTCAGCAGACCGTGGACTGGGAACCACTGATTATGAAGAGAAGGAGCACATAATGCCAAAAATGCGATAAGCAATTAAATAAGGCAACCTCTTTAAGCTATCTGATGTCTCCGGCACGGTAGCGCTCGTTTTGGGGGACTGCCGGTATAATACGTAAGTACCTGAATAATCAATCATTTATTAGTAAAATTAATAAATACTTCGTTTAATAACATACATAAATGGTACTTATCAACAGGCTGAACATTTCGAGTACCATAAATAGGTCCTTTTATCTGTTGTAAAAAAGTCCAACCTTACACAAGTAGAACTCGAGCTTGTTCCAGCTGATGAAGGGTGGACCTGTTGCACGCCTGAAGGGATCATCTTGTTGATAAGTACAATTTTATGCGTGTTATTATATCCTTTTATGTGTGTCAGCTTGTTGATAAGTACCATTTTACGTGTGTTCTTTAAAAGTTTTAATTAATTTTACATTTTAACACCAATATTTCTTGAGCGTTCTTCCTATCATTTATTATTACTTTAAGCATAAGGAGGCCCTGATTTTCCATTAGGCCCTGTATATTTGGGCCTATGGACCACTAAAATTTTATTTAAAAAAATTCCCAGTTCAACTTTTTTTTAAATTTTACATTTTTTTAAATAGCCAATGAAGTTAATAAGACATATTATGTTTCCTTTTTTTTTTTTTTTTGTTTGTTTGTTGGTTTGTTTGTTTGTTTTAGCACTAGGGTGCTGTTTCGCTCAATCCCAGAATTTTGTCTACAAATTTTTGTTTACGCGATCTTGTAGACAGTTTTTGTAGATATGAACTCTCTCGGGGAAGATCCTTTCAAGTGTGTTTACCAGATAACGTGAAGGGGAGGGGGCGTTAATAAAATGCTGGATGTCGCACAAGGTTTGCAATGTTTGGTAATTGATCGCTGAATTTGGTGCTAAAACGAGACAATTTATTATAACTATATTACGAGTATAGTTAGAAAACACCTGGCGAATATTGTAAAATAGCTTTAGTAGGCGATTTTAATATAGATTTCAATTCCGAAGAAGCGTTTTATGGAACAGAGAAGACAAATACAGTGCACTCATAGATTATGATACACTTTCCAAATGGTATTTATAAAGGTGAAGTGTAGTTTGACCATGCCTGTCGAAAATTGTTTTGGTATGCGATTTTAGTATAGATTTCAATCCCGAAGAGGTGTTTTATGGAACATGGAAGGAAAACACGACACACTCATGGATTATAATGCCCATTCCAAACAGTATTTAAAATGGTAGAGGATAGTTGGAATATACTTGGCGAAGGGTGCAAAACAGTTTTAGGGCGATTTTGATAGATTTCGATTCCAAAGATGTGTTTTATGATACAAGAAAGAGTTGATTCCTTTTTTAACACCCCCACTCTCTCCAACCTAATAAATCGTCGCATTTTGGTGAGCTTTGCAGTCAGGGTCTCTAGGAGTTATGCACAAGTTTCAACGCTCCCAAAAGAACTAGATTAAAACTAAAATGAAAAAATTAAAGATAAACGCACCAGTTAAGGAATTTGAAGACACTTAATTTTAAAACTACATTAATTGGCAACCTAAAATAAATAAATAAATAACGGAATGTTGTACTTACATGTTGTTCCAAATCCCCAATTTTAATTCTAAATGACGGTTGTCGCATAAATACAAAAAATCGTCATGGTAACTGCATATGTTTAATGATCGCCACCTTGGCAAGAGGAATCAACCCAAGAGAGAAAAACACGGCACACTCATGGATTATGATGCACATTCGAAGTAATATTTGAAACACAGAAGTATAGTTGGAATATACTTGGAAAAGATTGTAAAATAGTTCTAGCAGGCGATTTTAAGATAAATTTCGATTCCAAAGATGGGTTTTATGGAACAAGGAAGAAAAATACGGCATACTCATGAATAATGATACACTTTCCAACTTAAAGGAATTAGGAAGAAAAATAGGGACGTCGACGCATAAATTATGATAGCACTTTTAATATATATACCACTTTAGTGCGTGTTTAAAATCTGAAAGTGTTTCAGATTTTCTTAGTTTTTTTTTTTTTTTTTTTTTTTTTTTTTTTTTTTTTTTTTGTGATTTTAGAATGTTCTATTCTTCGTCGCTAAACAGATAATTCTTGGTGAAATGGTACTCATAATAATTCATGAAAATTTTTAGTGTGTGCAAATTTGGGAAATTCCATGTGGACATCAGTGTTAGGGTCTCCCATTCCCAAGTTTTGCCTATAGTTAAGAATTTTTTTAATAGGACGCTGGGCATAAATCAAAAGCACCACGACCACGTAAATGACACTTCATCATTCTATCTGATACTTATCGTGTAAGTACATTGACCGCGCCAAATTGGCGTAAATTATTTTGGCTATCCAAACTCTCACCGTTGGCAAAATTAAAAATGACGATGTATCGATTATCGATTACGAATCACAAGTTTAATCGATGTCACAAATTTAAATTTCATTAAAAGCTCAATACAATTTAAAGTTCATGAGATGACATCAAAATGACGCATATTTTCGCATTCCGGAATTGGATTTCAATTGGCTGGAAATGCATACACGCACATACTGGTATCTGAGAGTGTGCATGCTTCAATTACTACCATTGCGTTCGATTTGACAGGAATAACCTTAAAGATATAAATACAAGTAGGTGGCATTGACTGTCTGATAGTGAAGCCAAAACTGTAACCGAGCTCGCATATTACCTAGGCCAAAATATTTCCACATGTCTGTGTTATTCTATGGTGATAGTTCTAATTTTCAATCTGTTTTAATATTTTTTGAAATTGCAAAAGATAGAACTCTAATAAATCCGTAAAATTAGGCATCTTTCAGTATCATTTAAAAAGGGACCAAATAAATGTCCCGGTTCCCATTCTTAGAACAAAACGCCTCTCGCAGTTACTTCATTTCGTCCAATGCTGAAGATTGCTAATGCCACCTCCTTTCATTAATCTCTGTATGGGAATGAATAACCTCCTAAAAGTTAAAATAATCCAAGATTGCGATGCAAATATTACTTCACAAGTGAAATAATTCACAAAATTCGGTAGTAGCTGGGGGGACATTTTCATGTGATACACGTTAATGAAATGGTAACGATCAATGATTTCATGATGCTCCTCAAATATTCATTAATGTACACTGCTGGCCATCGTAAATGCAACACCCTGAAGGAAGCATGCAAATAATATGAAATTTACAACATGCATTAGCTGAGGTGAGATATGCAAATGATTAGAATTTCAGCGCAGACGCACATCAAGCGCGCCTGTGGCGCCACCTCAAAGCGCTATTTAAGGCTTGGAGATTTCGACGGTTTCAAGTACAGCAATTGTGTTTTTCTTGCTTTTTTTTCAAAAAAACGATAAATTATGCCTCGTAGGAAACAACGATCATCTTTTGATCAAGTATCCGAGTTTGACAGAGGAAGGATAGTGGCATACCGAGATTGTGGGTTATCTTTCAGGGAAATCGGTCGTCGTATTGGACGAAACCAAACAACTGTGATGCGGATATGTGATCGTTGGGTGCAGGAGGGTACGACGGACAGACGTGATCGACCGCATCGACCTCAGTGCACCACGTCACGTGATGACAGGCAGATTGTACGCATGGCAGTGACGGACCGCTCAGTCACATCACGAACCATATCACAGCAGATTCAGTCTGTAACGCATCATCCAGTGTCTGCGCGTACCATTCGACGTCGTTTACAGCAGAATGGTCTGTCCGCAAGACGTCCGTTGCTTTGTCTACCTCTGACGCGGAACCACAGACGTCTCCGCCGCCAATGGTGCGATGAAAGAAGGATGTGGACGACAGAATGGAATGAAATTCTCTTTACTGACGAGTCACGCTTCTGTATGCAACACCACGACGGTCGGATTCGAGTCTGGAGACACCGTGGAGAGAGGATGCTGAACAGCTGCATTATGCACCGTCACACTGGTCCTGCACCGGGTATTATGGTATGGGGCGGTATCGGATATCTCTCTCGCACTCCTCTAGTACGCATTGCCGGTACTTTAACCAGCCAGCGCTACATCTCCGAGGTGTTGGAGCCAGTTGTCCTTTCTTACCTTCAGGGCTTGCCAACAGCCATATTTCAGCAGGATAATGCACGGCCACACGTGGCACGCATTGTCCAAGGGTTCTTCGTCAATCACCAGATTGAATTGCTTCCCTGGCCGGCGCGCTCTCCGGATCTTTCGCCGATAGAAAACATGTGGTCCATGGTTGCTCAACGACTGACCCAGAGTTCATCCCCAGCTGTCACACCAGATCAACTTTAGCAACGTGTGGAAGCTGCTTGGTCTGCTGTACCCCAAGAACACATTCAAAGTCTCTTTGAATCAATGCCGAGGCGTGTGGCAGCTGTGATCTCCAACAACGGCGGCTACTCTGGGTACTGATTTTGGCAGGAACCACGCTTCATAGAATGCTGTAAATTTAATCATTTGTTACTTGGTCAACATGTTATCTACACAATAAATTTTGTTGTGATATCTCTTGTTTTTCTTGGTGTTGCAATTTGGGTGGCCAGCAGTGTATTATTAAAATGTTGACTATAGTTCGTAGTTATTGAATGTAATCAAATAATTTAGAAGGGAAAACCGCATTTCAACTGCGAAATCAATCCAACCAGTTAGTATAAGATACAGAGCGTTACTGGTGATTTCTAATCAGATCACAACATAGCTATAATTCCCAAAAGTCACGCTACTATGAATAGCCGAATTTCCCTAATTACTCTCAGACGTTTGTTTAGTGACTTGCATTTATTTGTGCATAAGAAGGATTTTTCAAGAGAAAATTTTCCATTTCAAACGATTTTGCTCGCAGAACCAGTGCTAAGTTCGAAATATTGTTTTAGTTATTTCATTTTGAACAACCGATATTTTTTTATGGGGGGAAAAAGCGCTATTTTATTCCAGATGAATATTAAAAGCTTTCAAAATACAAGCGATTTTCAGTTTAAAACTGCCTTCCTTTTTTGCAAATATATGAAACCTCGGCCTTTTCCTTTATTTATTGCTGCAATGTCCTTCGCTTACTTCTCGAAGCCCCTAGCCGTTCAGATTTATCGTCTGAAAAAGCAATTTTAATATTATTCTTAGATTTTTTTTCGGCTTGACATAAATGAATGGCAACATTGTTTTATGGAACATCATCATCATCTCGTCTCTAATCAAAAGGAATAACAGCTATAAAACCAGCGTCGCCTCGTAAGGTTCAACTAAATGGAATATTAATATTTTGTGATTCGAATCGCCCTTCACTTAGCGTGTAGCCTAATTGAGTAAGTTCCAAATAAGTTATCGTTATTTATGTTTTTACGAGGATCATTTCATAAAAAAAAATTGCTACAAATTTCTGAATCATTTGTAACTTTTTTTTTGTCCCCCACCCCCACACACTTCAGATTTATTTTCAAAACATGGTTTCATTACTACTATGCTTAACAATCCAGAAGAAACATTAAGGGCCCCCGTATGCTGAAAAGAGAAAAAAAAAATGAATTGACCCACCCAAACAATAAAATTGATGATAAAATACCTTTTATGATGCTATCACGTGATGAAAGTTTCTTTACTAGGCATGGTCATTTATTTTAGGTGGCAAAATGCTGTTACGAGTGCTTAAAAAATATTAAATGCTTTCGGATCATGATTTGCTTTAAGTTGTGCGTAAATGCAGTTCTTGATTGCTCTGGTAAAGCTTTAAAAAATTTATATAAAGAATCTCTGTGTGTGCGGAGTGGGGATGTAGGATTAGAGACATGTTAGTAATTGTTGAAATAATAAAGTTTATGGACAAGTTTTAATTGACAAGCATCAACCGAGAATGTAATTATATAATAGATAATACTGTGAAAAGTTCAGAAAGTAGCTGTCATTAAGGACGTTCCTTTTGAAAAACAATTGGCATCACAGGACTTTTGGACAGCATTAAGAACAAACTAATGTTAAACACTCAAAAAAGTTAGTGATGCGGCACTACAAATTAACATTAACAGTCACCTTATATGTCTCATGCAACGATGAGAAAAAAAAATTGTAAGCACAAAAATTGCCTTCAAAAATGGGCCGAAGTGTTACCTGTTTAGGAAAATATTTCAAAATTACGTATGTTTAGTACTTTTTTTCCTGGTATTTAAAAACATCTATAGGTTCATTGTTTGTTATAGCCCACAATATAACTTGTAAAGAGACATTCTAAATATTTCCGAGTCTTTAGCGCTATTGAATTCAATAACAAGCTGTGAAAAAGTTGCATTTTTTCCTAAAAGGACAGCCATAAGAAATATCTCACAACAATCATATCATTTGCAGTGCACTGAAACAGATGATGATTTAAATAAGGTATATGTATCAATTATCTATTCGGTGCACCCCATCTGTTCTTTGAGTTAAATCCTACAAGTATTTTCTTTAGTTATTAAATCTTCGCAATCACGAATGCTTTGGACATGTGGTTATAGATTTGTATGAAATCAGAATTATTTTATACTTTTTAGTCTATTTTAAAAACGTGTTATATATGTTGAAAATAATTTGTTTTACTTAAATATTTTTATTCATATTTCGATTTTTAACAAGAAAGTCCCTTGTCTTTCTCAAAACTTAGTAATATTATTAATATATCTTAACTTTTATGTGATTTTAACAAAACTTGTGTTTGGTTTACCATAAGAGTTTTTTACCAAAAAAGTTTCAGTTATCTTTTCACAAATTATTAGACAGATACTTCTTAATAGAATTAATCACAAAGGAGGTTATGGTCATCCATAAATATTTTGTATTCTTCCGTTATGCTATTATATACATCATCTAAGCTCCTCATAAACTTATATGTAGTATCCCTTGAGTAAAATTTATTTGCTAGACGTGTGGCCATCATTTTTACGCTTTCATCTTTGATGGCTTTTGAGAGTGTTTTGAAAAATATCCTAATAGAATTTCCTTTTTCCATAAGATGTGATTGGAATACGTTTTCTTAGTTCGGAAATTCGAACATGAAAAGTTATCAAATGTCCGTGTCTATGAACTTTTCAAGTACATTTTTTTACGTGCTTAACATTGAAAGAGGTGTTAATGAAGTTTGAACGCGATTTTTGTGCTGTTGCATTTCAATGATATAACTATCCAGTTCATCTTTTATATATAAATGTATATGGGTAAATATATATTTTTTTCTGTGTTGTAAATTGAAACTAAACTTCTTTTCCTAAAAGAAACTTGAGCATAGAACTAGAAATCTAAAGCCAATTTCTTAATACAATGCGTATAAACATTCGTAACTAAAAATTAGTTTTCATCTACTTCAATACTATCTATGTGTGTTTAAAACACTGACTTCTTCTAGGTGGCTTTACCGGGCAGTGCAGAAGTGAAAAATACAGCCGTAATTTTCTTAATTATTAATTTAATAAAAAATAATGTACTATATGTTAGATAAAGTTTGCTTTTTATCCACACTTTATATCAATTTGAAAAATTTGGCATTTGTCGCTAAGCAGTAAGGGGATGTCTCCAAAGTGAGAAAAATGTAATTACTTTTCAAATGACGTTAATTTATGATAATAGTCACTCGATAGACACAGTTGAATATTCAATTCCTAATTTAGCTAAAGTATTCCTATAAAGCATGTTTGGCAGTTTCTAGGGAAAGTTACCACAACATAGTAACCTGCACCATTATTTTGTCATTCTCTTTTATACTTTAAAATTTCCTTCTCTAGAAGCTTGATCTAATTAGTGCATGACCCAACTGAAAGACCAAATCTATATAAATAAAATTAGACTTTTGTCTGTACATTTCTTGGAATTCAAAAATTTTGCGATTTCTATCCGTTTCAAGCACCCGGGAATCCGATGCGACCCTCAAAAAAAAGTTTGTCTGTCTGTCATTCTGTCATTCTGTCCGTGACGCTTTTTTTGTTTAAGCATCACTTAAAAACGACTGAAGCGAATGATATGAAATTTGGTGTCATGATAGGTGGTCACTCAACTTAAAACATAGGCGTCGAATTTTTAAAAAATCTTGATTAGATTTTCAGATTTTGCGAAAATCGTTTCAAACTGCGTAAATTTGTGTTCAAGCATCACGCAAAAACGACTGAAGCGAATGATATGAAATTGGGTGTCATGATAGGTAGTCACTCAACTTAAAACATAGGCTTCCAATTTTCAAAAAATATTGATTAGATTTTCAGATTTTGCGAAAATCGTTTCAAACTGCGTAAATTTGTGTTCAAGCATCACGCAAAAACGACTAAAGCGAATGATAAGAAATTGGGTGTCATGATAGGTGGTCACTCAACTTAAAACATAGGCGTCCAATTTTTAAAAAATCTTGATTGGATTTTGAGATTTTGCGAAAATCCTTTCAAACTGCGTAAATTTGTGTTCAAGCATCACGTAAAAACGACTTAAGCGAATGATATGAAATTGGGTGTCATGATAGGTGGTCACTCAACTTAAATCATAGGCGTCAAACTTTAAAAAAATCTTGATTAGATTTTGAAATTTTGCGAAAATCATTTCAAACTGCGTAAATTTGTGTTCGCACATCACGTAATAACTGCAAAGGTGAAAAAATGATATTTGGTGAAATGATAGGTGGTCACTCACCTTAAACAATAAGCATCTAATTAAAAAAAAATCCATCAGATTTCGAGATTTTGTGAAAATCGTTTAAAACTGAGTGTATATTTGTTCCCGTATTACGTAATAACGACTAAAGCGAATGATATGAAATTTGGTCACACGATAGATGGTTGCTCAACATAAACTATAGGAGTCCAATTTTTTAAACATTTTTATTAGATTTTGAGATTTTGTGAAAATTCTCTCAAAATACGTTTATATTTCTTCAAACATCACGTAATAACGACTAATACGAATGATACGAAATTGAGTGATATGATAGGTAGTTGCTAATCTTAATTTATAGGCGTTGAATTTTAAAAATATTTTGCTTACATTTTGAGATTTTTCGAAAATCGTTTTAAAATGCTGAAAATTTGTTCCAGCATCACGAAATAAAGACTGCAGGGAATGAAACGAATTTGAGTGACACGATAGGTTGTCACTCAACTTAAATTCTAGGCTTCAAATTTTTCAAAAAATGTTGATTAAATTTTGAGATTTTGCGAAAATTATTTCAATATGCGTAAATATTCGTTCGCGCATCCCATAATTACGACTAAAGCGAATGAAATGATATTACTTAGTTACTCTCTAACCTGTAATACACTCATGTCCATAAATTAAGGATAATGAAGTTCAGGCAAAGAAAGAGAAAGAAGCAAAACAAATTTGACTTATTTGTAAAGTCTATTTATTAAACAAAAAGTAAAGAGCAAAAAAGATGCTATATGTTTGACATAATTAATAAAAATTGCAAGTTTTACTCCCTTGACCAAATTTCAAAAAAGAACCTATTTACAAAAAACAGTATAACATGGTTAGTAGGATGGTTAATACGGAGTATGTCTCCCGGACGATGCAATACAGGCCTGACAACGCCTAGGCATGCTAAGTATCAAATGATCAATCTGATCTTGGGAATATTACACCACTCATCAAGCAATGCACTCCGAAGTTTCGGTAGACAGGTGGGAGGGGGTTGACGGGCTGCAATTCGTTGGCCAAGCATATCCCACACATGCTCTATTGGATTCAAGTCCGGTGAGTATGCTGGCCAATGCATACGGGTGATATCCTCAGATTGAAGGCATTCGTCTACAATGTTTGCACGGTGAGGACGGGCGTTGTCATCCATAAACACAAATTCAGCACCCATGGCGCCCCGAAACAAACGTACATGTTGTTCCAGAATGACATCCCGATAGATGAGGCCTGTCATCGTTACACTCTGAACATGCAGGTCAGTTCTGGAACCAAGAATAATTCTTCCCCAAACGAGCCATCCTGCACCACCGTAACGGTGTCTTTCAATGGTGTTCACTTGGTGGTAACGGGTACCTGGCGCTCTCCAGATGAATGTCCGGCGAGAATCAGACTCCAAACTAAACCTGGACTCGTCGGAAAACATCACACAAGACCACTGTTGCGGTGTCCACAATGCATGCTCTCTACTCCAGGTTAATCGCAGGCGACAGTGAGTTGCGGTAAGTGGAACACATCTGACAGGCCTACGAGCATATAGACCAATGTGCCCTAAGCTTCTGTACACGGTCTGCCTTGAAACTGTCGTACCGGTAGCTGAAGAGAGCTGACGAGACAGGTCTGATGCTGTACTCCGTCTGTTTCTTTTGGCAGTAACCTCGTTAGCGGTCCTCATTCGGCGTTGTAACTCGGCGGCGACCTGTGCTGTAACGTCTACTCACATTACCATCATCTTGGAATCGTTGCCAAAGCCTGGAGATGACACTCTGGGCGATTCCAAGTTCCTCGGATACTTCCAGCTGGGTACGTCCACATTCCAGTCGTCCGATAATTCTGCCACGTAAAACATCATCCAAATGCCTCCTTTGTGCCATAACTATGCGGTTTTTGCACTGAAAGGCTTTCACAGAGCTTGTGAACAATTTTACTTCTTTGCCACCATTCCTTATATATCCCTCTCTTACACGCTCGTCATTGTGACGTACCATCCACGCCATCTGGTGGTTTCCTGTAATTTGCATGTCCTTCTTCAAGATGTGTGTGATAATTCCACAGGTGAAATTTTTATTTTAGAGATCAATTTCTGTGTGATTCTGAATTATCCTTAATTTATGGACATGAGTGTATTTTAACAATACATGAAAATTATAACTTCGCTTTCTTTACTTTGGCAACATACTACATCCATTCTGTGTACTCCTACAATGCTGACGAAAGTTCTTGCTTTTTGGAAATTTTCATTCACTAACCCGTCGAGGACGGGTACTTCAGCTAGTTATCTATAATTTCTTAAAGTAGTACAGATCATTTTAGGTAAAACTGCACCTGTTAATTTTGCACATTTGAACGGGTTTAATTGCTTTTCCTAACAATGGGATCTTTACTTATCTTTTATCAACTCATAGTTGGTCCCCCAAAGTAAAGATTTTTTTCGCTGGAAAACTGATGCCAACGCATTAGGTAAAATGGTGTAAGTCATCATTTTCAAAATTAATTTTCTCGCTAACTACTCCACGTAGAGACACGGGATTTGTTTTATTAATTTTCTTAAGCAAAGAGGACATTCTTCTAAAGATAAAGGGTACGAAAAGAGTGACCATATAAAAATTAAATTTTGTATTTTAATATGTATACAACCCCCAGTAAAGTATGCCATATCTGTAAGCTACTCTTAATTTGACGAGCTTTTCTAATTGGCAGTCACGGTTTGATCACTTACGGTTTGAAAAATAATCGCCTTAACATCTAATTTGAATCACCCGGTATATATGTAATTTTCTTTTTTACAAAACTGTTCGCCTTTTCCTCTTAGAATTCTTATTTCTACTGAGAAAATTTCATCCTATTCCGAGGAAACCTTTCTTTAATTGAACGTAAAACTGCATGTTTGGTGAAGCATATGACTTACGCACTTTTAACTTATCTTTTCGTCCATGAATAAATAAAATTTACATCAACAAGCAGTTTAATGAAACATTAAAATGTATCGTAAACTTGCAAATTAATGTCCGTGTTCTTCAAAAATTTGACTTCACTGAATGTGATAATCAAAAAAGAAAAAATAAACCCGCTTATGTAAAATGCTTTTAATGTCTTCCGAGAGCGTGTTCATACAACTCTGTAAAGATGTGAAATTAGTGACCTATTCATTACTTACGGTTTTTTTTACATCTTTCAGCCGATGAATAATATTGCTCCTGTTAACATATCTTTCGCCATCGAGGTTAATGGTGCTAAATGAGTTAGAGAGTTTCTTTTTTTTCCCCCGAAAATTAAGTTCGATAGTTATAGCATAGTGTTAATGTAAGTTGGGGCAATGTTGTGAGGCTTATTTTATAACCCACTTTCAAAAGAAGAAAGGTTTCAACATTTATTTATTTTTCCGAAATTTGACGCACTTTATACTTTATGTGGAATAAGGGGTAAGATAAGGGGAAGCTGTAGAAAGAATTTGCTTAAAGAAAATCTCACAGGAGATTACTTTGACTACATTGATGCATTTTCAGTTTGTCATCCATTTTTATTAGAGGGACCGGAAAATATTTTTTTCTCTTATGTCAGTATTTAGCCTAGCTAAAATTACTGAAGCTAATTAATACGAAATTCGATATGTACTTGAGAGATTTTTAAAACATATTTGCTATTTTTGACGGCATTTTCCAAAATTCGTAACCTAAGGAGGAAGGGAGGGGGGCGTTTCTTTTTTTTTTTCACCTGTCCCGCGTGATTTCAGAGAAAAGAAGACATATCCATAAAAATCTTGCTGTAAAATACAGTACTCATGTTAACCTAAAAACCAATTTCAGGACAGTTTGAATATCGTCCTCCAAAGATTGTAGGGGTGAGAAAAGGAGGTAACCATCTTTTGTGGAAGGAATACACATATATGTATATATACATTATAAATTTCTTGCTTTAAAATGTGACAGATATGTATTCTATGTTTAGTCGCATGATTGTTGTGAAAAACGTGTTAAAAGTTCATTTGTTTTCGTTTTGTGTATTCTCCAGTATAACATCCCATCTTGCAAAAAATCGGGTAAGAGATTTTTCTTTTCAGTCATGTTAGTTATGTTGATGGTAATATAAAACTAAGTTTTTGACCCCGTAAGACAAGAGAAAAATTTTTTATGAGCAAAGGCATTCAAAATTTTTGAACATTTTTTTAGTTTTTATCCTCTGATTTCTTTCTGGTGTATGTTAACGCAAAAAATCAGTTGGCGACTTACAGAGGACAAAAGTGCTTACAAATTTTATGTTTGAAGTTCAATTGTAAGATTTATAGTAACAGAGCTATGAAGCTCCAAAAGAAGGCTAAAATTTCGAACTTTACAAAATTGTAAGTTTCTTTCCAATTTACATCACAATAACTCTGTAACACTGCATTGTACACTAAAAGTTTTCAAAAGTATGCTGTAGAGCATTTATTTTCTTACAAAATCGATGTACGTACTTTTTTAACGAACAATGCAACAGCATGGATGTGAATTTACCAAAAACGGGAAAGAGGTGTTTTTCAAGTTTAGTTGAACTTTTTTTCAGTTTATTCGCTAAGCTAACCCCCTCTTCCCGAAAGAAAAAAAAAACAAAAAAAAAAAACACGTGATTTGTGGCGAAAACTTCGCAGTTAGATATTTAAAGAGTATAAAATTCTGCGTCGAATGAATTTCTAAAGTTATATTTTGGTCCGGTATGGTCTAAAAGACGGTAGGAAAACATTTTTTCTTTTCTCTATGAAAATCCAGCAGAAGGGCTTTTAAAGCCAATAACTTTTAAAATGGTTGATCTGAATTAGAAGTCTCAGACGATCAGAGTTTTAGAGCATCCAATTTCACATTCAGTTAGTTTTTTTGGTCACTTGAGTAAGTAAAAATATCTGAAATTTTCCTTATTCTGTCTTAAAATAGACATTTCCCCCTCTATCTGGATAATTTATCTTTTAAGCGACAAGTAGCCCTCTTCTGTTCATGAATGACCATAGCTATCATTTTACACCATTTTGTTATCTTTTATGTTAGTAAACAATGGTTATACATAACGCATTTAGGCAAGTATGGATGTTATAGGAAATGGCCTAATGTAAACTTCCTTGAATCAATATAATTGGAAAGAAATAGACATTAAAATGGACATCATTCCGTATCAACCTCATCCGTGGAAAGTCAATAGTGTGTACCTTGATTGAGAGGAACCCTGAACTCATAGACATGCTTCAGTGTTATACAAGTCTGATGCAACAGCATACTGGAGAAGATTGAAAAGAAAAACTTTTTCTCAATTTCTCAAGGTGACCCATTCTCATGCTATGCATGTACTGGACTAGTAAGAAAATAATATTTCTTTCCGGTCCCAATAATACAATCTATGTCCTTAAGAATAATGTGTGATTTACAGGTACGTTCCTTGCATTTACTGTATTAATTTTAATTTCCAGAAAAAACTTGCATACTCTTTCACGGACATCACGTTTGAGAAACTGGCTACAGAGTGCTGGTAAACTTGCAATTTTACTTATTGATTGGTAATACAGGCACTGTTGATGCAAAAAGTTATGCATAATTAAAGTGATATTAATGCAATTTTTTCTAACAGTAATTAATTATTAACAAAAGATAAGAGTTATAACATAAACATAATTTATCATTAAAAAAAAGTTCAAGATTATGTTTGATGTTACGAGATTTTTTACTTTCCGAACATGTACCATGTAAGGAAAGTATTGTAATCATGAAAAAATTGGACTTCGAGATTTTGGTGTATTTACACGTTTTGAGGTCTTCTGAATTCCTTTATGCTATTTTTACGAGATGTATGTATGTGTATGTGTGTGTGTGTGTGTGTGTGTGTGTGTGTGTGTGTATGTGAGTGAACACGATAGCTCCCAAACGGAGCATTCCATTGAGCTCAAATTTGGTATATATGTTACAAACCCCCATCGCAAGACCGGTATTGATTTTGATGTATATAGGACTTATAATTTTTCTACAGGGCTGCGACAAAAATTTCTTTTACATTATGGCCTATGGGGGAAATTCTTGAAAGTGCGCTAGCGTTTAAACGGTACATTCGATTGAGCTCAAATTGGGTATATATGTTATAAACTACCTCGTAAGACCGGCATTGATTTTGATGTGTATAGGACTTTTAGTTTTTCTACAGGGCTACGACAAAGATTTCTTTTATATTATGGCCTATGGGGGGGAATTCTTGAAAGTGCGCTAGCGTTTTTAATCGGTGCATTCGATTGAACTTCAATTTGGTATATATGTTTGAATTATTCATCGATTAAAATTTATTTAAATGCTTGGTAATGATCTTAATCGTAAGTGTTCAGAAAGTCGAGTGGAGTCACTCCAGATTTTTTTAATTTTTGTAATTATCAGTGTTTAGAAAATATTTTGTTAATTAAACTTTTCAATTTTGTGGCGCTTTATTTGTATGTGTTCTCGGGTGTGTGGAATGTGGAGCAGATTTCTGAAACTGATTTTTAATTTTATTCAGATTCGTTTCAGGTATTTATGTTATTGGGGAAAAAAATAAATGAATAAAAATATAATAATAAATAATAATAGAAATAAATGAATAAAGGAAGAATTCGGTTGTAGTACCATAATATAAAAAATTCTGCTGCTTTAGGCTGAATGCTGTACCTTAGATTAAATCCAGAAAAAAATATTGCATATTAGTTATTCCTTTCCACCTTTGCAAGAATAAAGAGCTCGGAGAAGTTTCATTTTTGAAGGAAAAGCCATAAGTCAATTCAAAAATCTAGCGTTCATCTGATGAATTCATATCAGCAAGAATAAAGATCTTTAGATTACATTTAAACATTTTTCCATCAAAATAAATCGGACTCTTAGGTTACTTTAAAAGCACCGAGTGCTTGAAATGGAATGCTTTAAAAGCGTAAAATAATCATTCTCCTCTCGGTCTTTTAGATATATCTCTATCTGAAAATTTTATTTTTAGCCGAAGTGTTATAAATCGATGTTACATCAGTGCTAAAAGAAGTTTCGTAAAAGCTTCTCGAATAAATTTTTCTCAAATAGGAGCTAATGTGACGCACCGAAATGTCCTTTACGAAAGACCGTAGTAAAAAAAAACAAAAAAAAAGCACATGAAAAAATATTTAACGGGGGGAAAATGTCAGTCCCCCTTTGGATACGCCCCTGTTGGATAGTTTTGCTTTTATTTGGTGATGATTTCACATTTCTATCTTGTTTTGCTGCTTTCTTGTGACCGCTCAAAAGTGCACCATGACTTTACGGACACACTGTATACCGAAACATTACTTACTACTCGAAAGTATCTAACTTTTGGGCATAGAATGCTTACTACCTTTTTTCATTCTATGCCCAGACGTTGGTTTACGATAAATTATTAGGGAATTTTTGCACAACTTAGTCTTTGCGCGATTAAGGTCGTAATCCCGCGGGATTGAAACTGCGAAATAAATTATTTTTATTGCAATTTTACCCACCTTCCCGATAATCAAATCACCAAAAATCCTTGCATATGTATGCATCTTATCTCACAATATATGAATCAATAATTACAAATTTTAATTTAAAGTAGGTCTGATTTAAGAATTTTAATTTGCATTACTTATGAAAAACCAACGACAACCACCGATCAGTAACATTTAGGGATTGCAATTCGGAAAACCGGAGGGTCCAGTATCAATAGACGTCTACCGGATCCGGCTAACAAAGGAAAAGGCCACATGTAAAACTAAAAAAGGAAATGACTACATATGAAAGGGTTCGAGGATAATATTTGTCTTATATTCAGGACTGTTTGTTGAGACTAGAGCCGACAGGTGTCGAAGCTGAAAGGACCTTTTCAACCACTGGCTGTATTTGTAACTCTTAAGCCGATTGGCATGATGACACGATTAACGCTTTTTGTTTCCTGCGATCCTTTTTTAAAAACCGAATTTCATTTTATTAATAATCGTTATACCCAAAATAATTATTTAAAGTAAGTTTTTTGGAAAATACTCGATATGTTGATAATTGTGCTGTTCATTATACATTCTTAGCATGACGAAATTCATAATTTGTGTGATCTCAGTTGATTAAGTTAGATTTAGATCATATAAGAAACTTGGAAAATGCAATGCAAATTACAAGATAATTTTCATTGATGTCATTTGTGAGGCCTATTAACACTAAACTTAAACTATTATTAGTAAATATTATATTTATAAATATAATTATAAATATAATATTTATAATTAAATAGAACTATAAATATATTATTAAATAGTGTATGATAAAGCAAATACTATTTCATTATTTTGTTTTGATTACAAATAAATATTTGCTATTACATTATATCTATTATTATTATTATTATTATGTAGATTACAATTTAACTATTTATTCTACATACCAGATTTTCATTTTTTATTTTATTCGTAACTAGCTGAAGTACCCGTTCTTCGCACGGGAATGAATGGACTTTTTGATATTAATATTTGTTGTGATTACTATTTATTGTAATAAAGAGATATAGCAAAATGGATATCGCGTTACATTGTGTTCAATAATCATGCATACTGAATTTCAAGGCAATCGTTTTTACGGTGCAGAAGGCGATGCGGCGTCGCACAATCTAGTGGCGAGTTTTAGCAAAACGGATACGGCAAAAATATTCTTCGCATTCAGATATCGATGTATACGAATTTTCATGACGATCGGCTGAATAGTCTTGAAGTTCATGTGTTGACGCGACATCTAGTGTCAAGTTATAGGAAAATGGATCGTGCCAAACTCTTCCCCGTGTTCAAATATCTATGTATACCTATTTTCATAGCGATTATTCGCACAGTCAAGAAGGGATACACTGCAGGGCCATCTAGTGGTTAATTAAAGTAATGATTTGCTACAGCGCCGTCATGTGGCGAGTTATAGCAAAATGGATAACGCCAAAATATTCTTATTGTTCAAATAGCTATGTATACTGATTTTCATAGCCACCGTTTGAATGGTCAAAAATTTGGCCTGCTGCAGCGTCATCTAGTGGCGAGTTAAAATAATAATGCATTGCAGTGCCATCTAGTGGTGAGTAACATCAAAAGTAACGCAGTTAGAATATATTCTTCGTTCTCAAATGTGTAAGTATAAAAAATTTTATGCCGATCAGTCGAACGGTATAGAAGTTGATGCGTTGCAGCGCTATTTAGCGGTAAGTTACAGCAAATGGATAGTGAAAAATATTCTCCGTGTTCTAATATTCGCGTGTACCAAATTTCATCAAAATTTGTTGGACGATATTCGCATAGCAAACGGCTAAACGGAATAGAATTCGACGTTCTGCTGCGCCACCTAGTGAAAAGTTAGAGGAAAACGGATAGCATAAAAACCTTCTCCATGATAAAAGACTTAGGTGAACCAAATTTCATGGTGATCGGTGAAACGGTGCTGGAGTTTTTCAACCTCCTACACGCATACCAACATTCATTTTTATCTATAACCAGTCTTATTATATATACCAGTCTCAAGTAAAATCCAGTTTCAAATCTAAGCCTCGCCAAAGTGCCAGCATACGCCATTTTGCAAGAGTTTTTTCAGGGAATCATTCGAAGCATTGACTTAGCAGCAATCAAAATGGGAAATGGTTCGACCGCCAGGCATTTATTTGAAAAGTGGAATCCCTTAATACAGCCGCATTTTTTAAATTATCAACTATAACATGTTTTATTCATCGTTACCTCGATGTACTAAATGCGAAGATTTCAATTTTCTGAAATTTGGCGGATTTCCCCCAAGTTAAATCAATGAACTCAATTGGCGAGAATTCTGAAGCTACATTGCTTGAAATGCCCTAATAACTGCATTATTTCTGCACGGATAGTTAAAATTTAATGCTGTATTCTAAGAAAACGTATACACTTGTTTTCAAAAATGCTATTTCCTTAAGCTCTCAGTAAATTGAGCCAAAAAGCCTAAAACTGTGCAAACCGCTAGAACTCACACTCTAAAAATCGGCCTATCAGCCATTTTATTTTTCGCCAAACTAAAAAAAATTACATATTAGTCTCGGATATCTTCGATCCTCATTGTTTTGCGTATAAAACATTTCATTCCTGCTCTCATTTCTTATGCGCACACGATATTATAATTAAAAAAAATAACCTAAAAAAATAAACTAAAAAAATCATTATTATTCTTTTATTTTTACTTTAAGAATTTAAAACATTTTATTCGGCAAAATCGCCACACATGGCAACCAAGATGCTTATTTCACACACTTTTTTCACTACAGGGGTTAATATTACGTAAAGCTTTCTGCGTGGAGAACATATCTCTTAAATTCCGGGAACGGAAATTAAGGGAACCCCTCAGGAGGAAAACGTTTTTAAGTGGAGTTTCAAAGTTTTAAAGTGGACTATCTTGTTGCTTGATTATAATAGAGTTGATATTTATATAAAGTTTATTTCTTAAGAAATAAACGGTCTTTTTTTATAAACTTTATGATACACTCACTTAAACATCGTTTATAAAGTTAATTTTGGAACGAAAGCGAAATCTTTTTGATGTGGCCAATCAGACCGGATTGAAATTGTTGCCGTATTGCAATCTGTAGTAACTGTACTCCATACATGTTTTTTTTTTTTTAATCGTATTTCCATTTGTTTAATCTGCCATAGTTGTCATAAAAACTTATTCTAAGTATCACCTGCGAATTTTTGATTACTTAAAAAATAAATACTATTAAACGTAAAAACTAAAGTAGTAATACTATCCCTTTAAAAGCTTGATATAGATGAAAAGTATTTTAAAAAATAAAGAAGCTCTTGTGAAAAACAATTTCTTTATATTTTCCGAGATCAATATATTTAAACCGAGATGTCGTCTCACAGTTATGTCACTATCTCATTTGTACACGCAGTTTTCCTATCTCTTTAAACAAATACAAATTATAATTTCGCATATGACCGTTGAAAAAATTATAAATCAGTGCAAAGGAAATTCAAAAACATCAGTGTTTTTGACCCATCGATTATTTTTAAGGAGTAATCGTGATAACAGAAAATTTGTCTGAAGAAAAACGAATATGGTTTAATAAGTAAATGATGCACTACCACGAAAGAAAAATATCAAATAGTGATATAATTGCAGTAGAAACTGTATATTCAAACAAGAGCATGAAAGGCTAGGACGGGTATCATGAACAATAATTGTCGTCAGTTTCTCCGTATGAAAAACTGCTACATTAATGTAAAACTTGTATTTAAATAAATGGAAACAATTTCACATTTTCTCTCCATTATAATTACGTGAAGCTTGTACATATTGCAACATATATTCAATCGAACTTCGGCTGCTCACTTAACATCTTCTTGATCAATTAGCTGATGACCGCAAACGAATGATTCACCACGTTATATCCAATCTCTGAAATGGGTGCTTGTGTCCAACCAATCAGTCACTGGGAAGATAACAATGCACTCGGATGTGTGCCACGAAGAGTAGATTAAAATTTATCAGTCATACTGCAAAATCATTTTCAGTGATGCATATCTGTCTGGCCTATCTGATAAATGACATTTCACTGACACCGTGCTAAGTTATAATGGCAGAATTTGATTTCTGGGTAATCGATATAATTGTAGTACTTATGTAAGCATCATTCTTGCAGGCCAGGTACTAAAATTGAATTGCTCATTTATACTTCGCGTGCGTTAAATTAAAAAAAAAAATCAGACGTAAAAAGAAAAAAAAAATCAGTAATTTTGTTGCTGGCAATAATTATCGAGTACGAGATGTATGTTAGCACCTCCTTGAATTTCTGCGTTTTGGAACTAAAATAAATTGGTTTTCGTATCACCAGGCACATATTCCAAACTGTTCAGCAGAGATATTAATCATCTAAGGAAAAAGAAATTCGCGCGCGCGCGCGCTAGAGTATTAAGACTTCAATCTTAACAAAATTTGTGCTTAAAATGATAATATAAATTAAACATTCTATAATCTCAATGGATACTATATCTCATTTAAAAATACGTGGTCGTACTATTCCTGTAATATAAAGAAATTGTGTGAATTTTAATATTTCTCAGAGAAACGGTAAATGAATGACTAATTATAAATGCTAATAATAAGATCAGGTTGCGTAAAACGGACCACTTTTGAGCTACTTTTACAAAGTTTTGTAGCTATGGAGTCATATTTTTCCCTGAATTTTTTAAACTGCATTTTGAGTAAAATTCTTTGAGGACCTTTTGATGTCCTGATTAAAGTTTAAAATATATTGGTCCATTTTACGATTTATCCTGTGGTATAATCTGTCAAGAATTGAAAATGATACCTGTAGAATATATTTAACCCTTTAAGCGGTCAATTTTTTTACCGAAATGCTTCCAGAAAAGGCATATTTTGAAAGGCATATGATGAAATATTCCCGCTCTCTCGCTAGGAAGAAAAACCCGGATGAAAAGCATTTCAGTTACATTGACAAGCCAAGCCATCTATTGAAAACTATTAATACTAAATAGTCTCTTCACAATAATGAAATATACGGGCAAATCAGAAAAGGAAAGGAGAAAATATCGATGCCCGTACGCTATACGGGCAAACCAGTTGAGGCCAATTTTGGGTAGCACGTACACTGTACGGGCAAACCGCTTAATGGGTTAACATGAAATACATGCATAGAAGAATCTCTTGAAAATTTTTTATAACGCGTATTTTCTATCACATCTTGTGTCATGAAAGACACAAAAATTCCCTAATTCTTGATTTAGTTGCATAAATCACAATTGTATCATCACCATCATGTGATTCGACTAATTAAACTTTTTTTCTTGGACTGATTTTCTTTCTGTTCAATTTTAAACGCATTTTCTACTTAAAAGTTATGTCGAATTCTTGAGCGTTTGCAATCAAATTATTTTCCAGAGGACTGAGATCATTTCTCTTTCATATTCATTCTAATTTTTCTTCATGATAAAGATCTTTTACATCGTGCTCTGTCTAAGTTTCTTCCTTCCTTTCTTCATCTTCTTCTTCTTTTTTTTTTTTTTTTTTAAAGAGTTAGCTATCGCAGCTCCTTGGTGTACTTTATTGGTGTTACACAGGTGGCAGAGTGACATATTTTAAATCTTTTAATGCTGATATTAATTAAATTGGCCTTGAATTGTTTCATCTTGTTTGTTTGAACAAGTAATCAAGTACATCTGAATTAGACGCAGTACTGTAATTAGGCCAGCTTTCTTTTTAGCATTTTTCCACCTTCCGAAACAAACATCGCCGTCAGTTTCGTCGTTTCCGTACTATAACAACAGGGCTTCCAATTCTGTACTATTTGTTCTGGACTGCTCCATTGTATAGTACTTTGCTCTCATTTGTGCCAAAAAGTAAATTTTTCTATAATTTGTTCCGAAGCTGCTCCGAAACATACTTTGGAAAACCTACTTGTATGATTGACAACTGCAAAATTAGCCAGCCCTACAATTCCCAGCAGTTGGCAAGTGAATTTTTCATAAGGCTATTCTCCTCCTTTACCTCTCTTAAAAAAGCAAGGGTGCAAAAATGATGAGGAGCTACATGGCAGAAACACAATGACACAAGTCACAGCACAAAACAAGCCTTTATAGATGGAATGAGCAGCAACCAATTGCAAAATTATACTTTGTCGCAGGACTAAGAAGGTTATTCCATGCAAACAAACAGTAGGGGAAGGGAGGGCAAAATGGGGTACTTTAGGTTATTCTGGCCGATAACTCTGTGACAAATAGTAATAAATTAAACAAGTAATACTTATTTCAACTTGCTATTCTGCAGTATTGCACTTGATTGTCCGTACTTCCACGTATTTTAATTTATTCTTAAGTACATGGATGTCTTAATCACTTTTGATTAAATAAACTATTTCAAAATAATTAAATTTTATTACTAATTTCTATATAATAATCATAATTATTATTAATAAAGAGCTGCTGTTAAGCAATCATTTTATTGTGAATGAGCCGCTCCCTATGCTTGTTCACCTGCTCCGAAATAGCAATTTTCCTGCTTCCAAAAATGCTCTAAAACTGTTTGCAGCAGTTGGGACGACTGTAATGATAAGCATTCTCATTGTTTTTCATTCTCATTGATTTAAAATTAGTTTTCTTCTGACAGTCTTATCCAACTTACCCTTCAATCTGTATGAAATTTATGTAGCAATGCAGATTAAAATCAAAGCTGAAATCTTCCCATCGGTGCAATTTAAGAGGTTGGTAAAATCATGCTGGACTTGCTAGCTTTCTGCGTGTTTTTTTGTGATATATATTTAAAAAAAAAGAAGGTGATTGTTACGCTCTTCATAATTTGGACTGTGTGATTCGTCAGATGCGGGTTACTAAATCTCTCAGTTGATGGGTTGGGTGAGTGTATCTGCGTACTCATAAATTGCCAGGGGGGAAATATTTCATAAAAAAATCACTCGACTGCTAACCCAACTGAAAAAAAAGGCAGCACAAAACCTTTTCATTATCAATAACACTCATCAGGCCTAACAACCCATAACAATGCGCACAGTGAACATTTACACAAGAAATAAAAAAAAAGAGGGACTGTCTAACTTCCTCACTGGCACGCCCATTTGTCCGTAGAGCTAGAACCGACAAGAACTTGGAGGGGAAAAAAAAACATCCCTTTTTAAGGCCTCGCGGTTTTGTTCCATAAAGAATAGCAAACCTCAATTTCTCACTCTTCTTGGTCTAACAGTATATCTAAACTATATTTTAAAAGTTTCACGTTATTTTATCTTTTAAGTTTGTTGGGAGAATAAAAAAAACTCATTCAATACATATAAGTTTTAAAGCACATTTCAACACTGTACATATTAATGCCGAACATGATTTGTAGAATTTTATCATAATTTCTCGGTTTAATATTTAAAAAAAATTATCTCTCTTTTTTTAATTACTTTTGGGTATTCATGCTCTTGTATAGATGTATAGATGCGTAAAAATCTATGTGATGTTATTCAAGTAAACACGCCTTTTAGAGACTATGACTCTTAAGGTCTTGCAACTAAGTGAGCGGTAAACTTCTAGTTGACATTTTCTTTTAAGCTGATTTTTGATAAATTCTAGAAACGTCTAGCTGAAAACACTGCCCCATTAAAATTTATAGTTCAGTTTCTGAGTCAGACCTCGAAATACCTAGCTTTCAGGGCATATAAAAATAAAGTAAAAATTTTCCAGTTAAGGTACAAGAGTTTCTTTTTTCATAAACTTTGCATAAGTGAATGGAAATTACATCATTATTATGTCTTAGTATTATTATTAATTATTTATTTATTCTTATTATCACTATTATTAATTATTTACTTTTATTTGAGGAATAAAAATTTCTGTACATCAACGTTCGACATACTGGGATTTGATCGGAAAGGCAAATAATTCATACTCGGCTTCTTCGGAGTGCATTCGCCTGATGTTATTTTTTAGAGACACATGCATTTCTCGCTGTATGCCAGAACCTGACAAATACTTCTTTCATCGTGGTTTCATATTTTTAATCTTTCTCCTTGTGGAAACTTTACAAATCCTTCGCGCACACACGCCTCCGGGCAATGAAATCCGGTAGAAATGGTCCTCTTTTATCCCGGTCCGTGCCTGAAACAATGGAGAGTTTATCCTAAAGAGAGAAGCGGTGAAACACGTGCAGATTTCTAAAAGTAGCAGCTTTAAGTGGTTCCCGCTTGAGAAGCTGCCGAAGGGCTGGCTGCCTGTGCGTCGTCACCAAGAGAGGTAAAAACATCAAAAGAAAACCTTTCCTAACAAATCTTTCACTCACTCCGCTCTCTGCGAGTGTACCATTTCAGTTAATGTTCCATTGGATAAGTGGTTTATTTATCGAATGCCATGTTTCTCTCTGTTTTGATATCCGACCAGTATTTTGACGGGCTCAAAGGGATTCACTTGTCACCCACGCACAGAGGAACAAAGAAGCAATTGTGAACGGATTCCGCTTATGCTTTCTGGTTGTTCTTCTCACCAGAGCCAGATCACGACATGACTGTAGATGGTCTCGATTAGTGCGTATTTTGGTTATGACTGTAATGCGTTAATCTTGTATATTACATATTACGAACAGTGTTGCCAAGTGTTCATTGATAAAAGTCACTAAATTCAGTTCCAAAAAGTCCTTCTTCCGAGGAAGTGCTCGGAAGGGGCGGGGTGTCTAGATGTAGAGAGTCCGGACCCCCTCCCCTGAAATTTTATTTTTGTTAACAAAATGATAATGATTTAGTCTTTCTGTGCAAAACTGCCTTTTCCACCATTTGAACCCTCCCGAAATTTTATTCTGGGTACGACTCTGCCTTCTTCCTACACCCCTCCCCTCCTCAAAAAAAAAAAAAAAAAAAAAAAAAGTAAATTTAATTATTGCATTGACTAAACCATGTTTATTTATAGTTTGAAAGATAAAACGTTCTAAATAAATTCATAATGATGTCCATTCCAATTCCAAAAGCTTGTGTACCATTTAACTGCTCTATTTTCGTCGCACAATCAAAAAATATTCATTCTGAAATGAATAACTATTTGTTATTTGGAAATAGATAAATGCCTTTTTTTGCAGGTGATTTTCTTAAAACTTTATAATCTTTTAGATATGCAGACAGTTCAAATTACATTTTATTAAGTTTTAAAAGTTTTTCGTTTCCTTGAAAAATATAGTCTTTTATTAGAAGGTGGATACTTTTTTAATGATTCCTTGAGTGATTAATCACTTCTGCTTGACTAATCGACAGCAATAAAAGCAGGCTTTCCCAAAGGGACTATCACCATTTTTTTCCCCTCCCCTAATCACATTTATTGAGTTTGCGAGAATCTAGAAATCCGGTGACTGTAAGAATGTAAAGCATAGAAAAGTCAGAAAATCTAAGGAAAGTATGCATTTCTCTTCCTACTGCTAATCAACAATGGGAAGAGAAATACATACTTTTGTATAATAGGAATAATTAATATTTTTATTCGTAATTTATTTTTACTAACTAGAGGACGTGTTGTAAAAATTTGTCATTCAGATTTTGGCTACAACTAAAGTCGCTTTAATGAGCTTCTTTGTGATGTGTCAACATACGTATTTATGAATGTGCCATGAACGTAACCAGAAAAAAAAAAATCGGAGAGGCGCCAAAACATGAAAAAGGTAGAATTTCTCACAGAAAGGCTTGATAAGTGACATCTAATTAACAAATATCCAAATTTCAGGTGGGACCAGGCCCAGTACCCATTGACTGCGTCCCTGATATGTATGTATGTATGCATTTAATACGATCCATTTTGACCAATTATGAATAAGTTTTGGCTGTTTTTGACGTGATGTCTGCATGTACGCATCTTGCTTAACTCGAAAACAATTAGGGGTAGAAAGTTTAGAAATTGTGTTTAGGGCTGTTGTGACATCTAGTTGTGACCTGTCCGATTATAATCGACTGAGTAGTTTATCTACAGGGTCATTCAAAAGACATTTAATTCATTAATGTCTATGAACAGCTTATATACATCAAAAGTCTATGGACACATATTGTTTAATTCAGCGGTCCCCAACCATTTTATATTGTGCCCACAAAGGATAACTTACAATGGCGACCCCGCCCCCTCACATTCCTCAGCATACATACAGTTTTTATTCTTCAACAATTAGCATCTAGTCGCCTTTTCTACAAAATAATGTTATCGGTAAAGTATGAAGAAGTATTTTAAATGAAATAGATATGTTTTAGTTTAAAAACACGAAGAAATAAGATGATTTTTTAAAACATGCATTATCACTTGCTCGGCTGTTTTTCTCGCCCCCCTCCCCCCCAATGGAGGAGTGCCTTACCGGTTGAGAACCTGTGGTTTAAACCAAACCATAAATATCGCCAACTGCCGCGAAGATTAGCGACTTTGGAAAAAATATCACCAATTTTGGAATCAAAAATAAGTTTCCAAAACTGAACCCAGCTTTGAGGTATCTCTTGTACTTTGCTGGAATCATTGATTGAAATACTCATCTCACTTTCAAGTGAAAAAAATTTAAATGGTGTGCATTAAAAATACGTATAATTTAATAAAAGTCCAGGAAAATTATGTGGTTTTCACATTGTATTTTTTATTTATAGTTGACACATTCATAACGAAGTATTAATATGCATATTCTCAACATCACTCTTTAATTACTACATACAACGGTACCTATAAATTTAATTCATATATTTGCCTATTACCCATCAATGGCGTACAGCATGTAAAATCAAATTCAGATTAAATTATTTTTTAAATTATTCAAAGAAAAATTTGATGCATATCTAAAAGGGAATACTGACAGTGGGGTACCACAAGCAAACATCAACAATATTTCCTATGCCAGAAACTAAAGTTCTAGTGAACAGTGAACATCTGCTAATGTGTTGCTAAAGAAATATCTATGCGAGCTATGTACAATAAAACAGGCCTTAAATGGTCTCTACATATAGCGGAAGTTTGTCTGTTGTTGTTGTAGTCGTGTCCATGGATAGACGACACTATCCATGGAAAGAGGGGTGCTATTGCCCGCGGGGGGGTTGGACTTCTACTTGTTGGACCCTAATTTGTAACCAATTCCAGATGCGGGACAAACCATCGCCTGAAATCTGCACCCCCAGAGGTATCGTTTAACAACTTGGAGGGCATTGGAGCCACGACGGATTTCACGTGCACCAGCTCCCATTAGCGTACACGTTTCCGCAGCGGACGAGCCGAGAGGGAAATGGCCCTCCCAAGCACTGGCCAAGCCGGATGCTGCTTCACTTGCCGTGTTCTTATGGTAACGTATACAGACCTTAGCGCCCAGACCACTGCGGAACGGAAGTTTGTCTTAAACAGAAATATTAATTGTACCCCTTGCCCTATTTGCTTGTATCCTTATTGGCTGTATTTCAATAGAAACGAAAATTTAAAGTTTTATTCCGCCTTCGAGAATCCCTTTTGAAACATTCTTAACATCCTTACACCTCAGATCGTGTTTTATTCTTTCAAATAAAAACTGTTGAGTTCAAATTTTGCATGAATATGTATTTTATGCCCGGAACAAAAGAGATTAATCGCTTTTTCGGAATATTTTACTTTTCGAAAATGTATTATTTCTAAAAAGTGTGCCGAATAACAGAGTTGTTAAAGTGTGCTGTGATTATTAAAACTTAGTAGTTGGAATTAGCATGAAATACTGTGTAGCTAACATGTTTATCGGCAAAATTTAGAGACTTTTATGTAGCTCAAAATCTTTTTAATTATTTTCTTGCATACTCCTAAGGTTTCTGTAGACTGATTCATCATTTTAACAGTTTGAAGTAACAAGCGGCTGATATTCAACTTTAGTACGTCCAAACAGCAAGTCGGACAATATAGACTTGCGCCGTGCGCGGATACATTCGAAGATCTTGCAGATAGTTTTGCAGTAATTCCGCCGTTTTGTGGAGTTTTATTTTTTTTCTTTTAAAGATGTTAGCTACAAGAAATATATTTAAGCTAATAGCGGAAGCGCGTTGCATATATACGCGGTGTACACGTACGTTACGTATATGTATACAGATGTTCATTTACGCACTTCGTATTCTGTTATAGATATGAAGCCAATTTAACAACTTCCAGTTAAGAACAGCATTATAAGCCTTACCAATACTTAGAATAGTTTAGCTAATTTATAATAAACAGACGATTGCACATGCTATCATGCTATTTAAAATTTCTAAGTTGAATAGCTTTAGAAATGTAAAAGAATGTGAACTTTTACCGTTTTTAATGTAATTTTTTTAGTGCATAAGAATGTATTTTAATAAAGAATATCATGTTTTAATAAAGAATATCAAAAATTAATCGTGACAGCAGGTACTCATTCACGTTCCCTCTCTCAATGGTGTTGGATGAAGAGACTCAAAGCAAAATAAACTTATTCTCTTGCGACCACAATAAAATAGAACCTTTGTTCCTGAGCTTTTGTTTCTCTTTTAGTATATAAGGTTAGATTTATGCACAGAATATACCTCGGCTGTTTTCGGGCTGTTAATTCATCATCCGAATAGCTTGTAAGTCATAGAAAAGAGGTGATTCCTCGTGCATTAACCTACTTTCCTTGAGAGACATTTTGCCTCTTGACATGATGAGAAAAGAGTGAAAATTTCTCAGTAAACCGCAAATAATTGTACTTTTAGTAAATGTCTCAGAGAACAGTGAGTAACTGCGTTTAATCTGCTTTGCAGGCATTATCATAAATATGATTCTTGCGACTAGTTTAGTGTTTTTCTTATAGTTTTTCTATAGAAATGAAGTTTGTTTAAACAGTAAGTAAACGTGTGAGTTACATAACCGATGACAATATTGAGTACGTGATCTTCGTGTTTGAATTTCTAAAATGGTCAACATTATCAAATTTTCCCTATGAATATATAGTCAGACAAAATTGTTGAATTCCATAACTTAAAGAATGTGATTTTAAAAAGATATCAAACTAAAGGTTGATTCGTAGTTTTACCCACTGCTTGGAGCAATTCAAAAACCGTCATTTTTTCCGGTTTTGTTTCTAGAAAATGTAACGTCTCACAAAAAGAATTTTTTTTTTTTATGACAGTAAATAAAATTTGAAAAACCGAGATTTTACATAGCCGCTGCACTGATGGAGGTTGATATCAAGGGTTACCGTGTAAACTCAGGGATTGCCACATTTTATTGTTTATCACCCTATTAGCGGAGAGTTGGGGTAAACCAAGTTTCAGCTTGAACTAATTGATTGTTCTCTCAGCTACTTCTTTAAATGAACTTTTCATTTAAATGTTTACATTTGCCTTATTATTATTAATGACTATGGACAATTCCACAATAAGGTCAACCAGGTGATCGAAATTTCAAAATACAGATTTTTAAGCAAGCTAGGTGTCATTTTAAAGATTAAGATTTACATATTTTGAAATTCTTAATTAAAATTTGATATATTTAGTTTTAGGTGAGCTACAGGATAGAAAACTTAAGTCAACATCACCATCATTTTAAATAAATTTTTCATGATTCTTAAAAGAAAATCTGTTTTTTATTAATTATTTAATAATATCATGAAGTAAGACAAATAAACATTTAAATATAGAACGTACAAACAGGAAATTTTGTATTAATGATTGTGAACAATATATTTTTTTATTTTTACAAGAATTTTCTTGAGGCACTTTAGGTATTTTACGTCCGACACCAAAATGTATAATTAATTATGCTCAGCCAATAAAATTAAAGGTAGAGAATTAGATTTTTGTATACAAAGCAAGATTCTAAATCTCAATGATATAACCTATTTCACTTTTGCCCATATTGAATAATTTTCATAAAAAATAGGTGTCGTACGTAAAAAAACTTTTACGTCCAACACTGTTTACGTCCGACACCGTTAGTTTTTATTCTTTGCATTTACTTTCAACTGTTGTTCTAATAATTCTAATTTTTCTTTTACTTACAAATTAGAATGAAACACATAAGACAAACTAAATGTTTTTCAGGTGCATTTAGCATAAAATATTTTACTTATACTATAAGAAACAAATTTACAAGATTTGATTTACTACATAGATGTATTTAAAAATTATTTGCGCAATAATCTGGAAAACAGTTGCAATTAACCGCAATTTTACTGGGAATAGTTTTTTGAAACATCTAAACTCTTGTTCCTAAGAACAACTAAATTCTACACATTTAGAACATCTCAGTACTGTCCTTCTTATGTTTAGGAGAGTGTGGTGAGCTAACGTATCTGGAGCAAAGCCTTGATTTCTTTCTGGAAATGGCTCTTACAAATAAAGAAAAAATGGCACGTCGTCGTGCAAAGATTGCAGCTGATCTTAAAAAAAGGGGAATATCTTGAAGCTGAAGCATGAAATTCAATCCGCTTATATTTATTGCATATGCATGGATTGATAAGGATGTTTCATTAAGCATCGGGTAATTGTATGTGATACATTGGACCACACAAAAACAACAGTGTACAAATTTGTGGATTATATTTTTTCTTTACTCAAACAAAAATTCAGTGATATAGAAATTATTAATATATTTTCTGATGGACAAAGTTTCCAGTTTAAACAGAGATATTTATTTTCCAACTTGTGTTTGTTTGAACAGTCCCACAACATACAGTTAATATGGAACTTCTTTGCTACCTCTCATGGTAAAGGAATTGTCGATGGTATTGGAGGAACAGTGAAAAGAACAGTTTGGTGCTATGTTAAACACAAAAAATGTTGGTGACAACAGCAAAGCAGTTTGCAGATGTTGCTAAATTGTTAAACTCAAATATACACATAAAATACATTTCAGAAGATGAATTAAAAAATAGTACATAGCATTTGCATGATCACTGGAAAGCAGTTTTACCTATTCCAAATATACATTCTGTTCACTAAGTGAAAGCATCAGGATGTAAGCAAATTCAAATATCAGATATTTCTCAAAATTTTAAAAAGTCACAGAAAGTTCACAAATGCAGTTATATTTTCGACAGCTGAATCAAGTGATGAGGAATTTGAACTTGATAAACCTCCAGCGGTTCATAAGATTAATGTGAATGATTGGGTTGTAGTTAGGGAATGCAATCTCGATCCCGCGGGAACGGGATCCTGCGGGATCCCGCATAAATGTTTGCGGGACTAGTCCCGCGGGATTGACACTGAGAAATAAATTATTTTTTATTAAGAGCTTCACGCTGCTTTCCCAATCAATAGACCGAAAAATTTTGCATATTTATGTCTCTCATTAACAATAAAGAAATCAATAATTACAAATTTTAATTTAAAGTTTTATTTTTTAAATTATCTTCCAACGGGAGTCTGGATCGAACATCTAAAACTAAACATTGTAGTATAAGTTTTACGTAAAGTTCCCAATCTCCAAATGAACTGAAATATTTCATACTATTTATCTCTTAGCCAAAAGTCACGAATCTATTATATAAATGTGAAAGTTTATCTGTTTGTTTATTTGTCCGGGAACTCCTCCCACACCGTCAGACCGATCGGCTTGAAATTTTGCACATACACGTAAAACGACATAGAATAGGCCGTAGGCTACTTTAAAATTCTGAAAATCCACCCGTTCCCTAATTTTTAACGATTTTTCGCAATTTTCAGGGTCGAAAGCTACTCAAATGTCCGATTTCAGCACATTCGTGAGCATGCGCCGAGACGGTGGGTCGCAGACCTACCGAAATTTGCATACGGCTTCACTAGGACAGATCCTAACACGCCTCGGAGCGATTTTTTCGAAACTCGAATTAGAAAATGTTTTATTTTATGTTTTGTCCGATTTTTAGCGATTTTTCTCGCTTAATACGTAATAACGCCGGTAATTACACTCGCAAGAAAACGATAGTTACATCATCGGGTAGAGGAGGAAATTTTCTTTTAAAAACTGTTTGTTCGGACTGTGTAACATAATTTTAAGATTTTGGGGAATTTTTCAAATAAAAATAAATTTAACGCTGACTTTCGTAAAATAATTTAAAAACTGCTGCATCTTGAATTCTATCCGTCATAACTTTTTTATATTTTGTCAAATGACGGAGCATACATTTCGCCCTCTTTTAAAAGAGAAACCAGAGGAAAATATAAATTAGGAGATTTTTTACCAATTTTTAAGCAAAGAAGGATTTTAATTCCAATAGCATATGCTTAAAAACTTCGGTATGATATCTTGCGGTTTGGTTGTCTTGGAGACAGTAACAATGATTAAAGTTGCCAGTTGAAAAAAATAAATAAAATTACTTTAAAATAACTGAGTTTTCACATGTGAAATGTGCATGATTTTAACGTCACGAGTTTAAAACCCCTTTCGAAAGTCAATCAGAATAACGGACTCACAAACAAAACATACGCCACGCATGAAATAATTCTATATTTTATTTTACGTTGCCAGAAAAAGAACTGAATGCTGTTTTTTCACCAGTGAATTATCCAGCATTATTTTCAATTGAGATTTTAAACGGGACACGTTTTCGAATCGCAGGAAATATATTGCGGTGTTAAACAGGACCTGATTATGCCCAACAGGGGGTCCCGGGCATTGATGAATTTGGCCCCCCCCCCATCTATTGTTTTTTTCCCATAAAATTTTGTTATAAAAAAAAACAACATTTGAAATTGCCGAAATTGCATTTCGAGCCGGGGGCCTCGGGCAAAGTCCCGATTTGCCCGTGCGATAATAGCACCCGGGTGCTAAATACGCTAATCTGACCAGAATTATGCGCAAAAATTTATGGAGAGCTGATTTAGTGGCAACCATAAAGTGAAATGATTATCGTTTATGCTAATGAGTAAATTGCAAAGAATCACCAAAGAGCAAAAGACTACATTCGTGACAAATATCTAAACAGTTTCTTTACATTAAGCATTAACGGTTGCAAAACGAAAATATATTTATTGGTATCATTAAAAGATAGTATAAGTTATAGTAAGTAGATATGCTAAGGCAGTATTCATCAACGCACAATATACCGCATTAATAAATATTTCGTGAAACTAAGTCTTCTATTCTCTATATCCGCGGTAGTTTCAACAGAAAAGACTGTAACAGAACTTTCTTTTTTCTTGGAGATTCTGTTTTCTCACAAGTAGTTATGATCACGTTTCAGGAAAATGTTCTCTTCTTGCCTTGCGAAGAGCGGGTACACAACTATTTAATTATAAAATAAAACGGTTCTCCACATCATATAGTATCTAAGGTATTAATGGCATAACTTAAATCTAAAAAAGAGTATGATGTAGAAATGAGACATTTTGAAAATTAGGAATTTTCACTGCAAACCGTCACGCTTTTCTTTTCTAATCGCGAATGACACCGACATAGTTTTTTGCCTCATAATATTAACAAGGGTCTCGGGTCAGTACTTATACTAACTTTACAAATAACTAATGAGTAACTTTACGCCAACGAGTTAAATCATTTTGCTTATTTTTAGATTCCAAATCACTTGAATCAATTCGAATTATACGAATTCACGAATTATTCGAATCACTTGAATCAATTCGAACTATACATGTAAGAAAAAGTTTCGTTCCCTACCGTGCGGAGAACGGGCACGCAGCTAGTTAATTATAAAAGTTTTCATTTTGGTTTAAAATTTTTTTTATAATTCACACTTTTAATTATTTTACAAAAATTAAATCTAGACTAGGGAATGATTCATTGAATTTTTTTGATTTTGTACGTTAATTTTTCAGCAACTAAGAAAATAACGTATGTTAACATATTTATGAATTATATATTCCTCATTTTTAGCAACTAATATAAGACATAACTTAGTATATTATTCTGAATATCATGATTATAATTTTCATATTTCTAAGTTAATGTATTAATTATCTCATAAGATTAATTATTGTTATTAAAGTTAAACTTCATAGTGCTTAAAATCTTACTTTTTCTACTTTTCTCTGTTGAAATGAAGTCCTAACTAATGAAATGTCAATCCCGCGGGATCAATGAATCTCAATATCGAAATCCCACAGGACGAAAAACAGTGCTGGATTGCATTCCCTAGTTGTAGTCACTTATGATTCCAACCTCTATCCAGGATGTGTTACCAAGGTAACAGGAAACGAAATTCAAGTTTCAGTGATGCATAGATCAGAAGGTAATTTCAAATGGCCAAAAGAAGATAAAATATTTTATAAATTAGAAGATGCAGGGGCGTAGCCAAAAATTTTTCATGGGGGGGGGGGGTTGACGATTACTGCAACTCACATATATGCATACATTTGTGTGATAAAGGAGTGAAGAATATACATTTTGTATGGACAAAATCCCTCATGGGGGGAGGTTATGACCTCCCTAACCCCCCCCCTTGGCTACACCTCTGTGAAGATGTAAAAAGAATCATTGATCCTCCTATTCCAATAGGATACAGAGGACAGTTTAAGTTCAAAGAAGCATTTTAATTATAAAAACGATGATGTCTGTAATAATCTGAATATTTGTAATTGTAGTCATTAGCATGATTTACGTCCGACACCAGATTTTTACGTCCAACACCGCAGTATAAAGAATTTTTTTTTCTTTCTTTCTGAACTATATTATTTAAAAACAATCAAATATGCACTATTCATATGTATACTTTTGAATTCATTTGGACTTAAAATTTTAATGTTTTTCAATTCACAGAATTTAACTGATTTTGTAAACAAGTACAATTTTTTCCGTTTGTGTGTTTACGTCCGACACCAAGTATAAAAGTCATTTAAATTTAAGCTTAAAAATCTTTTTTATTTTAATTGATATGTTTTTTGATTAAGTATGATGAACTGAGTATTTAAATTTAATTATATTAAATAAATTTACATTTTATAAATGAACCTATCTGAGAAATTTTTGTTCAATTTTTACGTCCGACACCATAGAATTGCCCCTATGTCATATTATCTCTCAACACCCTTTATTGAAAAATGTGTCCCAAAAATGCGACTTAAAAAAGCGACATAATTTTACATGTATTTAAATACTATTAGTTCACAACAGCTTTAATCTATTGTTACAATATTTCGTAAGTTGTAGAATATGCTTCACATGTATTTTTTTATAAATATAGGTTACACTCATAAAAATTTCAACATAGGGTTACCGGGCGAAATACGCGAAAGATGAGCCATAAAATGACAAAGTCAATTAATATCGTTTTAATATGGCAATAATGAAACTAAAAAATTAGGGGGATTCAGGGGGATCTCCCCTTGACGAGACTCGAACAGCCGAGTTTTTTTATTATTTTTATGTTTTAAAATACGAGGTACTATTGCTGGTTTTACAGTTAAACTTTTAATTAAGCTATCTCTTATTTTTAATAAACATTGTGTGTATTTTGCATGCTTTAACTCACATATGGGCATGTAAAACCGCCGACCCGCGGGCCGTATTGGCCCTCCACGGCTTTTGATCCGGCCAGCGGAACATAATAAACCCTATGTAAAACCCATATAAACCATTCAAAATCTCATATAAATCCCAATTATAAGGCCCGCGATTCTGCTAGCATCCTGAAGTAAGGCTCGCGACTTCGCTACTATCCTGAAGTTTTGCCCACGACTTTGCTAACTCCTAAAGTTTGGTTCTCTACTTTTCAAAGGTTGCCCATACCTGCTTTAACCCTTTGAAGCTCTAACTGTTTCACCATCAATATATAAAAACAACTGGATCCACTGCCCGACGTTCAAAAGATGCAGCCGTTGCCAGCAGCTGCACTTTTTCAGCGTTGAGGCCATTCGAACAACATATATCCAGTTGTTCAACTTTATCGATGCATTTTCATCACAGTGTCCAGTTTTCAGGAGATGCCAGTACTAATAAAAATTATTCTGACATCAATTTTTATAAATAATTGACAATCATAACTTTATACTTGAACAGTAAAGGATTCTGGTATAATCTATGTATTTTTTAGTATCTATTATCTCTCTTCTGTATATCTAATGTGTATCTCTATCCTCTGTATATGGTCCGTCGGACTAATAATGCTTTATACGGACCATCTAAAATCAGTATTCTGCTGGTCCGTTGTACACTTTTGTGGTCAGGGGCCAGCGGACTACCGTTAATTTCGAGCCCTGCTAATGGCTATGAAAACACTTCACCTCAATTTCTACCGAGCAAATTTTCAACACGTGCCTTTTCTTTTTGCTAAAGAACCTGAAGTGGACGTTCCATCAAAATATCCCTCCATTTTAGTCTTTTAAAAACTTTTCCGTGTTCCGTCTAATCACCATTCAGCCTTAAATTGTTCCACCAGATTTCAGTGTCAAAGTATAACGGTACTTAAAAGTGTCAGACCTTCACCAAAATTTTGTTTAATGAAAGCAGATGCATGTAGAACGCCCTAATTAGCCAAATTGCCATGTACAGCTATGAAAGGGAGGAGAGAGAAAGAGCTCGAAACTGAAAATAATGTCTTTTGAAAAAATGGTTGTTTTGGCTCTAAAGCGCGCGTATAACCAGCATTAACAAAGTGTCGGACATTATTATTTGGAAAGTCTCCATTTTCGGGATTGTGGTATAGTGGTGTGATTTTGGATAAGCGATGCTTATCCTTTAAGGCGGTCTTAGAAATTTAAGGAATTTTTAAAGTAGGGGAGATGATCGTTATTATGTTCTTGGGGTTTTCCCTGGAAAATGGTGCCGCAAAAATGCCGAATACTTTAACGTGGCGAATGTGAGTTTGAACGAATATAAAATTCATTTAATGCTAGTACACACTTCCGGGTTCATCCAGTTGCCTGTGTTAGTGAATGTGTTTTGTTTAAGGGCTCATATGTAAGCGGTTTCGAATGTTTTACTTTGAGTTTACTAGAAATTTTTGGAGGCTTTTTAAATACATTTTATTAAAATGTATTTAAAAAGAGGGATTCAGTTCCTTAAAACAGTAATAAACAGGAGAAAATTATTATGCTAAAAGTTAAAACTTTTTTTTTCTTTATTTCTGTAATTTTGTGAGCACAAGAAATAATTAAATCAGCAGTTACTGCTCAGTCAAGTAGCTCCACCAATAATCTGCATAGAAAAAAATTCTTACGGAAAAGAAAATTATTATTGTACATATAGAGTTAAACTCGTGTATAATGAGGCCTTATTTTACGAATACCCGGATTTAACGAGGAAATAGGAAATCAGGGGTCGATGCAGACGGAAATTGGGTCCGTTTGCGGCCCCTTCACAAAGTTACAATCGATTAAACGGCCCCTTCACAAAAATGCAATCAATTAAAATGGCCCCTTCACAATACGATGGATTAAAAGAGCATTTTCAATTCAAACGGCCCTTCGTTGGCATTTTACCCTATGTTTTAATTTGTTTTATCAATTATTTTTACAAAAAGAGTGACTTTTATTAAAAATTGGCATGAAATTTCACAAAAATAAGCGTTGAAATTCACAAAATTAAGTATTGAAATTCTCAAAAATGAGCAATTTTCACAAAAATGGGATCCTGTAAAAAATTCCTGGATCGACTCCTGAAAATACTTAGTTTGTACAAAGTTAAACTGATGGGAGCATAACTCGCTTTTAAAGAGTAAGAACCGGTTATAGCGAGCAATGTTTGAATGATACATAATACTTCGATTGACCTCCAGTTCAGCTAATTCCTTCCTGGAAAAATTCTTTTAACATTCGAAAGTGAATGAAAGCCTCGAATACTCGAAGAACTTCAACCTCAACCGCTCCCAACATTCTTAATGACTTTTGAGAGCGCAGAAAAACTTCCAAAATTTTCCTAATCCAGGGCTGCAAATGACTTTATTTTTGGGCCAGAATCTTCTCCAAACAGCAATAACAATAACAGATAATAATGATTTTTCCATGACTCTGCTTTTTACAATTTCTCTGTTATAAAGGCTAACGTTCACTCGCGTGCGTTTCAGTACGCTAGAACGGGAACCCAATGTATTTTTCAGAATCTTGAAGACGGATTGGGGAGAAAAGTGTTCCCACTGAGCGGTGGGCGTGCTTTTGTAGTTTCACGCGTTATCCTTTGGCGGCGAATCCCGACGGGTCATTAAAAGTCAATAAATTCTTCGCCCTTGCACTGTATCCCCCCTTCTACAATGCCTTGACCATTAAAAAAAAAACCCGCTGCGTTCGGAAACGGACGCGAGGGGACCTCAGCCTTAACGAGGAAATATCGCGGTCCGTTCGTGCTCGCTATAAACGAATTCGACTGTACTTGTCTATGCATATGGATTAATGTATCAATATAAAGTACACAAAAAACAAACAAAGCAAAAGATCTCAATTTCATTAATAACAAAAGATGTGATTTGTAAAACTCCCCAGAGAATGATCCCTATGTGCGTATCATAGGCTAAAATTTAAATTTCAAAAAGACGACCTTCTATAATTGTTTAAAGTGCATTCTTATACTAATAAATGCTTCCATGATATTACGCTATTTATTTCATTTGCATTAGTGTATTAAAAGTAAAATATTTATATTGGAATGTGTCTCATGCTGAATGCGTCTCGTATAATTTGTCTTTTTTGTCCTTTTATCAACGATAATACTTTTTTTAAATTGTTTAAACTACCAGTACTTTTCTAGAATGATTATCACATTTCTTCAAAATTTCCTCAAATATGTAAAGATGGATAAAATGAACAGAAAGAAAGGGAGAGAACAATCGACTTTGAATGTGTAATTAATATACCTTCCAGCTCAAAACGTCAGTTTTACCGCATACTTTGAAAATCTGTAAATATTTGTTTTATAATAAACCTTTAAACAGTTCAGCAAAGTTTGCGCAGTTATTTTGTTTAAATTTTTGTCACTTATAGAACGCTTGCAAAGTATTGGTTTTGTCATTATTTGGGAAAATGTTTTAAATCAGGAAATAATTTCGTCACTTCCTAATTACCCACCAACCTGTTTGTACGCGATTATCTGTTGAATCTTTTTATTATGGATTCTAGCTATTTTTAAATCTAAGTTTTGCTTAAAGATGGGTGCATGATGTGCAATGCGCTGTCTGTTAAATTTACATCGCAAGTGAATTTATCCGAATGAGTACTGCGTTATGCGCATTAAAAAAAAAAATTCTTAAGATAACTAATATTCCTGCGATGTTTAAGTGTTTGTGCAAAAAGTAGTTTTGCTGAATTTTTTCTTTATTTTTCTGTTCTCATCGATATCTTATTGCCTCCAAAAGAACAAAATAAAGAACAAATTATGCCAAATACCATCGGTTGTAAAACGAAATTTATTAAAATTTCTTTTTTGTACCAGAAGAGCATTTTTAACAACAAATAGTCGTTTTGAGATACAATTTTTTTTTTTTCTCTTTTCCCGAATATTTTGGAAAAATTTTCATCCAGAAGTTGATCCAGTTTTAGCACCTCGGCAGTGCCGCCCCAATCCAGTTCGGTTAACTTAAACTTTCAGAACATGCAGAATTCTGACAGAGGGGGGATAGTTTTTTAAATTCCATTTATAAGTGTGTATGTGCGTGTGTGTGTGTGTAATCCTCGGGTCTTCCAACCTCGTCAGGGGGAACCCCCCCCCTGAACTCCCCTAATTTTTTAGTTTCATTATTGCCATATTAAAACGATATTAATTAACTATGTCATTTTATCTCTCACCCCTTTTTCAGTTTCTTTTATTCTTTCTTTACATTTATTTCATCGACTGGAAGTAGGAGGGTTTCCTGATCTTCCCTTACAATTGCAAACGTGGGTCGATGATAACTGAAGTAACTTATATAATTTTTAGTATCTATCTTAACACACCAAACATTTTGCTTTTCGTTATTTGATATTGTTGAGAGAGCTTTAGGCGAGTAGGGTTGCTGTATTTCGCCTGGTAACCCTATTTGCGAGTCATAGAGAGTGGATAAAAATCCTTCCAGAGTGGATAAAAATCCCAGGCTGTTAGGCTTATGTTTAAAATTATTCTTTTTTCCACTTTGACATTCGCTAGTCCAGTGCCCGATGCGTTTACACCTTTTATAAGTTATTCTTGATGCATCCTTAATTTTATGATGTTCAGTGTTTCAATTCACCAAGTTCCAGTCGCCATTTTGAGGATAAATGATGCAACCTTGAAACGAAGGTTAAAAATCAGCAAGTAAATAAATTAATCCATCTGGTGTCCATAACCCTTTAGAATTGTTAGAAGAGTTGTGGCACAAAAATGGTAAGCTCGGGATTTTAACATAACATGTACTTTATTAAATTAGAACGGAAGAAACAGGCACATCATATAAACAAGGTAACATCAAGAAGGAAAAAAGTATAGAAGAAGTGAAAAGAATGCGTCCGCGAGCACAGTTACAGTTAAGTAGATAAATGCTTATTGAGGGATATAGAATTCAGGAGAATAAGGCATTGCACAGTAAAAAAATAAACAATTCAATACTCAACAATTTATTCTTACTTTTATGTCCATTTTAGGACACATTTTTGGGACACATTTTTCGGACAATTTTCAATAAAGGGGGTGAGAGATAAAATGACATAGTCATTAATATACAGGGTGATTCGCTACCAGACTGACAAACTTGCACGGGGTGTAGGGGGTACAGAGACGGCTCAGAATCACATAGCAATGCGGGGTCGGAAACGTCGTCTTCATGTGCCTGTTAATCACTTTAGAAGAAGTGTTGTACCTGTTAATCACTTTAGAAGAAGTGTTCAAGCGATAGTAAACTTTCCGCGACCATAGTTTTTCAAAAACTGATCCCTCTTTCACCGATTGCTCTTGATAAAAATTGTTATTTCAGAATTTTTTCTTTCGTTACATTTATGAAATTGTCTGAGGAAGTCCATTGCTTATGAAACTTGGTTAAGAAATTAGACGCATACTTCAACACTTCTTCCAAAGTGATTGACTGAAGATTATTTTATTGAACAATTTGATACATGTTTCCTTGGCAGTTGCGGCCACGCAATAAATTCCTCTCTCGGGCTGCGTCAGCTTTTTTATTAACTTTTGAGGTCTTGTCACATCCAAATCTGAGCAGAGGCTTTTCAAGGATTATTGTGACTTATAAAACGCCAGATTGACTTCGCGCAGGGACCGTTTATAAGATTACAAAGGAATTGCAAAGGGACTGTGTAGTAGTTGCGGTTTTCATAAGCAAGTTTCCTTTGTTCTCAACTGCGCAGTTTTAGAAATTTGGGATTTCAGCAGGCTTCTTATTTATTATGTTATATATAATGTATGTTTTTTTTTTGTTTTTTTCGGTGACATGGCGGGAAACGAATCTATTGTGAATCAGTTTCACACAAGTAATCGGATTTTTTAATTTCACTTTGTCATTTTTTAACAACCAAGACAGAGTTTCAAACAGCAAAATATTGAAATTCTGTTAGCTTAAAAATTTTATGAAGAACAACCAAAAACTCAAGAAACAATAGTTTTTAAATTAACGTTCCCGTATCACGTATTGATAAATCAAGGAGATTGTAAACAAAGAAAAACAAAAAGCAAATCCCGTTGATAATCCACGGAGGCATTACTACATGTTTGTTATGGTATAATTAATAAAGTGAAAAAAATTCAATTGTAGTTCATTCGTATATAAAAACGTTCATGCTGTTTGATTTCGAATCTCTTTGATGCGCCCACCCTACACTTCCCGAAAAAAGTATTACTTACGTATCGTAACTCTCTGATACATAATAAAAAAGGTATGTACTTATATAGGGTCGTATACTGACCCTATGAATTGATGAATTACTATTATGTGCTTCAAGTTAAAAGCAGGACATATACGGAATGACTAGTCGAAATTGTATGGACACACACACATTTAATAAATCTTCTATTTACACAGGTATGCTTGAAATTGGTACCACTTAGGTATGTAAACAAAACGTCATCCACACAGGATTCACTGCTTAAAAAAGAACAAGAATACACGCCACCCAGGCATGCACGAAAAAAGGTTCCATTCCGTCCAATATCTCCGAACGTCTCTGTCTCCTTCACTCTAACTAACGGCTCGCTTCTTCCGAATTCGCCAGCCAACGAAAAACAAAACACCACGTGACCTCCCACGTCAGGGAGGGGGGTCTCAAAGGAAGGGGTGAAGATCTCTCAGCCCTTTCAGCAGCTGCGCTCTTATTGAAACTTCGGATTCTACAGGCTCGGCCATCTGACCTGCGGTGTCCTCACCGCCCAGGACCATAGGGATATCTGAAATAAAACACTTAAAAAAAAGAAAAGAAACTACATTATTTACAGGTCATTAGAAATATGAAAAGTTCTACAGTCTGCTCCACGGTTTCATGTGATCTGCCGCAGAACTTGTGATGTTAGGACCCTCATGACGTCCCACTTTTTCGACGTCGTATCTGTCATGTCCTTTGACCTTCGTTATTTTGTAGGGGCCAAAATATTTCAGTCGTAGCTTCAAACCAGTCCCGAAATGTGTCCTCTGGATTGCTACTAAGTCGCCTAATTTGTACTCTACTTCTTTCTTTCTTTTCTTATCATAACCTTTCTTATTTTCTTGTTGCATTTTGAGGATATTTTTTTTAGCCTCTTCCCTTAAAGAATTTCTCTCCTCCAAAAGACTTCTCTGGTATTCTTCGTTTAAGACTTCGTTAATTTTCAGGTCTTCTTTGTTCTTCATCCTAACCCCTGTCAATAATTCAAATGGGCTAGTTTTGATAATTCTGGCGGTAGTACTGTTCAAAATTCTTTGAACGGAGCTGACATATTTGTACCACTTTGTTGGGTCTTTGATTGACAATTTAGATAGCACCGGCATTAAAGTTTTATGAATCCGCTCCACCTGGCCATTTCCTCTTGGAATTCCTGTGGTTATTTGAATGTGTTTGATGCCTTCCGCTTCACAATAGTCAGCAAATTCTTTTGAGCTGAAGGCGCTTCCTCTGTTTGAAATAATTCTTTCAGGGCTCCCAAACGTCGTCTGCTGCAATTTCAGCTTCTCGAGGTCATCATGAGTACTGGTTGATTTGACTGGATACAACCAGACAAATTTTGTGAATGCGTCCACTACACTTAAAACATGTTTGTAATTTTTGTTTGTAGATGGTAACGGTCCGATAAAGTCTACATGATAAATACTCAAGGGTACCTCTTCTTTCGGGATAGGATTCAAGTATCCTTCACCCTTTCCTTGCATAAAATGCATTCTAAACAGTTGGTTATAACAGCTTCGACTTTCTTTCTCAGACCATTGACATGAAAATCTCGTTTGACCAGTTCTTCAGTTTTACATGTAGCGAAATGTCCATTGCTATGAATTTTCTTAATCACTTGTAACTCCATCTCTGCCGGTACTACGAGTAACTCTCTACCAGCTTCGTATTTGTATAGCACGTTATTCTTGATGAAATAGTTATCTTCTTTTCCCAAGGCAACTAATTCCTTTAGCAATTCGCAATGTTCATCTTCTCGTTGTGCAGCTGCAATTTTATGAGTCATATCAGCCGTCAGAGGTTCTGATACTAATACTGAGACGTTTCTGCTCAGTGCGTCAGCGTGTTTCATCTGTGAACCTGGACGATGGACTACCTTATAATCAAAATCTTCCAGTAGCATTGACCACCTGGCTAATCTCGGAGACAATTCTTTTCTACTCATCGTTTTCTGGAACGCTTGACAGTCTGTCACTATTGTGAATTTGGTGTCTAACAAGTAAGGTCTGAATTTTTTCAATGCTTCGACCACCGCTAAAAGTTCTAGCTCGTAACTGGAATACTTTTCCTGCTGTTCTGAGGTCTTTTTGCTCATGTAGTGTATCGGATGCATTTTATTATCCTCCCCTAACTGTAGTAAAATTGCGCCGAATCCGAAACTACTGGCGTCCGTGTGAAGTTCTAATTCCTGACCTTGTCTGTAAAGATGTAATACTGGGTCGTTCACTAATGCTTTTTTCAGTTCTTCGAACGCATGCTTTTGCTCTATTCCAAAACGGAACTCTTTGCTATCTCTAAGCAAGTCACTAAGGGGTTTGGCGATTTTGGCGTAGTCTTTGACGAATTTTCGAAAATACCCTGTTAAGCCTAAAAAACTTTGGATTTGCCTAATGTTTTTTGGTTGTGGGAAATTCTGAACAGCCATTATCTTCGCAGGAGATGGTTTGATCGTTCCACGTTCTATGATGTAACCCAACAATTCTATCTTTCGCTTAAGAAACTGACATTTTTTCAAGTTCAGTTCTAATCCGAATTCTGAAGCGGTTTTTAAAGCAAGTTGCAGTTTCTTAATCCCCTCTTCTTCGTTTTTGAATGGTTTGATCAAGTCGTCTAAGTAAATCAGAATGACGCGGTCTTTCAGAAGGTCTTTAAAAATATGGTAAATGTATCTTTGGAACACGCACGGGCTATTTGACAACCCGAAGGGAACTTTTAGAAATTTGTACTGCCCCTCGTGAGTCACGAAAGAGGTGTACTTTGTACTATTTTTTTCTATGTCTACATGAAAAAAAGCATTTTTCAAATCTAACGTGCTGAAGACTTCTGCGTCCTGTAACCGATCCAACACATCTTCGATAAGTGGAAGTGGGAAATGATCCCTAACAATTTTCTTATTTAATTTGCGGAAATCGACACACAATCGCGAACTGCCGTCTTTTTTCTAGACTATGGGTGCTGCAAAGTCGGAACAACTTGGCTGAATAATTTTTTCCTCGAGCCAATCCTGAATTTGGTTTTCTACAATTATTTGTTCATTATACGGCAATCTACGGGGACGCTGACAAATAGGAATTTCGTCTGCCAGAATTATACTCATTTTAACGTCCATACTTTTAGTTTTTTGTGGTTTGTAACTCTTAACAATGTTTATCACTTCTCCTCGCAAACGTGGATTAATTATGTAACTAACATCAATAATCTCTTCCGGGGGTGTTTCCACGAACAAGGCCAAAAAGTCAGTTTGTATAGGAAGTTCATCTGGTACTCTCTCACATGCACGAGATTCAGCATTTTGGGAGCATGCAACGAATGGGGGAATATTTAAACACTGATCAGTCTCGATCTTTGACATTTGCAACCCGAGAGACTGTTGTTTACAAGTAACCGGGAGCATATCTGGTTCGGAATTGGGTGTTGAATAAAGGTATTTACCTAAATTAGTCACTCGTTTGATACGATAGACTACATCTATCATGGCTGCATTTTTTATGTTAACATTCCCTTGCACAAAATTAAATTCTAGTTTCGATATTACATCCATTCCAATGACTGCACTAAAGCGCATATGCTTCATAACATAAACATTAGTATATACTGTACAACTGTCAATCGCAGAGCCTGATTATGACCAACAGGGGCCCCGGGCATTGATGAATTTGGGGGCCCCTATCTATGAAATTTGTTTTATTTTTCATAAAATTTTGATATAAAAAAGACTATTTCAGAACAACATTTGATATTGGGGGCCCTTTCGAGCCGGGGGCCCTGGGCAAAGTCCCGATTTGCCCATGCGATAATAAGGCTCTGGTCAATCGCTGTTTTAGAATTAAAGAAACCAATGGGTGAAACTCTTTCAGAATCGATACCACACAAATGAATATCTGTACTGGATAAAATAGGAGATCCCATCTTTTCATAAATATTCTGGTCAATCAAAGTTACTTCGGAACCAGTATCAATTAACGCTTTCACATCAAAATTAAAAATATTAACATATTTCTCAATTTTATTACCAGATGATTCCACAATTTTGTTCTCTACCTCCGATTCAGCTTTATTTCTATAACGATACTTTGCTCGATCATACTTTTCAGATCTGAATCTATTTTTACTTTCTGTTTTGCCTGGCTCTTCTACAACCATTTGATTAACAATTTTTCGTTTACCTTCACCTGTACGATCAAAATTATCGTTCCTAAACCTATATTTACATTCAGCAATTTTGTGTGAATAACTATTACAAGCATAACCTTTTTTTCCTAGTAGCTCCGAAATTTCTATTATCTTTCCCTGGCACGGGACTAGAAAACGTATCATTTTCTTTATTCACTTTTTTAGGAAATGTTTTATTAGATAAAACACGAGCTGATTCATATTCTTCTAACTTTTCCACTATTTCCTCCCTAGTGTTCCACTTATGCCAGTTATCTATAAAATGTTCTTTAACCTCTTGTGGCACTCTTCTTTTTACCTGGTCAGAAACTATCAGTTCACAAAGACCAGTGAAATCTTTAACATTAACGCCATGAATCCATTCTTCAAAATAATGGTTAAGTTCAAAAGCGAATTCTCGCCAAGAACAAGAACTTTCTTTTTTATGAAAAAATAACTTTTGTCTAAACTGTTTTGCAGTCAATTTAAATCTTTTCAGCAATACTGCTTTAATGTGATCATAATCATTCGAAACATTTTCAGGTTCTCGTGTTATGATTTGCGCGATGTCTAGAGGTAGAAATCCTAATAAGTGTGTGACCCAAACATCTTTTTTAATTTCGACTCTTGTGGCTTGCCTCTCAAATAAAGCGAGATACGTGCTAATGTTTGCTTTTGGATCCTCGAATCGAAACTTTTGATTATTTTTGTAAGATCTATTTTGTTTTGGATTACAAAAGGTTCTGCAATGTTACCCTTCTCATAATTTTTTGATTTTAATTGTTCCAATTGGAATTCACGTTCTAATTTCTCCTGTTCTAATTTTTCCCGCGCAATCTTTTCTTCGCTTTCGCGGTCTGCCGCAATGTTACTGAGAACATGTGAATTCTTCATCGTACTTCGTATCACTAATAATAATATGTTTCATTTTAGCAATAGTTGGGTTATCTGGGATCTTTAAATCCAGTTCACGCATTAATTTGATAATATCCTCTTTTCGATGTTTTCCGATGTACGACATGTTTGTTGATAAAAAAAAATTGAGTACTTACAGTTTGCAGTCTTCGGCGATCAAACTCGCCCTGGTAATCCAAAACTGATACGTGAGCACACAAAACTTTCCTTGAAGAACAGATACTTTAAACAAATATCAGTTCAATATTCCATATTATTCTTCACACTTATCCAATTCTATTCTTTTTAATTTAATCAGATTCTATCTAATTCTATCGAATCTAATTCTAATTCAATCCCGGCGAAAGTTATCTGACTCTAATTCAATCCCGGTGAAAGTCCCCATAATTATATAGGGTCGTATACTGACCCTATGAATTGATGAATTACTATTATGTGCTTCAAGTTAAAAGCAGGACATATACGGAATGACTAGTCGAAATTGTATGGACACACACACATTTAATAAATCTTCTATTTACACAGGTATGCTTGAAATTGGTACCACTTAGGTATGTAAACAAAACATCATCCACACAGGATTCACTGCTTAAAAAAGAACAAGAATACACGCCACCCAGGCATGCACGAAAAAAGGGTTCCATTCCGTCCAATATCTCCGAACGTCTCTGTCTCCTTCACTCTAACTAACGGCTCGCTTCTTCCGAATTCGCCAGCCAACGAAAAACAAAACACCACGTGACCTCCCACGTCCGGGGGGGGGGGGGTCTCAAAGGAAGGGGTGAAGATCTCTCAGCCCTTTCAGCAGCTGCGCTCTTATTGAAACTTCGGATTCTACACTTACAAGACTCCTGCGAGTTCTAAAACCGAAAGGAGGAGTGCAAAATGGGCGATTCTGATAAAAGCAATCCAGATGACTGTCAATAAAAGAATCTTTTAATGGATGTGAAGGGGGAGACAGAATACGAAAGTATCTGTTCAACAATATGACGTATGTGGTTGTGATATAGTTCATAGAGGAGGATGGGGGGGGGAGCATAGGGATGACTTAATATTGGGGTGGGGTAATTGCTCCCTAAAAAGAAGAAAAAATAATGAAAATTCAGATTATCATCTATTTGAAAATATGTATTTTTAACCCCCCCCCAATGGTACACGCCAATTTACACTAATGATGGTAAGGTAAAATGGATGTTAAACATGCAATTTTTTTTTGTCACTTTATGCAATGCATTTGTCTTCTTCATACTTGAAACGATTTTATAAAATTCTAGTAGTTCTAAATGCAAAAATATTAAACTTTATTAAGAGCTATATTTCCTATCGTGACTTAAAAATTATTCAAATTTAAAAGTGTTATAGATAGGCTGTAAGACTTGGGTTCTAAATAAACATTGAATGCCGGCGCCTTATTATTGTAGAGTAAGGTGCGATGAAATGAGTAGGCATTTCTTTTTTATCCAAAATATAGTTTGTTTTTAAATGACCTTTTAGCCAATACTTTCAGACATTAGTAGTCATTCATACTCATTAAAACGTACTCTAGGAGCATTTTCAAACAATTTTAACTAAGCTTAATTGTATACCCATTTTGCAACATCACACTAAAACATAAATAAAAAGAAAAAAAAATATATTTTTACTTAGAAATTTTCTAAGTTGAAAGTAATAACAAAATTTCAGAAATGTATTTATTTCTTGAAAATTTGAATCCTACCGATTTTATTCCACTATCTATTTTACTCTATGTATTAATTTAATGAGCTTTATTTGTTGACGTGTGATTTTTTCCAAGAAAAACAGAACAAACAGAAGAACAGAAAAAAACAGAATGTTCTATGTCAAAATCTTAACAATGGTTGAAACTGTTAAAAGCAGTTCTGGATTTTGTGTGCATTCTCGTGCAGTAGAATTTATAGAAACTTTCTAATTGAAAAGATTTTCCGTTTGTACGAAGTAATTTAGAAATTAACTATTAAAATGAAACATTAAGCAATGCAAATTACTTCACCGTCTTTAGGTTTAATGAAAAACGAGGGTGACTAATATATACATTTTCCCATTAATTCCGCTTGCAAGCGTATCTCTAACACCATTACTGTACTTACTCCACATTATAAAGGATAGGAAATCCTGAAATTATACAATTAGCTTAATTGTTTCTCGGCTTGAATAGGAAAGCAAGATAACGCTACAAAAATGCTATTAAACGAAATTTTTGAAACTCCAAAACAACAACGCACATGAAGCAAACAAAATAACTAGTCCAGATCTTTTGTAAGAAATATATATTTTATGCTAACTGAAAACAAGTTAACTAAAGTTTTTGAAGCTCATAATGACATTTTAAATTAATTGTGGTTTCAAGAGTGTGCTCTAAATTTTTATTCCTTTTTTTCAGCCTTTGAGGAGAAAAAATAATAAAGTTAATTAAGTCATTATGTTTTTATGTACAAGAGAGAAACATTGTTTAATTGTTTAAAACTCATTGACTGTAACTGCAACTGTTTTGTTCGTAACTTAAGACTAGGTAATTAAAGTGTTGGTAAAGAATATAAATACCGGAGTTTGTCCATAAATCAGACTCATCCGCACAGTAGGTAAGAATTGGGTGTAAACAAAGTTTAAGTTCTTAATTAAAGAACTGTAAGACTTAATTGAAGGAATGGAGCAATTAATTATACAAGTTTTAGAAAGTTTTTGGGCTGATTGCTTTCATTCTATCAAAGCCATTTTTCTAGTACTCAATTATTTTAAGTGAATTGGCAGTATTTTGTGAATAATTTATTCAGGAGAAACTAATGTATTGTAACTACCAAATGTGATGTGTTTATCGTAATTAGTATGATTTTATTTTAAATAATAATTCTAAACATTTAATTTACTTAGAATCATTCAGAATTTAATCATTCAGGTGTTTTTTTTTCGGTGTACATCACCATAGAAACAGCAAAAGTGAATTTAGAAGACCCCAAAACGTGTAAAAACATTAAAACCTCAAAGTCGAATTTTTTCATGGTTACAATACTTTCCTTTCATGGTACATGCTCGAAAAGTAAGGGAAAAAAACGATGTGAGTGAGGGTAGACAGTATCTACGATAAACTATTTTCAAGCAATCAAAATAAAATTTGTACTAAATAAGAGATTATTCTAAAAGCACGATAAAACTTTCTCTACTAAATCTCACGTTAGAAGTCCAAAGAACTTCATCTTTCAAATTGAAAAGGTTAGAGGTGTGAATTTTCTTTCGCTAATCTTTGTAATAATCTTTCCGTATATAACGTTCAATTTTTTTTCCAATTTTTTTTTTTTTTTTTTTTTTTTGGGGGGGGGGGGGTTGAATCTCGAAATGGATCATGTAATGAACAATTCAATTGACGTCGTACAAATTTCCCTAAAAATTGTCTAAAAAAGGTTTCGAGTTTTTTTTTTTTTTTTTTCCCACGTTGATACTTTATTTTTTTTAATTTTGTATTCTTTAATTTTAATTTAAGATTTTTTACTGTACATTTTTATCGAAGTTCACTGTACTACAGTATAATATTTTTTTTTTTAATCAAGCTGGAGAATTTTGCATATGTTTACATATTATAAAGAACTTTGTACGTCTCCCAATCTGTATAACAGTGTACCTATTTAAAAAAGAAAAAATCTTCACAAGAGAAGAACCACCAGGTATCAGACGACATACTTTAGAATATTTAGCATCCTTTAACTATAATAAACCTACCGATAACTTTAAAAAAAAAGAGCACAGCTACTTTTATGGATTTTATTTATTTGTTTTATTTTATTTTTTAATGACTAGAATTTCTCACAGCAGTCTTAGTCTATAGGAATGTGACCATATTGAATCGTACACAGATATTCTAGAAACTCTCACGCTTAATCATTTTACATGAATATCAAAATTTTTCGATGACTTTGAAGGTATAGAATTCCTTTTGTTTTCATGTAGTCCATCTTAGGATATTCATATATTCCTGCTAATAATCTAAGTTAGCAATCTCGCTTACTTCCGGCTTGGACAAAGCGTACTTTTCCGTTTTTACTTTTGTTTACTGATTTATATGTATAAATGCGCTCTTGATTATTTTTACTTTCCGAACATGTACCATGTGAGGAAAGTATTGTAATCATGAAAAAATTCGACTTTGAGATTTTGGTGTATTTTACATTTTGAGGTCTTCCGAATTCATTTATGCTATTTTTACGAGATGTATGTATGTATGTATGTGTGTGTATGTGTGCTTGTATGTATGTGAGTGAACACGATAGCTCCTAAATAGTGCATTCGCTTGAGATCAAATTTTGTATATTCGTTATAAACAACCGTCGCAAGACCGGTATTGATTTGACCGGTATTTATGGCCTATAGGGGAAATTCTTGAAAGTGCGCTAGCGTTTAAACGGTGCATTCGATTGAGCTCAAATTGAAAAAACTAATAATTTTTGCTGAATTATTCATCGATTAAAATTTATTTAAATGCTTGGTAATGATCTTAATCATAAGAGTTCGGAAAGTCGAGTGGAGTCACTCCAGATTTTTTTAAAATTTAGTAGATAATATAATACAATAGTAATTGTTTACAAAATTTAACATTTAATATTGCATGGAATTACCTCCCGAAAATCTGCAAATTATATTACACAAGTCAGAACAAACTGTTTTTAAAAGAAAATTTTCTCCTCTATCCGATGATGCAAATATCGTTTTATTGCGAATGTAATTACCGGCGTTATTACGTATTATGAGAGAAAAAATTCAAAAAATCGCATAAAACATACAATAAAACATTTTCTGATTCTAATTTTGAAAAAATCGCTCCGAGGTGTGTTAGCACATGCTCTAGTGAAGCCGTATACAAAATTAGGTAGGCCTGTGACCACCCGTTTCGGCGATATGCTATCGAAAGGCATTGCATAAGATCAGAGGTTACAAACCTACACACATACCCAGTTATAAACTGATTACTCTCGTATGATTTTTCCCCCCTAGTTTAACGATTGTACTAATTTACGCTGTTTTTAGAGCTGAATTTACCATGCTATTCGGCACTTGGACATTTTTTGTGAACTAAACTTACAAAATTCTTCCTTCAGCAAATCTTGTGTACATAATCCAGTCACCAGAATTGGTGGCAATGTCAACTCACCCTTTTCAGCTACAGAATGCTATTTATCGGGGAAGTTTAATTATAAGCAGCTTGTATATTTATTTTAAGGAGATGGAAGGCATGTAAGAATATAAGAAACAAACACGTAACAGAATGGCATTCATTAGTAGGCGAGTAAATGTAATTTTTAATCTCTGTATGCTCAGATTTGTCCATAAAGTTTCACGGAAACTTTTGTCTGCTCGGCCTTAAAAAGGCAGGTGTTTTCAGTTTCCGCGGGAGGGCGGAATAGGTGGCTCAGGTTTATGCCTCCTTGATTCAAGGTTAAGAAACTCCCGATCTGCCACTCCGTGATATATCCGGCCATCAACACTGGATTCCCTATTATTTTGCATTCCCGCCTCTGCACTCCCCGAACGATTTAACTGTGGGAATAGGCAAACTTTTTTTCATTCCCTTTAGAGAACAGCCTCACTTATTTTTTTATTTTTTTTTTTACTTACTTGAAAGTATTGCATGTTGCTTTTTTTAATCGATGTTAGATAGAAAAGAATTAAGCTCACCAGATAGGGTAGAATTTACGTCGATTTGTCGTTGCGGCCTATTTAATTTTACTTCCTTGACCGGATGCTGTGAAATTCAATGGAGTAACACCAAAATTTACTAAGATTTATTTCTGTTCAAGCAAATTTAATCTTTGTAAAATATCACTTAAGTTTTTATTATTATTATTATTAAAAATAGTCTCTGGACGTACCGCGTATCTATTGATCTAACGTTCTGAAGTTTTGGGGCGGTTTTCTCCAGATCTAACGTAAATAAGCGTTATAACCCTTTGAAAAATCCTCCGACCTAATCAGATACCGCTCGTGTCGGTTTGACTTAAAACACAATACATACAAAAAATATGCTTCTGTGTTTGCGCAAGCTTCTTATAAAGTTTCACTTTCATGCTGGGCCTGACTATAACATTTTTGTTATCGTTATATATAGCTGTAATCTCAATTTTTTTTTTGGCGTATGTGTGGGCGGGAATCCCAGATGCCTGTGCGATAATGAGAGACTGCTGAGAAAATTGAATGAAGTTAATTTCAGCCGCATTTTTTAAAGTTACAACTATCACGCTAAGGCCCTGGTAGCCCAGTGGTTAAGGCGTTGGACTCGTAACCGGAAGGTTGCGGACTCGATTCCGAGTTAAGACTGCGGTGTACGGCATGCACCTTAACACTAAAACTACCGGACATTTTTTTATAAAGACAAAAATAACGAGAAATTTGGTCATTTGACCTCTCTCGGTAGTTTTAGTGTTAAATTCGTTGTTTCGAAAGTCCTCTCGGGGGTCGCTAGCAGTTTCCGAGGGGTGCCAATATTCAGAAGCCCCTCACCTTCTGTAGAGGATCGAAATTCGGGAGCGGTAAACTCCGAGAAGAACGTATGTAGCTCTAAACAACACATTCATGACGTGAGCTGCCCTCTCCTGGCAAGCAAACAAACTGTCACACTTGCAGGAAAATCTTTCTGGCACAGTGCTGTCGTATTATCTCCGTCAGAATAAAAAACTGCATGTATGCTGAGGAATGTAAGGAGGAGGACGCCATCTTAAATTGTCGATCTCTTCTTGTGTGTGTGTGTGTGGGTGGGGAGGGGGGGGGCACAATGTTAAAAGGTTGGGAACCACTGATCTGTTCTATTCGTTTCATATAGGAGTTTGATCCAAAAAGGGGGAGATACTGTATATAAATAAATTTTGGGAAAGCCCTTTAAAAAAATTGAACAACAGAGTTTATGCATCATTCAATTTGTAAGTAAAATTTGCTAAGAGAATGAATAAAAGGCTCAAGTACATGGTCGAAAAATTAGATGGAGATGATTGTTTCATTTGTATGAAAAGGGAAAAACAGAAATTTAATGTTGAAAAATTTGTATTTTGCTTTATTGTCTGATTGCTTTTTATTCCTTGTAAATTACACATTTTTTTTTTATACTTATATACAAGCTGATGTACTTGTTCTTATCTGTTCGTGAAAATTTCTACATTTCCTTTCCTATAGACTATATTTGAAACTGGAGTGAGAATGACTGTTCTTAAAGATTTCCGCCCCCCCCCCTGAAATATTACGTTGGCATTAAAATGACATGAGAATTTTCAGCATTATTTCGATAGCGGCTTAATTTTACTTCGCGGCCTGCAACCATATATCTTCCAATTCTTTTATAAACCTGTGACACCAAAATTACGTAATCTCATTTGCTCTGTCAGATATTGAAGAAGGTTTATGGACTTTAAATTACGAAAAATCACTAAAAATCAGTTAACTGGTGGATTCAATCTAACAATTCTTTTTCTGTGTTTTCTTTTTCTTTCTTTCTTGCGTTCTTTTTTTTCCGATTTTGCTTAAATTTTCAAGCCTAACCGTCCAACGGATTTGTATACCAGGCAAACATTCAAACAAACCCACAAACGTATTTTCTTTTATTTTTATCGATTTTGTAAAATTGTAGACAACAGTCTACCTGTATTAAATGTTGTCCGTTTTCTTACAAATTCTGGAATTTTTAAATTTCAAAGTAGAATTAAAAAAGGGGAAGGGGATTTTTTTACGCTATATTTTTGCAGCAGTTCTAGAGTCAAAAACTGTTGTCTATTTTTCTTTCTTGATTAAAACAAAGTTTTCCACATTCCTGTAGTATCACTTTTTATTTAGAATACTTTAAACAATAGATAAAATGCAACAAATTATTCACAAATATCCTCAGTTAAAACTTCTCCGAAATCCAATGGGTAATGGAATTCACCTCCCAGTCTCCGTTTTCCACAAAAGTATGCAATATTCCTTTTTTTTTTTTTTTTTTAACTCCTGCCGCAGTTTGAACGACACATCATTACTCTTGCTTTTATTTCACAAATGGTACCCAAAATTTTCTGCATACTTTGCATGAAAGTATTTTAATCTTTTTACCCTCCGATACACTTGTTTTGCATTTTTCTATACGACAGTCTCAAATTTTCTGTTGATTATTTCATTTTATTTTATTTCTACCCTTCTGAAAACCCCGCTTGGCGTTTCAGTTGATGCGGGATTCATTTGCAGGAACATAGAAGAAGCACGCAGTGCATGAAAAATGTCCCGTAATCCTGCACCAATCATTCAGATGTCTTTTTCTTGCACAATTAATTTCGATTTTTCCCTTCCTCTCTTCACGTTTTTACATCTCCATTATGTTTTTCCCGCAGTTGAAGATTTTTTTTTTTTTTTTTTTTTCAGTAAGAAGGGGAAATTCTACAACATTAGCATAACAAATTATAAGTTGTATCTAATATACTCAGAGGGGGAACGCTTTATCGAATTTTCGACACTATTTCATGTTGTAGATTGATTCATTCGTCTTGAATGAGATATTGAAGCGCATCTATCCACTCTCCTCCACGACTCTTTGGTGTAGGGGAGGGAGAAGCACGATTTTCATTGAAAATTTTTAATTTGATGGCGTGGAAGATAGAAATATCGTTTCTACGTTTATCAACTATGTATTTATTTATTTTTTAAGTTTTTTTTTTCTTTCTTTCAGCAACCGACAAGTAATCGCTTCATAATAATCTATAATTTGCACTTTCTGATATTGATTTTATTCAATGAAAAATGATTATACGTTTTATTTATTTTTTTAATTTACATGGAGCATCATTTTGTCTTAATTCAATTTTTAACACTGAAAAATTGAAAATATTACGATTATAAGTATGTTACGCTATCCGAAAGCTGTAACACGTTACAGTGTTACGTCAAATGAAGCTCATTCTATTAATGAATATATACTCAGCTCCTGTATTATTTTCAATTAACTAAATTTCGCTACTGTCAAAAACTATTTTTTATATCAATGAATAATTGAATAAAATATGTTACATATTCCTTAAAAATGTTTAATACTACAGATCAATTTGTTTTGTTTATTCTTTTTAGAAGACCATATTTTAAATTTATTTAACTTAAAATTAGCATATTATAAAAGCTTAATAAAATTAAATGTAAAGAATAAAATTTCCCCTTAATTCTTTAACAATAAATTAATTATTATTTGTGTGATTGTAGGGGAAGTATATTGTGTCTAATATTTTACAACGTTATCTTTTTTTTTTTAATTTAGAAAACTTATGTGCAATAAAGGTTTACACTATTTTTCCGTGCTCATTTTTTACGAAATTACATGAATAATACAGTAATATAAAATGTACATATTTAAGTCATTTAGTAGAAAAGTATCCTTTTTTATGAAATCCGGGCTGTAATAATTGCCAAAATATGTGGGAATACAGTACCGTCGCTTTCAGCTTCCGACTCAATAAGAAAATAAAATCTTTTAATTCCTTGATCTCAAAGTGCTACCACTGCAGCGTATTGATCAGTAACGTAACTGTTTTATTGTGTATTCCGTCGGTTATTTATTCATAATTATTTAAAACATTTTTTCCTTTTTTTTAATAATAACAAAGTTTATTATATCACGTTATTAAGTGTCACTTCTAACATTTTTGTTGATTTTCTGTAATTCTATCATCCATGTTGCTAAAATATTCATAATTCCCATTTGACTCAGTAAATTAAAAAACTGCGCGATTGCTTTTCAGTGATATCTTGTTTTTCGTGGAGGAACTTAGAAGCTTTTATGTAATTAAAACTGAATTAAATGTCAACCTGTTGAAAACATGTGACTTTTAAAGTTATATTTTAAAATATTTTGCTACAAGCGCTTTTATTTCGATGATTACTTTGCATTTTTTTATGTGTTACCAGTTATGCTGAAACAGTGTCGATTAATTAAAATGAAATCAATTTCCTCATACATGTCATCTTCATAAACCATTCAACAACCGACCTCACTTGTGCAATCAGTCGAAGAGGGACCCGTATTTGAAATGTAAATATAAAAGTAAAATGTGCTTCCTAATTCCAAATGCTTTTATTTAGATTAATAAGTACTCATACTTACATTTCTAATTTAGGTTTTACCCAACCTTCACCGTTTCCTTTGAATTAAATTAAATCCTCCGTTTCTCATGTTACATCAAGAATTCAGCGATAGAGCTCTTTCTATTAAAATATGAAAAATAATAAGGGAGAGAGAGAAAGAGCAAATTATTTCTTTGCATTGAATTTATAAGAAAAAGTGGGGAGGGGAATTATCGAATTTTCATTTTAAAGCTTCCGTATATTAAATGGCATTCTAATCTTCAAACTAAAAAACGAGATTAATTTGTATATCATTTTACATTCTAATTATATTCACAGATTTTCTTTCTCCGCGCGCAAAATTAAATTAAAATTGTTCGAGAAGTAACAATTTATTTTTTACCATCCCATGGCTATATGTATATAGCATTGGGATGGTAAAAAATAAATTGTTATTTATGTATTCATTAAGAAATTTTAATTAGATATCAAACTGCAGTAGACTCCCAACCGGCCTAAAAGGGTACTAGTGGTTAGCCTGGTTAAGCGAAATTTCTGTTAAAACGGGAATTAAGGCCAACCAGAAGCCAACCATTTCTCAATGTCTTCAATATGAACAGCTTGACAAACACTAATACATTTGAATGCCGACATAATGTTGTTAATAGAAAAGTCTGTTGCGGCTTTATTTTTTGTATTTTTAAACTTATTATTTTGTTTACGACAAGTTAAGAGGGAATCTACTGTATATTAACGAAAATTATGTAGATCTGGTATTAGGTTTCGTAGTATGGCCAGGTTAAAAATCTTAATAGTCCGAAATTAAAAGGTTTGAAGAAATTTTTCAGTTATTTATTATCTAATTATATAATACGCTAACGTATGCGGTTCCAAAATCGACTATATTTCTATGCACTGGAAACGGCAACAACTAGATGTAAACATTAGCGTAATAACAATAACACACGAGCAAAAAACCAAATTAACAGTTCAGTGACCTCAAGTGAGCCGAGCATATTCATTACTGGTTACATATGTCACGCAGTAGCTAGATTACAAAACAACAATGCACACGCGAAAATGCAAGATCCTTCGGATCTTTTCACAGCTTTAAAATATCGAATTTACAATACGTGGCGCGTTTGTCGCACTTAAAAAGAAAAAAGTCGCCATGCAATGGGCTAAAGCACATTTTAGCCATTTCCTGTTTTGTACCATTCTTATTATTGTAACCAAGGATACGTATTGAGTAACGCAACCGTAGTATAAAACACCAGGTTGCTAGCTTTGGCACATTAACACCACAGCAGCTGCAATTAAAAAGCATTTCTGTATTTGTAAAGCACGTTATCATCCAATACAGTATTTTTCTTGGAGAAGAGAATACTATTCGTTCCTCCAAGAGTATTTTTATAATAATTTTATGAATGGTAATATCACCAATTATGTCTTTTCATACATTTTGAAATATTAGTAATTGGTATTTCCACTATCGACTTTTATCATGGCACCCCCAAAATTTGTAAAATGTAGCAACCCTAACCTAAATAAATTTCATGACAAATACCATTCAAAGAAACATGATTTTCGTAGAAATGAGTTCAATAATTTGGCCAATACTGCACTGAGAATAAAGAACAGTAAGGTATGGGGCGAGAAAGCTGGCCGCCTTGGCGGCTATTTTATTAAAATACCATCAGTTGCAATGTTAATTGTTAACGGTTTTCCTGATTTGTTTACTTATTCAGTATAACGGGTGCTTCAAACTTTAATTGAAAATTTATAAACTCGTTGAAAAAAGGACAAAATATGATAAAAGTTTGTTCAAAAAGAATTGATACGCTTTTAAATAGTACTAATTTAGTTTTAAAAGTGGTCGACAAAGGAAAGTTATTTGAAATGTGAAACAGACCTTTGCAAATGAAACTTTTAATAAAACACCATTATCAGGGAAAAAAGCTCCATTCAGATTTAACAAGTATTCATCGTTATCGATACCACGTATATCAGAACTAAGTCTGTCCTAGAAATATACCAAATATCCGTTTCTCTATAAACGAGAGACAGAGAAGAAGAGAAAGGAAGAAAAAAAAAATCCGTATCCGTTTCTGTTTCATTTCGTCTTATACGGATTATTTAAGTGATGCTTTAGCGAAAAGGATAAGATAAATTTTAAATGATAAGTTTTGAAGGCATATGCTCGAAAAGCTGTTTATTATTGTTGCAAAAATTCTACCGAATTTTCGGGTTGATATCTCAAAAATCCAGTGCATAAGGGATACGTTCTAGTAATCAGTCCAGTTGAAAGGACGAATAATAAAGTTTATTATTATTTCTAGAAATTCGACGAACAATCTTCAGCACACGATGCTAAAACTACCACTAATTAACAAGATCAAAACCGAATTAATTCACCGAAATTAACAAGTAAGAGCTCGATATTTTTAACTGTCAGCTAAACACAATCTTACTCAGATACTGTATTTCGCGTACGATAAAATCCTTCCTTAGTCTAAACACGCTTTGGAATTCTCGAGCAGTACTCATACCTGCTCTTCAACATATAGCAATTAAAATCCACAAATATGCTTTAAAAATAGGCTACAAAAAACAAGCGAAAGATCGCTTATAAAAGCGCACACAATGCTCCCAGCAAACACACACCTGCTGGCGGAGTACCTTGCCAGTGCCTTTCTGCCTTTACGTCCAGCACTGGCCCGGCACTGCAAAAAGTAACTGAATCGTACCAAAAGTGGTCGCCCGAGAAGTACCTTGCCAGAAGCCCGGGAAGGCAACGGCACTCTGCTGGCATACTGCATGTGCCGGCCGTTACTCACAATAAAGGCACTGGCCCATGGAGTTAATAATACCCAAAATGAAACGGCCGGGTGCCGGCTATTATTAAAAATAAGGGTACTGGCCTGGTACCTTAACAGTGACTACAATATAATGGCACGGTACCGGATTAATGCCTATTTACAGTAACGCTGCTATAATTAAAATATGAGCTAGTGGCGGATCCGGGGTAGGGGGGGCTTATTCATCAACCCATTTAAAAAAAAAAAAAAGACATTGCTTAAGGGTAACATTTTAAGATAAAAAACTACATACATAAAAGATAAAAAAACAACAAAAAAGTTTATCGTTTGCAAATTATGCTCGCCCAAAATTAGTGAATTGTGTGCAGTTTTCAAAAACTGCAATTTTCTTGTGAATTTTCAGTTGCAAAAGATACTTTTTTATGAGAGAGGCGGTAACACATTTCAAAAACTACATAAAATCATTTGTAAACAGTTTAATTGCATTATCTCACAATAGAGACATTTTATAAATGAGTTATAACACTTTACGGTTGATATATGTATGTATATATATAATATATATATATGTAATGTATAAAAAGGTAATTTGGGTTTTATTAGTTTGGGTATTGTTCAAGCGGGTACTTTCACTGTAAGTTTTGCTTTCCTGTCATACTTGCCACGCGCGCTCTGGAGCTATGTTTTATTTATTTTGTTATTTGTCAGTAATCAGGCCGTCGATTCTGAGTTCTTTAGAGTGTACACGTGTCCCCACGCCTTTGTAGCCCCGGATGCGGGTCATGTTGGTAAATGTGTGTGGTTCGATCAGAGATAAGAGAGAGGCGGAGTTATGTCTTCGCAAACCACGTGGTGTGGTAAGCGTAAATACTCCCGCACATCGAAAATCGAGAGACTTCTGCCACTGGAACTGCTTAATTAGTCCACGCTGATTTTTGTACCCGTCTCCCCTCCCCTCTTCTCATTCTATATTGTAACTTAAAAGATAATGTTCAATAAACCATATTATTTGCCTTAACTCTGGAACTTTACTGAAATATCTGACGTCTCATATATATGTATATATTAGTCAAAATCATATAGGATATAATAAATAAAGTTGCACTACATATATATATATATATATATATATGGTTACACATAACTTTAGAGTAACATTTTGCTTTATTGTACATTTTGTTTTCATCAAATGATTTTTTTGATGTTAGCTATTCTGAAAACAAATTTCTATATACCTGTTGTACCTACATGACTCAAATTTTTTGAAGGAAAATACTTTTTTACACTATAATATGCAATGAGATTTTGTATATTAAAAACAGTGTAAGTAAAAATTTACCTGTTATTTTCTAATTAATCCAGGGCATTATCCTGTTAAATCCAAGGCATGCAAATGTGTACTAACAAGAACCTCACCGTTGAAATAGTGTTATTAAAGTAACTATTCCTAATTATGAGATCTTGTTAGTCTGGAACAGTTTAAAAATACCAATTAAACACTTTGGAAAGCTGTAAATCGATGAAACAAATAAAAACTTTAAAGCCCTGAGATCCGAAGAAAGAGCACTTTACAATTCACGAAATGGCATTCGAGAGGGGTTGCCATTTCCGTTGGAAAGTAATTCGCCAATTTTCAAAACATGACTGAAGCAGTAAATAGCTTGGCGACAGACCCTCCACCACACCACTAATATTAACTCCGCGTTTCACAAACATTTTCTGCCAAATAAAAAGATAACAGTTCGATTTTTGCTGCCTTCATTGGAGATCCTTTAGGATTCCTCGGCAGAGAGAGAGGCGGCTTATGTGGCCCCGTAAGGGAAATCGAAACATAGAATAAAGAAAATATAATTCCTAAATGAACCCCATTGCGTTTCTATTTTTGACTATTACATGAAAATACTGGCTTAATTTCTAACAAAATAACTACAGGAGCTTAACGTAGAAAAAAGTCTCCAAATATGTTTTTCAAGAAAAGTTTTGCAAAATTGTAAAAAATCAATATAAATTAAAAATTTTAAGAATAAAATTCATAATTCTGTACATAGTGGGGGTTTCACTGTCGCTGTAGTAAACATTTTTATAGCATACTGAACTCGTTTGTATTATTTTAGTTTTTAGTAATAAAATATTTGAAGGCACACTATGAACTTCTCCATTTACACCCCTCCCTCAAAAAAAAAAAGAAAAAAAAAATCTTAGCAGTGACCCTTGCCTTTGGGTGCCCGGAACTTATATCCCCTAACACTTCTACACAGTATGAATGTGAAACAATATTATTTAATTAAAATAACGAAATTTTATGCCAACACCTCGAAATATATACAGGCCCATTACTGCCAAATAGTGCTGGTCCGGTACATTGTAAGCAGTACCACGCCGTTAACTTTTCTGTGCATGTCATAGACACTGGCAGTTCGCCGTTACCAGTTATGTACTGGCGAATATGCACTTTTCAGACACTAGCACTCCAGTGACTTCCAGACGATGGCAATCTACCATGCTCCCGGTAGACGGCACTTTGCCAGCACGACGGGTACCCGGCTGGCATTTTGCGGGCAGTAGTGTGTTTGCTGGGCTGAGCCTTATGGTTCTCACAGCAGAATTAACGTTTTTCTGCTACCGACAGCTGACTGCTCTCTTTAGTGTGAGGCGAGCTGCTCCGTTTATACTATTCGCACATGCTTTCAGAACTTTCTCCTAATAACCACAACATTCTAATTCGTTGACTTTCCTATTGGTGGAATATATCGGTTACGTAATAATACCGCAGGAAAGCTAACATTATTTACTCTATTAATAAAATATCACCAAGCGTGACGAGTTATTGGCAAAATATTTCCAAATTTGACGCTAAAAGTAAGTAAGTCCCCAAAACTGATGTTATCAGGGGTCGATCCAGGAATTTTTTCCAGGGTCACATTTTTGTGCAAATTGTTTATATTTGTGAATTTCAATACTTTTGTGAATTTCAACACTTATTTTTTGTGAATTTTCATACAAATTTTTAATAAAAGTTACTTTTCTTGTTAAAATAGTTGATAAAACAGATTAAAATGTAGGGTAAAGTACGAATGAAGGGCCGTTTTAATCGATTTTATTTTTGTGAAGGGACCGTTTTAATCAATTGTAATTTTTTTTTGAAAGATTATATTCGAAAGATTATATTAATCGATTGTATTTTTGAAAAGAGGCCGCAAAACAGACCTAGTATTCATTTACATCGATCCCTGGTTATGTAAGCGATATTGCCAATATTTGGAGAGAAACCACCAAATCCGGTCTTTTACTGAGGTAAACAAAAGGATCCCTATCTCGCGGTCTAGCTAATTAAACGATTAGCACGGTTTTCAAGTAACAAAAAGAAAATTTAGTTTTCCGACTCGTAGAATATGAATTTTTGCCTAAATTTTACATTATGAAGAGCAGATCACCCCCAAAATTCTTAACATTATAGTGGTTTGGTACAGGCTGCAATCAAGCCTAGCTTTAGATATTTGGCGGCCCTAGGGGAAGTGAAGATAGGCTCTCTCATGTATACATGTACTGTACATACATACATGCATACAAACATATGCAACATGTTCACTCACTGATTATGAGACTATTCATTACATTTAGAAAGTAAAGAAAACATGTCGACGTGGAAGGATAAAATATGAAATGAAAATTTAAACTTTATTTTGAAGAAGTGTATTTTATTCCTATGTTGGTATGCAATCATAAAGACAACCGATTTCATCGTTCTGCATGTTAAAAGTCACCAAAAGCATCTATTTAGTCTCAATCTTATTGATTAGTATATACGATAAATAATGAAACCTTTCACACATAAGATAAATTAAGAATTCCACGTTTGTCTGTTCTGGAGTAATATGCTCTCTGTTTCAAAGTATTACTGCTATATCTTTGTACTTATTATGTAACATCATCTCTCATTATTATTATAATTTCGGAAAAAGCCAAAAAAAAATAATTTAAAAGGTCGTAATTCGAATAACGCTATTTGATTATATTGCATAGAATGAATAATATATATACATATATGCCAGCCGCCCTATACCCTACAGTTCTTAATGATTAGTGTAGTGTTGTCCAAATCATTGAATTCATTTCAACAAAAATCATGTTCCTTTGTTTTAACGGTATTTGTCATTAAATTCATTTAGGTTAGAGTTACTACAAATTTTGGGTGTCATCATAAAAGCCGATGTGGTGGCCATGCCAAGTACTGACATTTCAAAACATGCAAAAAGACATAATTGGTGACATTTAGATTCATAAAATGATTATAAAACGACTGTATTCGGTGATACGTTGTGGAACATGTACAAATTTCTACAGATATACTTCTTAATTTCCGCAACTGCTGGCTTCCTCAAATTAGTATTTAGTATGGTGGCTTCCATTCATTGGTTCGGGTTCGGCTTATAGGTACTTTTCTCTTTGGATAACACCAGTATTGCGCCAAAGTTAGCAACCTGATGTTTTTTGTTCTTATAGTATGGTTGCATTATTTTATGCGTATTCCTAGTTATAATCGTGATACAGGAAACGGCTAAAATGTGCTTTAGCCTTGGATAAACGAATAGTAAATATTGTTGTCTCCAAGGCTTTAGCATACTGCAAAGTGAAGTTTTTAGATGAGCGATAAATGCTCTAAGTAGTATTGTAAACTGGATATTTTAAAGCTGTGAGAAGATCTGAAAGATCGTGCATTTTCACGTGTCCATTATTGTTATTTTCTAATCTATCTACTGTGTGACATACGTAAATAAAAGTAACGAATATGCTTGCTCTATTTGACGTCATTGAACTGTTGATTTGGATTTTTGCACATGCGTTATTGTTATTACGGTAATGTTTACATCTAGTTGTTGCCGTTCGCAGCTTAGAAATAACGTCGATTTTGGTACCGCATACGTTAGCGTATTATATAAGTATATATATATATATATATATATATATATATATATATATATATATACACTGTCTACCAATAAGTATTTGGACACCTGTGATAGAAAAGAAAAACTAACTTTATTCAAAATCAATAGTTGGTAGAGACTCCACGAGAGGCAATTACAGCGTGAACCCTCCGGGGCATACTTTCCACAAGTCTTTGTATTACAGCTAGTGGTATTGTCTTCCACTCGGCTTGGAGTAGACATAGAAGTTCCTTCACCGATTTTGGACGGGTAGTGCACCCCTTAATTCGGCGATCCAACTCGTCCCAGAGGTCCTCGGTAGGGTTCAGGTCTGGGCTCTGGGCAGGCCAGTCCATTCGATGAACTCCATTGGCACCATACCTAGCCTTGGTTAACCTCGAAACATGACAACTGGCATTGTCGTCCTGAAAGTAACAGGGGTCCAACCCGTAAAACTGCCACAACGTAGGAAGCACATTGTCATCCAAAATAGTGCAGTAGGCATCGGCGTTAAGCTTACCATGAATGGGGACCAAGGGTCCAAGTCCATACCAGGAGAAACACCGCCAGACCATAATTCCACCTCCGCCGAACTTGACTGTTGGCACAATGCATTCTGGCAGGAGACGTTCTCCAGGCAGACGCCAGACCCAGACCCTGCCATCCGAACGGTAAAGGGTGAACCTTGATTCGTCGCTCCAAAGAACCCGTTTCCACTGATTTACGGTCCAATTTCGATGTGCTTTGCACCACATTAACCGAGCAGCACGGTTGGACTTTGTGATCAAAGGCTTATGGGCAGCAGCACGACCATGAAAACCAAGCAGATGTGCTTCTTTACGGATGGTATTCATTGAAACAATACTCCCGGATGCCTGTTGAAACTCCTCGCGGATGAGGGCCATCGGTTGGGTGCGATTCTTCCGAATTTCTCTAGACAGCACTCGTCGGTCTCTATCTCCCAGTTTCGTTGGTCTGCCGACTCGGGGCACATTCCGACAATCATCGCTCACCTTCCACTTCTTAATCATATAGGCCACTGTCGATTTTGGGTACTTCAGATTGCTAGATGTGGCCTTTAAGGATGGGCCACATTTGTGATACCCGATAATTATACCTTTCTCGAAATCAGAGAGCTCCGAACTGCGCGGCATCTTGCATGCGACTAATGCCCATGCTGTTTCCTACACGATATACACCGGCGGAGGCCGTGACGTACCTCAGGACCGCAGATATTGTAATTTGCATAGGTGTCCAAATACTTATTGGTAGACAGTGTATATATATAGATATATTCTATTAAAAGAAAATAAAAATAAATAAAATAAACTGGACAAAAATAGGCTTTAAAATCATAAAATATTTATATACTTTTTACGAAAAGTCGGAGTTTATTGCATAACTGTACTGAGACGTTCCTACAAATGAGTATAAGGTTTACTTAGTTCAGTGCTACGCTCTTTGATTAGTGGATTCTTTAGTGTTTTTATATATACCAGTGGTCGAAATTTGACCGAAATATATTAAACCTCTATAAAATCATGGCTTATACCTCTGTAATCCTTGCTTATAACGTTTTTTTTTTTTTAAATTTTTATTTTGTTCTATTACGTTAGCTGCAAGCGTATACAAATACGTCATTATGCATTAATTTTCCAGTTATTTGAAAAATGTGAACGATAGGAAAAATGAAATATAACTTGGCTAAGTCATATTTAAAAAGCGACAATGCGTTTTTGACATTTCCTTGTTTATTTTACTTATTTTATTATTTATTTATTTATTTTATTTGCTATACTGGGCAGGTTTCGTCAAGGCTACACGGATATTTCGCCTGTCTTTTTCAAAGTATATAAAATTTAAATAAAAAATTAATATGAAATCTCAAACCATGGAATGATCGAACACTACTTTTCTGCGACGCACAATTGAAAAACTGGCTGCCTCAATAATATTCAATTTTTTTCGGATGTTTGTCTTTGAGACTTACTTATTGTCATCGCAAATGCAGGTATAATTTGAAATTGGTTTCTTTTGCGCGATAAATGAAAGATAAAATTGCTCCAGAATATGTACATGGGACATTCCGAATTATCCGTTTATTTGAAATCCAAATTTTCCTACGGCATGCGATTGCAGTTAAAACTTCACTATCAATTGCACTATAGTGAATAAACTTGATGCGTTTTCTTGTTCCATTGATTAATGCTTTATTTGTAAGGGAATGTGTTAGCTACACCGGACGAAAGGAGAAAAGAGCGAGTTGCACCGTTGATGAATTTAATCTACGGCCGCGAAATGGAAGGAGGGGAACGATCATAGAGGAACCCCGTGGTCTCGCAAAGGGCCTATGGTATCATTTTTTGAATAGGCCCTACAGCGATGGCCGGACCCTGTGATGTTTTTTGGGGTCTTGCAAAGCGCCAGCTCTAGCATATTTTCGAGGTGCCCCTTACAGCGATAACCGGACCCACGGACCCAGTGATGTTTTTTGGTTGTCGCAAAGACCAGCGGTAGCTAATTTTCGAGGGGGAGAAAATATAGATTCCGGTGCAACTCGCCCCTCGATTTGATTGATAGCTGTTGGCGCGGATGCAATTGACCCCCTGTTGTATTAGTAGTGTACCCCCTGTTGTCCCTTTGTATTACTTAAGTTTCTGATTAGTAAAATTATGCAATTAACTTTCAACGCTAACATATGTTAGTGTTGAAAGTTAATGGCACTTTTTGATTCACCGGCGTAAATCCCACCAACGATTTTTTCATCGCGACATTAAAAGTCTACTTCTAAAACATCGTTATTCCTGAAACAAAGCCAAAAATGTTAATAAATATACAAAATAGTACTTATATGCAAATTACAATGTATAAAAGTATCAATATACTAAGAAGAAATTTGTATGTTTATTGGATTAGCCGTTTGTTAAAAATATGGAAACTGGATAAACATATTGTTACGAATTTTCGGGGCAACCCGCTGCTCTGTGGCTTAAAATGGTTTAAAATTCGTATTCTACGCTTGAAATAGATAAATTTTGCTTTTTGTTGCATCAAAATCGGCCAATTAGAACCGGAGATATGGAGGTTTCGGTTTGCCATTGTTTTTCAATGGAGGTTCTAGAAAACACGAGAAATAATGGTCCTAGAGCTTAAATTAAATCCAGACTTGGACAGGTGACAAGATCGAAGTGGGCGGAAAAGCGCAAGTAGAAATCACGTTTGGAAATGCCAGATACGACCATGTGGTATATGTCGCCAATATTACAGACTCTTTTATTCTCGGACTCGACTTTTTAAAATCGCACAAATTTAACTTGGACTTTAAGAATAATGAGCTTCGTTCAGACTCAGAAGAAATAGCTGCGTTCAATATTAGAAATGAAACTGTTTTGCCTGTTCAGCAAATAATAGCCCAGACTGATATCACTCTACCTCCCAGAACTGATTCAATAATTTCTGGAACAGTAAAAGAAAGCAATAAATTCCGTTTTGGATTAATCGAACACCCAAGCAATAGTGATTCCATCAGAGGAGTACTTGTGGGAGCAACACTTGTGGACTTGTCGAGAACCGAAATTCCAGTTAGAGTAGCAAATGTGACGGACAAGTCGAAGGTGATAAAGAAAAATGAAGTGTTGGCGACATGCACTCCTGTTACCTGCATTAAAAAGAACATCAGCCAAACGACAGATAAATCTTCCGAGTGCCTGACGAAGGAATTAATACAAGACGTAGAGTTAACGGCAGAACAGAGAAGCGCTGCGGAGAAAGTAATAGCTGAATTTGAAGACCTCTTCTCCCGTACTTCGGGTGACTTTGGCCGTACGAGCTTAACTCAACATAGTATAGATACAGGCAGCCATTCTCCCATCAAGCAACATCCTAGGCGGCTGCCGTTTGCTAAGCAAGAAGAGGTGAGCAGACTTTTAGAGGAGATGCAGCGTGATGACGTCATCGAGCCATCGACTAGTCCCTGGGCCTTGCCAATTCTTTTGGTCCGGAAGAAGGATGGTTCCACCCGGTTCTGTGTTGACTACAGACGTCTGAATGACATTACCAAGAAAGACAGCTACCCTCTTTCCAGGATAGACGACACATTGGACACTTTATCGGGAAATGAATTGTTCTCCACTCTTGATCTCAAGAGTGGCTGCTGGCAAGTAGAAATTCATCCCGACGACCGCGAAAAGACGGCGTTCACCACGGGACAAGGATTATGGCAGTTCAAAGTTATGCCTTTTGGACTCTGCAACGCACCTGCTACATTTGAGCGTTTAATGGAGACAGTGTTGAGAGGACTTTCCTACGAAGCATGTCTCGTTTATTTGGACGATATCATCATCGTCGGAAGGACTTTCGCAGAGCATCTCGAGAACATCCGAAAGGTGCTACAGAAATTAAAAGAGGCAAACTTGAAACTAAGTCCATCGAAGTGCAACTTGTTTCGTCGGGAAGTACAAGGTACCTCGGGCACATAATATCCGCCCACAGAGTCCGAACCTATTAAATAAACGAGGAGGTAAAAGAGGTATCACTTACCTCCTTCAAAGGCGTAAGTCCGTTGAACTCCTCGGTCATCCCGCTAAATTAGCTGGAACGAAAACTGGAATACACGACATTATTAATTGTATATATTTTAGTTTCGTGCTCTTGAATGAGTACAATATATTTATTTTCCGTCTAGGTTATACAATATACATTTTAAGGGGAATATCATATTTACAAAGATTGAATTTTGGCTGGTCGGGATGTCGACCGCTTAGCAGCAGCGCATGGAAGAGAGTGGCTTGAAAGTACAGCATGCATGCGTTCTTGCCTCCACGGTTGCCAGGGGCCCCATAGCACGTGTTAAGTAAGGGGCCCTCGTTTGGGTAATTATCACATGCAGATCCATACATCTACATATGCGGACATCGACGCGTGCAGGAGAAACTGGGTCAGGGAAAGAGTTCAAAGTTTCATAGTTTTATATTTCCCAACACTCCTGCCTAAAACTTGAAACGTTCAATAATCGTTCAAAATGACAGTTCTATGTCCTATAAAGCTCCTTCGTGGAAGAGCTTTTGTCAGGATGTCTGCAGTCATTGAGTCAGTGGGGACGTATTGAAAAGTTATCACCTTGTCTTCTACCAAATGCTTGAGAAGATGGTATCTCAGGTCTATATGTTTTGTTTTGTGATGATGTCTGTCTGATTTGGCCAATTTAATGCACGATTGGTTGTCTTCAAACACGGTCACTGGATAGTCTTGCGGCATGTCCAGTTCCTTTAGTAGATTTATTAGCCACGCAATTTCTTGTGCAGCACTGGCAGCAGAGACGTATTCCGCCTCAGCTGATGACAATGTCACGCACAGCTGTTTCTTGGAAACCCAGTAAATAGGATTATTTCCTAGCATAAATAGATTTCCAGAGATGGATTTTCGATCGGTTGGATCGTTGGCCCAATCTGCATCTGCGTAAACTTTTAGGACAGGTTCCTCAAAATTTGTAAAAGTCAGTTTAAGGTCAATTGTTGTCTTGAGGTATCTGATGGTTCTTTTGACGGCTTCCCAATCTTTCGCTCTGGGATTTTGATTTCTTCGGCTTAAGATGTTCACAGCGGCACTTATATCTGGTCTAGATATGGTGGAAATATATAGTAGTGCACCTACAGCCTGTCTGTATTTAGTGTTGTTTGGCAAGAGATTTTCGTCATCTAGTGTTTTAATGTAGCCTGGCTCCATGGGTGTTTCTGTTGGTTTTGAGTTTTCTAAACTGAATTTAGTTATTAGTTCTTGGATTTTGTTAGTTTGATCAAGTGTCATTGTGTTTTTATTTGGTCGATTTATGTTTATGCCTAAGTAGTATTTGGCTTCGCCTAAATCAGTTACAGGGTATTCGCTCTTTAATTTATTTATGAGTTTGTCAATGTTTTGATCTTCTCCTGCGATTAGTAGATCATCTACATAAACAATAACATATGTCGTTTTGTTATTTACTGTTTGTTTATACATGCATTTGTCAACCGAGCTCTGTTGAAAGCCGAATTTGGTTAGAGATTGGTGGATTTTTAAGTTCCAAGCTCTAGCAGCTTGTTTCAGCCCATATATTGCCTTTTTAAGTTTACAAACTTTGTGTTCCTCTCCGGGGATTACATGCCCTTCGGGCTGATGCATATACACTTCTTCCTCTAATTCTCCGTGTAAAAATGCAGTTTTTATATCGATATGTCTAAGACTTAAATTTTTATATACAGCCATTGCCAAAAAACTCCTTATCGTTGTATGAGACGCAACAGGTGCAAAGGTCTCGTCATAGTCTACTCCGTATTTTTGGGAGAAACCTTTGGCAACAAGCCTTGCTTTGTATTTTTCTACTGAGCCTTGACTATTATATTTTAATTTAAAAGCCCATTTGCATCCAATAACTTTTGTTCCAGGGGGGGCTACAACTAAATCCCATGTGTTATTATCATGAAGTGAATTTATTTCGTCTAGTGTTGCGTTTACCCATTTTTCCTTCTCCACGGGGTTTTCCATTTTTTGAATTTCATCCCAACTTTTAGGTTCTACTATCCTGGTATTATTTATTACATATGCAAATCTATCAGGAGGAACGCCTTTATTACTCCTCTCTGATCTGCGAGGATAATTTTGTGTACCATTTGAGTTAGCAGGAATATTATTTGGATTTTGTACATTGTCGCCGGCGCTATCTAATTCAACACCGATCAATTGCTGTATAGGTTGAGGATTACCGCTGTTTGATTTTCCTTCCCCGTTATGTGATTCATCATTTTTAATTATTTCCTGATTTCTGTCTTCTAGGAATTTGACTGTTCTACTTATAATTACATTTCTACCGTTGGTACAAATTCTATATCCCTTACTCCTATTATCATAACCTACGAATATCCCTTCTGTAGCGGTGTTGTCAAGTTTTCCTCTATGTAATTTTTGAATATATGCAAATGCGCGACAACCGAACGTTTTAATATTTGATAGATCTGGTTTACGACCAGTCCATTTCTCATAGGGAGTGGAATCACAGGATTGTGTAGGGAGCCTATTTTGCAAATACGTCGCAGTGTTAATGGCTTCCCCCCAAAAGGAGTTAGGTAAATCACCCTCCTTAAGGAGACACCGACACATCTCCATCAAGGTGCGATTTTTGCGTTCCGCAACCCCGTTCTGAGGTGCAGAGTACGGAACTGTCAGTTGGTGATCTATTCCCTCTCTCTTCATATATTCATCAAATTCTTTCCCTATGTACTCCCCTCCGTTATCGGAACGGATTGCCTGCACTTTTCTTCCAAACTTATTTGCGGTCATTGCCACATACTCCTTAAATTTAGAGAAAACTTCATGTTTATTTTTTAATAGATATATTACAGTAAACCGGCTAAAGTCATCTATGAAGGTCAAAAAATAGTATTTCCCACCAATTGTTGGGGTTTGCATTGGTCCACAGAGGTCAGTGTGTACCAATTCTATCGCCTTTGTGGCTCTGAAACTCGCGATTTTTGGATATGGACTATCAGAAAGTTTCGACATAATACAGGTTTCACATACATTATCATGTTTACATTCATCTATTTCAATCCCTATAGCCAAATCTTTATTCACTAATTCTTTTATATGATTGACATTTCTATGACCCAATCTTTTATGCCATTTATATATACAATTTTTATTTTCACATACGTTAACTAAGTTTGCGGTGTGGTATGCGGCATTGTTTATATTACACTCATACAAATTATTATTTACATAACCTTCAATATAAGTTTTATCCCCATGTATAATTTCACACTTGTTTTTGTCAAATACCACCGTACAACCGTTCTCAGTTGCCCTTTTTACAGACAGTAAATTTGCTTCGATTTCGGGTACAAATAGAACATTACGCAGTGTAATTTTATTAATCTCTCCTCCCGATGTTTTTGCCTTGAATTCTATGTCTCCCGACCCGTAGGAGGTCAACGATTTTCCGTTAGCAATTACAACATCGCTTATATTGGTGTCATTTATTCTAGTGAATAAATTTTTATTATTTGAAATGTGTGATGAACTGCCAGAGTCTATTATCCACTTTTTACCTGGACTTCCAGCTAATAGTGCTAAATTTTTAAATTTAGATGCGGTGTCACTAGCTCTATCTGTATAATTTCGGTTCGACTCTTCCTCAAATCTGTGTCTATCGTTTGATTCAAAGCATAGTGATGAATTAGCTTGTTTGGATGTGAAATTTTGATTTTTGTATCTTGTATTTTTGTTCTGTAATTTCTTAAGGTGCCAGCATTCTAATTTTGTGTGATTTTTCATTTTACAGTGTGAACAATATTTAGTTTCTCGTCTATAATTGTTGTTGTGTTTTTTGTTTGTTTGAAATGCATTAGTAAAATTTTCAGACGGTCGGCTATTCTCAATACGTCTGTTGTATTCATCTATTAGCTTGCTTCTAATAAACTCCGGATTTAATTCCTCTTCAGGTCTCGCTTCTAGTGCCGTTATCAGCATGTCATAGCTCTCCGGCAGGGAGCATAAAAACAACGCCGATATGTGAGAGTCACTGATCTTTTCCCCTATGGCCTTTAACCTCTCAACCAGTTCGAGTATTTTTGTCGTATGCTCTAGCATATTTCCTCTCTCGTCAAGTTTTGTGCTATATAATTTTCTCAATAGATACAGCTTGCTAGAGAGGTTACACCTTTCGTGTATGGTCCTCAGAGCTTCCCATGTAGCCTTTGCGGTTGTGAGATTTTTCACATATACTATTTGGGAATCTTCAATGAATAAATTGATTAAGGCTCTAGCCTTGTTATCTTTCTTTCGCCAAGTATCGGTTATTGGCGATGGCGGATCATCTGTTAAGAGATCATTAAGATCTTCTTTTATCAACAGCATCTCCAATTTGAATTTCCAGTTTGAATAATTATGTTGGTTTAATTTCTCAACCACTTGGCTTTCTTTAAATGAAGCCATATTAATTTTTTTGTTTCACAATGTCCTCAGAAATTTTAATATTCTTTCAAGGCACAGAGACTATTCAGTCTCATAATCTATTAAATAAACGAGGAGGTAAAAGAGGTATCACTTACCTCCTTCAAAGGCGTAAGTCCGTTGAACTCCTCGGTCATCCCGCTAAATTAGCTGGAACGAAAACTGGAATACACGACATTATTAATTGTATATATTTTAGTTTCGTGCTCTTGAATGAGTACAATATATTTATTTTCCGTCTAGGTTATACAATATACATTTTAAGGGGGAATATCATATTTACAAAGATTGAATTTTGGCTGGTCGGGATGTCGACCGCTTAGCAGCAGCGCATGGAAGAGAGTGGCTTGAAAGTACAGCATGCATGCGTTCTTGCCTCCACGGTTGCCAGGGGCCCCATAGCACGTGTTAAGTAAGGGGCCCTCGTTTGGGTAATTATCACATGCAGATCCATACATCTACATATGCGGACATCAACGCGTGCAGGAGAAACTGGGTCAGGGAAAGAGTTCAAAGTTTCATAGTTTTATATTTCCCAACAGAACCGATCCTCAAAAGACGTCCGCAGTCAAGAACTGGAGTCGTCCGGAGAATATCCATGACTTACAAAGTTTTCTCGGTCTGTGTACTTACTATCGAAAATTCGTGAAGGGTTTTTCTCAAATTGCAAGACCTCTTCACAAATTGACCGAGACTGGACAGAAATTTCTATCGACTGAGGAATGTGAGTACGCATTCAACGAACTGAAGACGGCTTTAACATCTTCGCCGATCTTGTCGTAGCCTCACCCTGACAAACCATTTATCCTGGACACAGACGCAAGTAAGGAGAGTGTCGGAGCAGTTTTGTCCCAGGAGATAGATGGCCAAGAACACGTCATTGCTTATTGGAGCAAGTGCCTTTCAAAGGCAGAACGTAACTATTGTGTTACGAGAAAGGAACTTCTTGCTATCATTAAGGCCGTGGAGCACTTCCATCATTACCTGTACGGCCGAAAGTTCCTGCTCCGAACGGACCATGCCTCTTTAACCTAGCTTCTAAATTTCAAGAATCCAGAGGGCCAAATAGCCAGGTGGATACAGCGATTACAAGAATATGACATCGAGATACGTCATCGGAAAGGGGCATCTCATGGAAATGCAGATGCTTTGTCGAGAAGGCCCTGCATAGACAGTTGTCGCTATTGCTTCAGGGCGGAGAAAAATTACCATCTGAAACATACCGTTGTCCGCCAAGTTACATCATCGGCACCATCTCAAGATCCCTGGAGTGACGAAAATGTTCGGGCGGACCAGTTAGCTGACAGCGACATCAAACCTATTGTGGAGTTACTGGAGAAATCAAGCACTAAGCCCAGCTGGCAAGAAATATCATCTTGCAGTCCGGCAACAAAACAGTACTGGGCTTTATGTGATTCGCTTCGCCTGAGAAATGGAGTCCTGTATCGTAAATGGGAGTCGGACGACGGCAAGATGCTTCGATGACAGTTAGTACTCCCTCGTTCGGGGATTCCGAAGGTTCTAGAAGAACTTCATAATGGCTTAACTGGAGGCCATTTTGGCGTAATGAAGACCCTGCAGAAAGTTCGCGAGCGCTTCTATTGGGCTAGGGCTCGAGGTGATGTCGGAAAGTGGTGTCAAGCTTGTGACGCCTGTGCTGCCCGTAAAGGCCCGAAGAAACGAAGCCGTGGAAAACTACATCGTTACAATGTAGGAGCGCCTTTCGAGAGAATTGCCCTCGACATCTTGGGACCTCTTCCACGAACATCGGATGGCAACAAATACATCCTAGTTGTCATTGACTATTTCTCTAAATGGCCCGAAGCGTTTCCTATTCCCGATCAAGAAGCTACGACCGTAGCAGAGGTACTGGTGCAAGGATGGATTTCCAGATATGGAACCCCTCTGCAACTTCATTCCGACCAAGGAACGAACTTTACCTCTGCAGTCTTTAAAGGACTATGTCAACTTCTCGGAATAGACAAAACCCAGACTATGCCTCTACACCCACAATCCCACGGCATAGTGGAGAGGTTCAATTGCATAATTTTGAACAACCTCTCGCTCCTGGTATCTAGGAATCAGGAGGACTGGAACAAGAAACTCCCCCTCTTCCTGCTGGCCTATAGGAGTGCCGTCCACGAGACTACCGGCTTCACACCTTACCAGATGCTGTTCGGAAGAGATTTTCGTCTTCCCGCCCATCTAGTGTTCGGCCGCCCTTCAGATGCACCTTCATCGCCAGAGGAGTACGTGGAAAATCTTCGGGCACGGTTTGAAGACGTGCATCATTTTGCTCGGGAGCGGATCAACCTGAACACGGAAAAGATGAAGACTCGCTACGACACGAAGGCTACGGGACCCGAGTTCAACGCAGGTGACAAAGTTTGGCTATGGAATCCTACTCGACGGAAAGGCCTGTCTCCCAAGCTGCAGTCGCCGTGGGACGGTTCTTACATAGTCCTAAACCGGCTGAATGACGTCATCGTACGGATTCGTAAGTCACCAAACTCGAAGCCAAGAGTTGTACATTACGATCGGCTAGCCATCTACCGCGGTTGTAATTAGTTATTTGACTATCAGACCATGGTCACTATGGCGTAATTCCTCCTTTCTTTCAACTCTCATTTCTTTCCTGTCTTTCTATTCTCTTCCTCTTTCGTCAGCTTTCTTTCACTCACTACTTACGCCATGTTTAGTGTACATATTTGTAATATATTGGTTTTTATTAATGTGTATTTGTTTATTACATTGATTACTTATTAGTGTAATTGTTTATTATGTCTATTATTTATTTATTAGTTTGCATTTGCTTACTGTGTTTATTGATTATTTGCTTAAATTATGTTGTTAAGATTTGGTTAAAGGTTGGACACTGTATATTTGTGTGACCTCCTAGCTGGGGATTGTACTGCCCGAGACGTGCAGTCCTCGGGAAGGGGGCAATGTTACGAATTTTCGGGGCAACTCGCTGCTGTGTGGCTTAAAATGGTTTAAAATTCGTTTTCTACGCTTCAAATAGATAAATTTTACTTTTTGTTGCATCAAAATCGGCCAATTAGAACCAGAGATATGGAGGTTTCGGTTTGCCATTGTTTTTCAATGGAGGTTCTAGAAAACTCGAGAAATAGTGGTCCTAGAGCTTAGATCTCTTCACCTTTGGGGACTTATTTTTGGCGCCAAATTTGGCGATATTTCGCCAAAAGTCGCCAAGCTTGGCGACTTTTTGGTCTTTTGGCGCGATTTTCCCAATGGGGATTGGAAGTTATTTTTCCTGCATTAAAAACGCATAATAACCTAACATTTCTTTTCTATGATGTAATCAGAAGTCCCGCTTTATCTGGAATCTCCGAGGAATATACTTTTCTAGAAACTGCTCGCAGCTTCTGCCTACTCTATAAATTTCACCAGCGCGCTGCCCCGACTGTTCAGTGCGAGTTGAACGCTCAATGTGTGAAGAGCTTTCAGTACGCTTGTGGATTGATAGTGCTACGGAAGCTGTGTTTTAGCTTGCTTTATGAAGCTGTTTTTAAAGTGCTGTGTCTTAAGGGATTGTGTACGATATCCCTTGAATATTTTCACTGAATTTTTGCCTGTGAAAGTGACTTATTTTGTGTGAGAAATACAGCATTTGTGAGAACTTCTGATCTAAGAGAACTGTTAAAAGCACATTACTGTTTAATTGTGCTTGTGAATTTTGTACAGCTGATTGTTCCTCGAAGTTCTAAAAGCAATAAAGTTATATTCCATCCTGACCAGTGGACTTTTTAACAGCCCGTTCTACACCAACTGGACTTTAGAACGACGAACCCCGGAAACAAGAAGAGTAGTTCCGCAGCAATATGGAATTAAATTAAAATTCCAAAATATAGAAATGTGGATGAAAGAAATTTCTACCCAGACAGCACATAAGCTTAAATCAAGCTTGGCATTTCTTTGAATTTGACGCATTAATGCAAGCTTGACAGTTCAACTCATTCTAAGCTGGCAGCAAGCTTGCAGGAGTCAAGTTGAATTGTCAAGCTTAAATACAGCTTGATTTAAGCTTGGCAATTGCTACTCGTCTGATTTTTCCTTTTTAAAGGAGCGTTGATGGCGCCATCTGTGAAAGAGAATGGACATTAATTGTCTAGCGTCCTCATATTTGCTGAAGTTCGTAAAAGATGTGTTTATTTTATTACCAGTGCCATATTACCGACAAGGCAAACGGGGCAACTGCCCAGGGCCTACAGATTTTAGGGCCCAAAAATCTTACATCTTACACTTTTGTAGTTTTAAAATAAAATGAAAAAGGATAAAAAAAATTCAGAAGTTAAATAATTTTTTTAATTATAAAGTATGAACAATGAAAATAATTCAAATTTACATTTGTATAAATTAATTTAAACTTATTTTTAATTCTTCGAAATGCTCTATATCGATATAGCATACCAATATGTAGGAAAAAAACTAACCACATTTGTAAAGAGAATTTTTAGCGTTAAAAAATAGCAAAATTTTTCAATTATTTGTTATTTTAAGAAATATTTACAAAAATGGTTAAAGTGTTTGTATTCCATACATGTTAGCAACTGTGATATAGCACTTCGAAGTAACGTTTAACTATCTGTTTCTTTCATTTCAGATTACTTAACACAAAATTTTTGTTAAGTAAGTAAACCCATTCTATATTTCCAAATATGGAAATTCTTCAAAATAAAATACAATTATACTACGAAATTGATTTCAAAATCAGTCGTTTGTCTCGATTTTGGTCAGCGGCAGTATTGCTCATGAGTGTTGCGAAAGTTTTAAAACATGTGTTGCTCTTAAGTTTATATTATGTTTATTTCCCTATTAGTAGAGTCTCTAAATCGCATCAAAATTAAAATAATTTTATGTGTATCCCATGGAAAAAAAAAAAACAAAAACATAACGCCCTCATCAATCTGGCCAGAAAACCGCTTAATAATTCACTTCAAACTTTAGTCATAGCTGCACAAGGCTCCGGTGGCTGAATGGATAACGCGCTCGGCTACGAATCAAAGGTCCCGGGTTCTATTCTAGCCACGGACACTCGATGGAAACAGATTAAAATAACTTAAAATTACAGCATAGAGGGGGGAAATGCGCGGAAAAATAAAGTATGTGGGACGCGTTCGCCAGCGGGCGCCCTGTGTATTTAGAAAAAAAAATTTGGGGAAAATTTTTTAAGCTTGAAATGTCAAGCTTGATTCAAGTTTGAAATGTCAAGCTTAATGCAAGCTGGGCAAGTGTAAACTAGAACACTTGATTCAAGCTTGCATCAAGCTTACACGACTGGAATTTTCAAGCTTATTGACTTGATAAATCAAGCTTGTTGCAAGTTTGATGCAAGTTTGCTGTGCTGTCTGGGTATTAGCAATGCTCAATGATTCTCGTTAGGTTTGTTTGCAATTGGCGCAGGTTACAATTATTTGGCTTTTTATCGGCTGACTGAAAATATCCAAACCACTAACAGTGAAAGAACTCAAAAACTCTACTGGGTAATTACTAATTTTACTGTCATCATGGCAAATTATTTTAGCGTAGCTATGATATGTTCTCAGTTCACCAGGTATTCGATTACGTATATCAGTATTAACAAAAGTACAATCATCATTTTTAAGGGCTAAAATAACTGACTTCAATATATGTTACCCGAGAGTATGTTTTGTCAGAAATATTTCCATACATCGCATTACTATCTAATATTATTTTCATCTCCTATTGATTGCTGATGTATTTCGATAATATTTTCCCTAAACTGGCGATTAATTTCATTTTTTGCGAATTTTGTTGGAACATTATAACCCTATTGTACCGTTGTACCTTAATGATGTTATTTCAAAATGGACACAACAATGGAACCATCATCCGACTTGGAGAAAAGTATTGCTCGCCAATTTACTTCTCTAATTTTTTTATGGTGCATTAGCATATTACACAAAAATTTTAACGTTCGCCGAAACACCTCCATACTAACTTTTACTATACGGAATTTCACACTCCTCCGTTCGCGCAATGTGCTGCAAATGGGGCACAAAGATTTTCCTTAGCGTATTTATATATACATAGATGCTGGTCTTTTTTTTTAACTAAAGCTTTAGGCGTTTCTTTTCTAATGCTCAATAAAAGTTTTCTCTATCAATGCACGGACAGACATTTTTCTTATCAGGGATTCCAGATCGAAATAGGTAGTGGGCGGACAGATGATGGACAAGAACAAATGGTTGAATTGGCTTTGTCAGATTGTTCTACGTTTCAAGGCCTGACAAGTCCGAGCTCCGCTACCCGTAACCAATTAAACTTGACGGGGCAATGAATACGATGAATGTATTTCCTGCGCTTTGCCATCTCAAAATATTTTTCTTAAACGCGCTTGAAGGATATTTAGTATATTTTATGTTTTATAAACATGAAATTTTAGTTCATTTGTTATTTGAGTAACTGCACTGTAAAAGTAAAGGACATGATCATTTTATGCTTATCTATGTATATATAAATATGCTTAGGAAAACCTTCGTGTGCCTTTGCAGCACATTGAGCTCGAAATTCAGCAAAGTTCGTATGGTAGTGGTTGTGTGAATGTTAAAATTTTTGTGTGATATATTACTGGACCGTAAAAAATTAGAGTAGTAATTTGGCACGCAGTATTTTGCGCCAGGTCGAGCAATGGTTCCATTGTTGTATCAATTTTGAAATAACAACACTAAATTTCAGCGGTACTATAGGATATTACAACAAAATTTGCAAAAAGTGAAATTATTCCCCAATTTTGGGAAACGCCAATGACTAAAATGTGCTTTAGCCCTGTACTTGGCGACTTTTATTAGACGGTCGATAAGTGCGCAAAAGTGTTGTAAATTCCATGTTTTAAAGCTGTGGGAAAGCAAACCGAATCAAGAGACGCTCCGCAGAAACGTGTCATTTTGACAGTTTCTTGACAATTTGCGGTCACGCAGTATGCTAAAGCAAATTATGCTGAAGAAATACCTCCGCAATTAATAGGGAATTTCAATAACATTATTAAAGAAGAGTATGGAAATATCTCCGAAAACATACTTTCAGATTACATATTTAAGTCAATAATAATAGAACCTAAAAATGATGATTTAACTTTTTTTAATGCTGATTAAATCGAAATCTGATGAATAGAGAACATATCACCATAGCTACGCTAAAATAATTCTCTATGACAATGAAATCAATAACTATCCAGTAGATTTTTTGAATTCTTTTACTATATGTAGGGTTTCTGTTTTTTTAGGTTAGCTGGGAACAAGTGAAAAATTGCCAAATAATTGTGATCTGCGACAAATGCTTACAAACCTAAAGCGATTTCCTGTAGATAGTTGTTTATCCCTTTCCATATTTTGGAAGTTTAATTTAATTTCATATTTTAATTTAATTCCACACATTTACCCCAATTCCACATTTTGTAAACAATAAGCTTACAAATTTCTTTTTAGTATAATATTGATATTTTTGTACATATTGAATTCTGTACGTAAATACTTTTTTGTATACGGATTAAAATTTCCGGCTTCGTTTTGGGGAACGACAGTGTTTCAGAAGTAGTTTTTAAACCACATATGGGCAACCGGGATCCGGCCCACGAACATATCAAAACCCTAAATAAAACCCACATGAACCATTCAAAATTCCATATGAATCCCAATAATACGGACCGCGACCCGCTAACATCCTAAAGTTTGGCCAGCAAGGGTTGCCCATACCTGCTTTAAACTTTCCCAGAAATACTAGTTGGCGGGTTTTGCACCTGGCTAACCGAAAAATATCATAGTTTGCTACCATATAAATTAGTATTGGAAGCTAATTATATTGTTATATTAATCAGAAACTTAAATACAAAGGAAGCATTAGTCAATGGAACGAGATTACGTATCAAGTTTACATATCGTAATGCTATTGATTGCGAAGTTTGAACTGGAACCGCAAGCAATAAAAGAATTTTGATTCCACTTATAAAATATTCTGGTACTATTTTACCGTATCCTTTCAGAAAACTCAATTTCCAAATATACCTTTCCAAAAATATTTCTCTTTCCAAATATACGTTTGCGATGACAGTAAATAAATCTCAAGGACAATTATTCGAAAAAAGTGCAAATTTATTGAGGCAGCAAGTTTTTATACATGGTCAGTGGTACATCTCAGCAAGTGCAGTTCAATCATTCGATGGTTTAAGATTTTATAACTCCGAACATAATGGGCCTTTAGTCCAGGACGGCTCCATGCTGAATTTTCGGAGGGGACTACTAGACTTTTTAGATTAGCCTGAACTGATCTAAACGCAAACCGAATGTGTGAAATCGTACGGGAACGCGTGAAATCCAAGGTCGGAGAGAGAGATGACCTTTATGACCAACTCGTTGGAGCTGCCTTTGCATTTAGCAAAATATGATAGAGTTTTTAGAAAAAACACCGTGTTCACAGATTAGTGTGGTGGTTGTAAAGTGAAATATTGTGCAAAAGTGGGCACTATAGACAGATGCTCTCTTAGCCAAGATATTCACTTTAGTAGGTTCCACTCATAGAGCAGAGAGAGATACTGATGGAGTGAGCCTCCTCTGTTGCAGGTGGGGAGAAACTGTCCGCCAAGATGTGTCATGTGACAATCAGAAAAAGGCTGCCGTAATTGGCGGGAGAAGCACGGACTTCTACCAAGTTTGAGGCGTTATGCGCAGTGTTATGAAAAACTTGTAGCTAGTACGCTTTTAAACTAAAAGAAATTATAACGGTAGAATAGTAGAAAGGGTAAAATCTTACGCGAATCAAATACGAAGTAATATATTTTTCTCCCCCCCCCCTTTTCCTTTTTCTGAAACTTAAAAAATTGAGAAAGAAAATTCACATGAATTTACCTAAAATGTTTTTGACGAACTTGTTAAACTATATTATCTAGTATTATTAAATTTATACATTTTTATATACGCAAATTGCAACTATCTTTATAAATAAGAAATTAAATGGAGTAAATTTAAATTTGTGAGCACACTTAATAGATTGAATTCGATAATCAGATATTTTACTTTGATTACCAGAAACTAGCCCTTTATAGTGTTTTGAAAACTAGCTTTAGTAGGTATTTCGGAAGTAAGTCTTGAGTTTAGGGCTCCCCAGGACTCTTGCTCAAATGCCATGCTAAAAATCAGTCCCTCATTACGTTTTTCCTACAAACACGCAAAAAAATGTTCGAATTAAAACTATACAATCTCATGAATTTTCAAACTAAATCTTAATAAGTCTATTTCCAAGTTCTACTTAAAATACCTTTCAAAAAGAATATATCATTATACTTAATCATCAAATTTTTCTTGAAAATACAATCGGTTTGTCTTACATAACTCGGAATTGATTTTTTTTAATACTTTTTATTTTGTCTATTGCATTATAACTGTTATATCGTGGGCACAGCATCTCTTTTGAGCCAGGTACCTCCACATTTTTCTCGGTCAAAACAATCTTCAGTGAAATGTTTTGAGCATATGCGACATGCGAGTGTAGTTAGCTGCCTTAAAGTTTTCTGGTTTCATTTTCGCTTCCCACAACATCCTTCGTATTTCATCTTTCGGAAAACTGGAATGAAAATTTTTGTTAAGTAAAAATTAAATAGAAATTATGCACCATAATTATCTGATAGAAATTATTTATTATAATGATCTGATCCCTATGCATTTTGCTCGTGTACTAAAAGCAAAATTAAGAACGCCTTTTTACATATACACGCGCATTTAAATTAATATTATTCAAAATCGACTAGGATTGACTCATTTAATAGGCTCAGTTAAATATATCTAATGAATAACTTTAATAAAAACAAACTTAAGAAATATAAATAGTACCTTTTAATTTAGACACTTTTATAAAATTTCATTGGAGCACTTCGAACACACATACGCACAAAAAAAAAAAAAAAAAAAAAAAAAAAAAATCATTGAAATTGTCTATATTATTATATTATTTGCGGCAACATTAATAGTGAATTGAATTTAATAAGATTAAAAGTTAAAACGATCATTAAAAATAAGAAAAAATGTTAAAAAATACAATGCTAATTATATCATCAGTACGTTTCAGAACATTGCAATTGCAGGCAAGTGAAGTCGCCAAATATTCGCCAAATTCTAAGACTATTGCTTATTTAACATAAATATCATAATTAAATGTATACTATCATAAAATTTTATGTACTAGTGAAATGCTACTGATCCTCCTTTCTGGTATTTCTCTTTGCGATTACGAGCATATCCCACATAATCTTGCAGTATTGAGATTGATGGGTGATTTTAAAATATCGAATATTTCCTGTATTTATCACCATTGTCACAATGTAGCGCGCCTCCTATATCATCTTTCTTTCATGTGACGCTCCCCCCTGCCGGCAAGAGAACGTTCGTTCATCTGGCGTATTCGCGCGTAGCAGCTACCGTATGTTCTGAGATAGTGATTATTCATTCTTAATGTAACTTGTGTGTTGTAACCGTTGTTCTCGTTAGTAAAATGTGTTGTTGTCTCAAGTGCTCTGTTTTCATGGAATGATCTACGTCTTTTCCTTACGCCCCTGCTCTCTGCCCCAAAGCTAGCCGACCGGCACAACAATTTAATTAGCTATAATTAAAACGTCGTATTCAGAGGTATACTTGCTAAATTTACTCAACTGTTTATTTGCTGTAGTATTGCTTCAAAAATTCTCGATCATTAATTTCAGAATTTTTCGGATATATATATCATCACCACCTATATATTTTTACTTCCTTGTACGTAGTATAAGGAAGTAATGTGATCCCGAAAAATTTTGGGGGCCAAATTTCGAAAAAAAAAACCGATTTTGACTTTCTCTACATTTAATTTTAAGAATTTTTTCGATGCATCTCATCGTAGGCTAGCATGCACGATCATATTAACGCGTCTGCAACTCATTTTGACCAGCGGCGAGTCTAACTCGCATATCGCAAAAACTATTGGTCGTAGAATGTTGAGATTTGATATTTAGGATTGTACTATGATCTAGTTGTGCACCTCCCCTTTTGGTCGGAATCGAATGTATAGTTTATGTACAGGACCGCTCAAAAGATTCGAAATACATTACGCTCTATGGGCCGAAATTCATTAAACTCGCCTAACTCAAAAACTATTAGGCGTAGAATGTCGAAACTTCATATTTTGGATAGTTGTAACATCTAGTTGTGCACCTCCCCTTTTGGTTCCATTCGACTGGATAGTTTATCTACAGGACCGCACAAAACATTCGAAATACATTACGCTCAATGGGCAGAAATTCATTAAACTCGCATATCTCAAAAACTATTTGGCGTAGAATGTTGAAACTTTATATTTAGGATTGTTGTAACATCTAGTTGTGCACCTTCCCTTTCGGTTCCATTCGACTGGATCGTTTATCTACAGAACTGCCTAAAAGATTCGAAATACATTACGCTCTATGGGCCGAAATTCATCAAAGCGTTTTTTAGAGGTATTGGGCTATTTCAAACGACTCAGAAGTGATGTATGCTGTAAAGAGTTAGAAAATGAATTTCTCCATTAGAAAAAGTGTCTTTATCATTTGCAGTTCTGCTACAGGAACACTCAAAAGATTTCCAATACATTACGTCAATGGCAATTTTAAGGGCATTCATCCATTTCAAGCACAATACCGTCCTACCACATAAGTTAGGTAATCGTCCGACCACGGTCACGTGCCTCCCTCAAGAACTATGCCAAAAGTCGCCAAGCTTGGCGACTTTTGGTGTACGTGTGTGCATATTTAACTCTCAAATCTCAAAAACTATTATGAAATTTCATATATAAGATTGTTGTAACATCTAGTTGTGCATCTCGATTTTTGGTTCCAATCTACTGGAGAGTTTATTTACTGGACCACCGTAAAGAATTTCAGTACTTTAATGTCTATGGACATCTTCAATATAATACAATTGTAGACAGTCATTGTTTGGTACATGCCCAAAATCTCGCCGTCTGTCCTCGACCTTGGCGAGTTTTGGCGAAATGTCGCCAAATGTGGCGATAGTCAGTCATTTGGTCCATTCCCAAAGTATCGCCATTTGTCATCGTTCTTGGCGAGTTTTGGCGAAATATCACCAAATTTGGCTATAATCTGTCATTGTTGGTCCATGCTTAAAATCTCGCCAAATGTCGTCGACATTGACGAGTTTCGCCGAAATATCGCCAAATTTGGCGCCAAAAATTATTTCGTATTTTGTATAACTTAAAACTTTAACCCGTAGAATTTTGAACTTTTGTATTTAGAACTATATTATAATATCTAACTGTTTTCAATATCTTTTTTGAGAGCAATCGACTGGGAATTTATTTACAGGGTGAGCCAAATGACTTTAAATACATTAAGGTGTATGGATGCATTCAATTCATTGAAAGTCTGTGGTCAATGACTACTTTGGCTATCCCCAAAATCTCGCAAACTATCTCAAGTTTGTCGGCTTTTGGCGAAATATCGCCAAATAAAGTGTCAGAAGGAAATATTTCAAAGTGAACTTAGCTTGGCGATATCGAAATATTTGGCTAGAAATCGCTAAACCTTATTATTATTCATATTTTATCTCTTTCAAACAAATAAGTTTAGAGGAAGTGCGTAGAAAACATTTTTGATTTAATAAACGTGCAAGGAAGTCATGTGTTGGACACATCAGATTTTTTTATGTTCCTAATCAAAACTTAAACATTTTTGCTGAAAGAAATGAAGGCTGTCAAAAAAAAAAAAAAAAAAAACATATTTATTTTTAATTATAATGTTTAATATAATCAACAAAATTTACTTTTTATGAAAAACAAGTTATCTAATTTGTAATATTGTAATTACGGCCAATCAAATATATTTTTCATCATGGTAAATTCCTGTAAACAGTTCTTTTTTTAAACTTCACTGTACAATTATTTGTACAGCTGCGGGAAAAAAAAGGCCCACTTGTACTTTATTCAGCCGTCGTTCGTCGTACAGCAAAGGTACAGATACCAATCGTTTACGATTGATGTACACTTTAATTTGCTATACATAAAAACTTCATAAAGGGCCGTCTCCATATTAAAATTCGCATCAACTTCTTTTTTTCCAACAACAACCCCTATATTTCACTTCATATTTCAAAAATTTAGCTCATTTTAACCCCGGATACCAATTTTCAATAAATTTGAACTGAAAATGAGTGAGTTATGGGCACCCAAAATTCCTTTCCCCCTATGTTAAAATATTTTTTCATACTTTAATTCATATATCATATAACATTGATAATAAGAAGCTGACTTTTATTCGTACTATTAGAACTAAACGACCCAAACGTAATTTACTATTATTATAATTGTAAATTAAAATATGAATTATGAATTATTAAATATTCAAAAAAATTATGAATAGCAACCTAGCCAAATTCTGATGGAAATAGATGTAAAAAGTGATTTTACATGGCTGTGCGAACTTTCAAATTTTTACGTTAAGTATTTTAACTTATATTAAATAAAATGTGTTATTTTCCTTAGTTAAGGACCATATATAAAATTTTATGGTCCCTTAAATTGTCCTTAAAAAATTGCGTAAAATAAACGTAAATTCGATTTTTTTTTTTGTTTAAAAACAGTAAAAGATAGCGGTATTTAAAAAATATCAAATTTTGAAGCAAATAAATTAGAGGTTTTTACATTTTGATGGTGATTCTAAAGCGTCTACTGTTGCGTCCGCTACCATACCCCACCAGATAGTGTTTTCCATGTATCGAATTAGATGCAGATGTCTTCCAATACAACGTCCTATTTCTGAAAAACTAACATCCTCAACATTCCAGGCATAAATTTGACCTTTTTTAATATTGGAAACATCAGGTCTTTGAACCCCATACTCAAACATTCAAAATCACGTTTTTGTGTCTAAATTTTCATCTGACTATAAATTAAAATACCGCCAAAAGTCATAAGAATATTGCGCCATTGCAGACGATAATATTAAATGAAAAAGTGAAATAATAAACATGATAATATTGGGTCGGCAAAAAAGTAATTGCGTTTTTTACATGAAATTCAAACAAATAAATTTACAATCATGAAACCATTCTTCAAATTCGACCGTAGCTGAGTAACATTCATAATTGTAGTCAGAAGAGCAGAGAACTGCCTTTTGATCCTGGCAACATTTCACCTTTCTAAGAGAACCTTCAAGAGAAATACTCAAAAAGAATTCAGTTTTATAATCTCCATATGGATATGGCTTCTAAAGAACTGTGCCTTTTTAATCAAAAATTTCGCTAGAGATATCTAACCCCGTTTAAATACAATGCAACTACAGACGTAAAAGGAGAGTTCAGAGAGAGATATAGTCCGCCCCTCCTCCGAATCAACATTACATTTCGAAACACTTAAAAAAAAAAAAAAAAAAAAAAAAAAAAAAAAAAAAAGGACGAAAAAGAAAAGAAAAAATCCCGTGCTTGAAAGAAATAGTACCCGAGTGCTAAAAATCTGAAATTCTTCCAGATTTTATTTACGCACTCGGCTGGAAGAATTTCAGTTTTTTTTTTTTTTTTTTATATACTAGGGGCCAAGGCCCCCAGACTCGCTACGCTCGCTTTTCGTATGAGGCATTCGGCCCCTAATCAAGCTTACTCGTAAAAAAGACATAATTTCAACACACAAAACCCGAAGATTGGATCAGATAGAATGTTACTGAGCTACGCATTGCTTGGTTCTTGCATGTTCATTGGTACTTAAAAATTTAAACTTCACACTACAGTAGACCCCCTCCCCCTCATAACACGGAAGATATTTTGTTATGGGAATCCGTGTTGTACGGGTCCTGAGCTATACTACACCTGGAGTGCGGACTCCGCTTATAATCGCTGGAAAAATTATTTGCACTCTTCAGAAACACAATGATTTTCAATGTTGCCATTCAAAAGTTATATTAATTAGTAGCTAAAGCATAATAAAATCAGAACATCTGTTTCAGCTGTATTTTTAATAATGTAAAACCTATTGGACACCCTTCGAATTTGCAACCCATTGCGATTTTTCATTATTTGGCGACTTGCGTACATGTAAAGTTAATAAAAGCTACGGAACAGATAGGATAGCTGATAGCTTGCCACCAATGGCGACTTTTCATTATTTGGCGATTTACACATGCTCACTACCTATAATTATTGTTCATGTAAGGTTACCGGAAAACCGTTATCCATATTTTCATTTACATAATCGTTTGCAGATTGGTGTACTTAGCACCACGAATTATACCATCTCGTCGCGCTAGCAAATATCCAAAGTGTACTGAAACTGCTATAATGGCATAGTTAACGGCGCCAAATATTTCTACTGGTAGCAAATAATCCAGCTGGTCGAGAACCGGCTTTAAAATAATCTGCATTTTAATTATTTTTCATTTTCAAGATATTAGTTATTCTGTTTTGGAAAAACGAATAATCGCTAATATTCTAAACTCCTGTTGTCTAAGCGAACTTACTATTTGAAAATTGTCAACTTTGTGTAACACATTTTGAGTTACTTATTTCATATAGTTTTTATTTTGGCGTAAAATTCTAGATACTTGGCGATTCTAGATACTTGGAAACGCTTTGTTGCAAAGGAATGAATGATTTTATGCCAAATCTGGCAACCATTCGGTTTATTTTTTCAGTTTTTTATTAATATCTTCTAAAATAATTCGATTTTCGAAATTTAAATCAGCTTAGCAGGTTCCTCGGAATTTTTCAAATCTGCGGGCACCTTAGTCGAAACTCAAATCCCCACGGTTTAGGAGGAGATACGCTGACAAGCTTTTGACAGCGACCTTTACTTTTTTTTAGAATAGAGAGATTCAATCAATTCTGCCATATAGAGGAAAATGATAACTGTAAGTGTTCATATAGACTCTTGTTCGCATAATTTTGTTGCTGAAAATTGCATCAATTGTTGTTTGGCCCCTAGTGGTGAAATGATTTGTATGAATGCGTATTGGAAAATCTAAAGTATCCATTTCAGTTATGAAATTGGATCCTTGATCGGAATTTAATTCTGTGTTAAAATCTCCTACTAAAACAGTCTTACAATCATCCTCCTTCAGTAACGTTTCGAATACAGCGTCTAATTTATCTTCATAAGAAATTCGAGGACTAGCGTATGTAACTGCAAATCTCACTTTATCTTGAATATACGCTATGAGCATTTGAACACCATTGATCTGGCTCGTGTAGGCACGGGTAAAGTGTTTCATATTCTTTTTATAAAGTGATTTTTATAAATTTTTCCTCTCTAAAAATCATAACTCCAGATGGCTTTCTTTCTTGGAAACCACTGTCTATCCGTTCGACCAAAGTGAATCCTGGTATTTGAAAACCATCTGAAGGGATAGTCCATGTTTCCGTTAGCGATATCAAATCACTCTGCAGAAACCATGAATCAAACGGAAAAGTGACCACGGCGTAGACAAAAATCCCGTGCTTGAAAAAAATAGCACCCGAGTGCTAATAACAATTTCAAAATTAGAAAGATTTTCAAAATCGTGAGCAGTGTCGTTTTGCGTTTTTCCTTTAAATCATGTGTACGAACCAAGGGTCATTTGAACCCCTGACTAAATATTCTAAATTCTACACCTGATATTCTTAGTACAAAAAACTTTAAGACTAGAAACAGTATTTTCCGTGAAAATAATATTTATTTCTTTTAACTCTCGCGGGCGAAAATAATGAAAGGCGAAAAGTTTGGAACCTACAAATAGCGTTAAAGTAAATAAAAAACTTTGTAAAAAACACACATAAGATGTTATAGGTAAAAAGATACGCACGTTTCGGCCAAAAATTGTTTTGGCCTTCATCAGTCCAAACCCTTCGTCGCAAGGAACACAGGGAACAGAAAAGTGATAAACAAGCCAGATGTTGCCACAAGGGGCAAAGAAAAGTCGAACAAAACCACGGAGAGGGGAGAAAAAATAAATAAATTATGGGATAAAAAGGAAAGGAAAGAAGCACAAAAAAACAGAAATAAAAAAGGAATAAATAAAAAAATATAATAATAATAATAATAATAATAATAATAATAAAGGAACACACGAATACAAACACGCACACAAAAAAGAGAAAACAGAACAAACAAAATAACAAAAAACAAATAGAACACTTTTTTTTTTCTTTTTTTTTAAAATATTAATAAAAACGTAAAGGAAAGACAGTAACACACGTACACACACACAAAAAAGGGGGGGGCAAACAAAATAAAAGAATAGAGGGGCAAAGGGAACGAAAGAAAAAGAAAAAAGGGGGAGGGGGGCATAGTAGACGAAGAAAGTGAAAAGAACCTTACAACAGCAGCTTCCAAGCAGAATGAACGAAAGGAACAGAAGAACCATCGTTCACAAGACGTTCTAAGTGCTGAGTAATGGAAAAACCTTCCAAAAAATCCAGATGGGACAAAGACTGAGGAGTGCACAAAATCTTAGCCTTAGAAAACTTGAAACGATGATTGGAATTCCAACAATGTGAGGCAATAGAAGATTTGGAAAGTGCTTGTTTATCTCTTTTCAGTTCCCTGTGTTCCTTGCGACAAAGGGCTTGGACTGATGAAGGCCAAAACAATTTTTGGCCGAAACATGCGTATCTTTTTACCTATAACATCTTATGTAAGTTTTTTACAAAGTTTTTTATTTACTTTATCGTTTAACACCAGTTTTTTGAGTGTTTTTTTCCCTACAAATAGCGTTTCACAATTTGCAGAAAGTCCCTTAAAATCGCGCAAAAAATAAGTCGCAATATCTCCGGAAATTATCGTAGGAAATTTGTGAAAATTTATATTTAGGGTAATTTGAAGGTTTCCTTTCGTTTAATAAAGTCAAAGTAGTAAGTTGCCATTGAAAAAAAAAAAAAAAAAAAAACGAAGTTGATGCAGAATTAAATATGAAGACGGCCTCTCATGCAAATTAAATTATTAGAAAATTAAAGTATACGTTATTTGCAAACGAATGGTATATATATCTTTGCAGTCGAACGAATAATGGCCAAATAAAGAACAAGTAGGCCTTTTCTTTCCGCAGCTGTACATGTTTGGTGAATGGTGTTTTGATCATTTTAATTATATTGTATTTTAAATACTATATGAGTAGGGAATGCAATCCCGCACTCTTTTTCGTCTTGTGGGATTTCGGGATTGAGATTTATTGATCCCGCGGGATTGACATTTCGTTTAGCTAGGGCTTCATTTTAACAGATAAAAATAAAAAAAAAGTAAGATTTTAAGCATTAATAATAATAATTAATCTTATGAGATAATTTATACAATAACTTACAGAAATATCAAAATTATAATTATGATTTTCAGAATGATATACGAAGTTATGTCTTAATATATTTGTATTAGTTATGTTAGTCGCTAAAAACAGGAATTTACAGAAAAAAACAATTTATAAATACATTCACATATTTACGTTATTTTCTTAGTTGCTGAAAAAAGAACGTACAAAATCGAACAAATCCAATGAATCATTTCCTAGTCTAGATTTAACTTTAGTAAAATAATTAAAAGTGTGAATAAAAACCAATTAAAAACTAAAATGAAAACTTTTATAATTAATTCTTGACTGTTCGCTAAGAGATAAATTAGTATGAAATATTTCAGTTCATTTGGGACTGGGAAGTTTGCGAAAAATTTATATTACGATTTTTAGATTTAGATGTTTGATCCAGACTCGTATTAGAAGATAATTTTAAAAAAATAAAACTTTAAATTAAAATTTTTAATTATTGATTCGTTTATTGTTAGATAAGAGACATGATTATTCAAAAACTTTCGGTCTATTGATTGGGAAAGCGGCCTGAAATTTTAATAAAAAATAATTTATTTCTCAGTATCAATCCCGCAGGATTAGGATCGTAATCCCGCGGGACTAGTCCCGCAAATATTTGTGCGGGATCCCGCAGGATCCCGTTCCCGCGGGATCGGGATTGCATTCCCTATATATGAGAAAGATAATTTATTTCCTTATCATATAATCCAGAAATTAAAGTGTTTTTTTAATTAAATGTGTAGAAATTTTTAAAAATTTCTGTTCAAACCTCAATGTGTAGAAATTTTTAAAAATTTCTGTTCAAACCTGCCCCATGAAAAGTGGTATTTTGAACAAGCTAGTAACAAGTAGCTACTAGTGAACAAGCTAACAAATACAAAAATATATGAAAATTAAGTCTTTTTTAATCAAAAATCGCATATATTTAAGAAATGTAGCGCCATAAGAATAAATTAAATAGTTACATTTAAGTGAATTTATTGAAATCCATTATTTAAAGAAATTGATACCCGTCAATATTGACATCAACGTTCGTTGTTAAGACAGTCTTGTAGCCGTCCAGGCGGTGTAGTGGCTAGCGTGCCGTACTACCATCCTTTGGTCCCGGGTTCAACTCCCGGCTTTGGGCGTGGATGTAAAATTGTCAATTGTACTTTGATATCAATAAAATATGATTGTGTACTTATGAACAACTTAGATGACACCCAGGGGCATAGCCAGAAATTTTTCATGGGGGGGGGGATGACAACTACAACTCATATATATGTATACGTGTGTGTGACAATGTAGTGAAGAATATACATTTTGTATAGCGAAAAATTCCTTATGGGGGGGTTATGACCCCCCCAACCCCCCCTTTGGCTACGCCCCTGATGACAACCATAAAAGTGCTATAGATCTCGAAAAACTGTGTCTTTCAAACAAACAAACAGTCTTGTAAATATTTATGGTATATATTTCACAATATGCTCTGTATCCACAAAACTGATCGCTCATACCTCAGAAAAATGAGGTTTTTTTTTTTTTTTTTTTTTTAAACATAGCAACTTAACATTAAACTCCTTTTTATATTGCAAGTCTGAAAATAGATTTTTTTTTTTTTTTTCGTAAAATTAAATTAAGTGAAGCTACTTATATGCAGTTATTCTAAAACAAGACTTTACTTCTCGATGCTTTGCGTCTCAATTCGAACATCTTCAAAGCATGTTCAACGATGCTTCAACTTTTTTGTTCATTATTGGATGACTAAAATGTAAAGGTTCCGGGATTTCTGACCTATCACGCGGCTGTCGATTTAACGGCCAGGAGTTTTGGGCGGTTTTCTCTAGATGTCAATACGCTCTTGAATGCCTTATAAAGTAGTCTGCTCAAGGCATTCCTCCCTTAACAGATAGCTCTAGTGTGCTTTGCTTTAACAAAATATCAACAAGATGAAATGTTCCAATCTATCATTCTTATTCATAAACTGCAGCTGTTTTAATCTTCTTACATTCATCGTATAGCCGAGAGAGAACTGTATGCTACTGCAGTTAGTGCTTTAAAAAAAGTAATATCACCTCCCCCCCCCCATTCTGTACCAAATCTTGAAGAAAAGTTAGTCACCTTCTAACGCCTTAATCTTAGAATGTAAGGGGCGGCAAACCGAAGCTCCGCCCCGGGCGCCAATAACCCGCGCTACGCCACTGTGCCCTAGGGTCCTAGGCCTATATGGGGAATTCTCCTGTGGGGAACTTTCTAAGGGATCCCAAGCCCGTATTTACTAGGGAATGCAATCCCGCACTGCTTTTCGTCCTGCGGGATTTCGGGATTGAGACTCATTGATCCCGTGGGATTAACATTTCATTCAGCTAGGACTTCATTTCAACAGAGAAAAGTAGAAAAAAGTAAGATTTTAAGCACTATCAAGTTCAAATTTAATAATAGTAAGCTACACTATTCTTGAGTATTATAGGTTAAAATTCATGCATGGAGCGGAAATAGTTCCTTTACAGGAACACTCAAAATAATTCTAATATATTACGCTCTCTGGGTATCTCTGTAACTACAGAATCGATTCTAAAACATTTTCTCTAATAGAAAGCTGCATTATTCCTGAATAGCATAGGCTAAAATCCATGCATATAGCATAAATATTTCTTTTACAAGAACACTCAAAACAGCTCGCAAATACTGTCGTAACTGTCTCTATTCGCCAAATGCCTGAAAAAAATCTAAATTTAGTAACTCTGCATACTCTCGTATTTTAAATGAAGTATGCTACCATACATTATACTTCATTCAAAATAAGTAAAAAGCAAATAATATTTAATGCAGTTTCTTTTTTCGCAAACATATTTGTTATTCATACATGCTTCATTTCTCTAGGGACCTAATTCTAAAGACGACGCGGACGAAGTCGCTGGTAGCAGCTAGTATTCAATAAACATAAAATCGTATCCAAAAAAGCCCTAGGTAGATATAGTCAATAAATAGAAAATCCAAACAGAGGTAAAATTGAAAGATGAAATGGAATTGTAAGGAATAAAACAATGGGTAGTAAGCATCGGCTATACTCATCAGGCCCCAATATTCATGTTCAGTGAAAAAAGAAAAAACAGATTGCATAAAATTTTAGAACATTTATTACTCTCTATCTGACTATTCAAAAAAAAAAAAGTGACGGCCGCTGTCAAGACCTTGTTCGGCTATCTCTAACTTAACCGTGGGAATTTGAGTTTCGACTAAGTTGTCCACGGATTCGAAAAATTCCAAGGAACCTGATAAGCTGACTTAAATTTCAAAAATTAAATTATTTTAAAAGATATTAATAAAAAACTGAAAAAATAAACATAATGATTGTCAGATTTGGCGTAAAATCATTCATTCTTTTGCAACAAAGTAATTGCAAGTATGTAGAATCGCGAGAAATTTGCAAACATGAAGTACTGATTTTAAAAGCGCCATCTTGGCATTAGGTACAATCTGGCAAAATGTTATCTTTCCAAGCAGGGTGAATCTAAACCGCGAGTTCTAATATGTTAGAACCCAGTATCCTGAAACTGAAAAATAATTAAAATGCAGATTATTTTAAAGCCGGTTCGGTGCAGCTGGAGTATTTGGAGTGGCGTTAACTATGCCATTATAGCACTTATAGTACACTTTGGATGTTTGCCATCGCGGCGAGATGATATAATTCGTGGTGCTAAATAAGCCAATCTGCAAAGGATTATTTATATGAAAATATGGATAACGGTTTTCGGGGAACCTTACATGAGCAGTAATTATAGGTTGTGAACATGTGTAAATCGCCAAATAATGAAGAGTCGCCATTGGTGGCAAGCTATCCTAGCTGTTCCCTAGTTTTTATCAAAGAAAGCATGAAGTACTGTTTTCTTAGAGCTAATTATTAATTATACATATACGCAAGTCGCCAAATTATGAAAAATCGCCATAATTGGTGAATTCGCAAAGTGTTCCATGGGTTTCACATAATTAAAAATAGTGCAAAGTTTAAATTTTTATGTTCCAAGGAACATGCGAGAGCCAAGCAATGTGTAGCTCGGTAAAATTCTATCTGATCCAGCCTTTGGGTTTTGTTTGTTGAAATTAGGCCTTTTTTACTAATAAGCCTTATTAATGGCCAAATGCCTCATACGAAAAGCGAGCGTGCCAAGACTAGGGGCCTTGGCCCCTAGTTTTCTAAGAAAATATAACAACAAGATAAAATTTTACTTGTAAGAAATCAAATTTTCCCAGGAAAAAAAAAAAAGAAACCGGAAGAAAACTGTATTTTTCTACTACTTCAAAATTTGTGGAAATTTTGCACCTCTAATAACACTAATTCTTATTAACTGGTATTTGTTTCACCAAATATTGTATGTTTGGTAAACGTACGCGGCCGAGGGGTATCTGCCTAAGAAGTAGATGTCTTGGGCCGAGAACTAAAGGTTCTAACGCGACATCTGGAGAAAACCGCCGAAAACAGCTGACCGTTAGATGGACAGCCGCGAGGTAGACCAGATCTCTGGACCTAGCCTCTTCGGCTATCTACCATGTTCAGTGTTTTATAGCATAACAGTATATGACCATTTTTTAAAAAATAATTGTCTGAATCTGTCCAACTTCCCATTGAACGTAATGCTAAGCGTTCGGAACACAGACCCGTTTGTCTGATTGTCACGTGACAAACTGCACAAGGTGTTGGCGGAGGAAAATCGACTTCACGCTCACTCCATTGATATATCTGCTCTATGGTTCCACTGTGTATAGAATCTTGCCACATACTGTTTGACAAAAGAATTTTATTCGGGCTCAAATTAAAAAATTCTATGCTCTGTGGTCGAATTTCGACCACTGGCAGACAACTAGTTTTAATAAATATGCAGTTTTGATAATTTTTTAGCACTAGAGAGTTCAATTTTGCTCACGCCGGATTTTCTCTGTCGGCATTTTTTTTTCCCTTCCTCTTTTTTCTCTTCCTTTATTTTCTTTCTTTTCTTTGTGAAGTCATGATTTTGTGTCGATACGTTTTCTTTGCATTTTCAAGGGTTGCCAAACAGCGGTAGAGTAGTGAAATGTCAAAAGTTCTCAAGGATGGCAAAATAGGCAGTTTATCGACAATTTTGGGCCGTATACAAGTGTCGAAAACTAAGTCCACCTTGGTGCTATTGATGTAAATGGGCGAATAATATGAAGTATAAATAGAATTTGCCTACGAAGACTGTAAAAGAGTTTTCACTAGTGATTTTAATCTTTATGGATTTCATCTCTGAAAAAGTGTTTTATGGAACAAGAAAGACAAATACGGTGCACTCATGAATTATGAGACACTTTAGAAGCTATATTTATAAAAGTGAAGTATAGTTAGAATATGCCTGGCGAGGATTGTGTAAAATAGCTTTAGCAGGCTATTTTAATATAGATTTCAATCCCAAAGAAGTGTTTTATTGAAAAAGGAAAACAAATACGGCCCACCGATAGATTATGATGCATTTCCCAACGTGGAACAAGGAAGACAAATAAGGCAGACACATAAATTAGGATACACTTTCTAACATAATAGATCTGAACGTCGGCACTTTTGTCAGAAGACAAAAAGTGCCGACGTATGGTTTCTGATACACTTTCTAAGATAATGGAACAAGAAAGACAAATAAGGCCTAAACATAAATTATGATACGCTTTTAATATATAGCACTTTAGTGTGTATTACAATTATTACAGTGTTTCAGATTTTTTTTATATTTCTTTATTTTAATAACTTGTCAAATAATGTTAAGAAAATGCAGTTTATGTGAATCTATATATGCACTTAAATCAAGAGTTTGCAAATTTTTAAATCATTAAAACCTTTCAAATAAGACAAGGGAGAAGGAGCCCACACGGAGTGTAAAGTATTTTTTAAAAAAATTTATGCATTCATTTAGCGTTTTAATGTAAGTGACTACTCACTTCACTTTATGTACCATGGTTCATGCTTACGATGTTTTCTGTAGCCTTTCATAACGAAACTACTTTATTAAAAGGTGACTGTTTGTTAATTTTAAGGTTTTGCTTCTTTCCAGGGTTCCAAAGATGGTTCTCCGATTCATATTAGTGTTTTGTGGATTAGCTTTTAGTTCTGTAAGAGAAGTGAATTGCGGAAGTAGTGTGCAAAGGATAAAGCATGAGCCGTAAGTATATGTATTTACATAAGTTATATAGTGGTCTGTTTAGCAACTGTCTAGAGGAGGTTTGGCGGTCTCCCTTTCGCTCCCATGTTAGAATCTGGTTTAAAGGATTTTGACCCTTGGAAAATATATATATATATATATATATATATATAAAGAAAGAGAGAGACGGACAGAGAGAGAGTAAAATGGCTGAACTTACGAATCAAGGAATCATTCAATAGCAGTTATGGTAGTCCAATATCCTAACTATACTATAAATGCGAAAGTGAGTTTGTTTGTTTGTTTACGACGCTTTCACGCCTAAACCGCAGAATCGATTATGATGAATTTGGGTTTAGATATAGATGGGACCCTGGAGAAGGCTATAGGCTACTTAGAATTTTAGATTTTTAATTACTTTTTTAATTATTAATTAAATACCGTTTTTAAGTTGTCATGCTTGGCGAGTTTCGCCCGTAACAAATCAAATGATTCATGTTTTGAGCTAACAAGAATGCTATTACTTCAATGAAGAAGCGCATGCATCAGAAAAACATTAAATACCACGGAAATTATGTCAGTTTTATGCCAAATCTATCTATCTATAATAATAAAAATGAATGTTCTCCAGACAAATCTACAGAAAATTTGAGCATATAAGCCCATGACTTCGGTAAAGTGAACCTGAAGCTCAGAATTTTGAAATTTTAATTACTTTTCTAATTATTAATTAAAAACCGTTTTATCGCCCGCACAAAATGATTTATGCTTTTGAAATAAAGAAGATATTCTATTTGCAGATTCACATGCATCTGAAAAACATGAAATGGTATGGAAATTATGTTGATTTTACGTTTACGCCAAATTAGAAAGCATTAGAAAGAAAGGTCAACGGGTTGTGGAAGAAAGGTTGTGTTTCCTACCAATAATATAAATGTGTCCGTTTGTGTGTTTAGATGCTTTTGACTGAATCACACAAAACTGATTGAACGGATTTGGAAAAAATTGTAATGAAGATAGCTTATGCCCTGGAAGGCAACCTTTGATGCATGTAACATAAATAATTCTTTTACCAAAAAAACTTAAAATAATTCTAATGCATTGCGCTCTATGGAAATTTTATAGCTACTAAACCGATTCTAAAACTTTTTTCACTGATTGAAAGTTACACTATACCTGAGTACTATTGTTTGTTTGTTTGTGGATTAAGACCGATTGACTGCACTAGGGTCCTAGGCCTATATGGGCAATTCCTCTGTGGGGAACTTTCTAAGGAATCCCAAGCCCGTATTTACTAGGGAATGCAATCCCGCACTGCTTTTCGTCCTGCGGGATTTCGGGATTGAGACTCATTGATCCCGCGGATCCCGCATTCCCGCGGATTAACATTTCATTCAGCTGGGACTTCATTTCAACAGAGAAAAGTAGAAAAAAGTCCCGCGGGATCCCGCATTCCCGCGGGATTAACATTTCATTCAGCTGGGACTTCATTTCAACAGAGAAAAGTAGAAAAAAGTAAGACTATCAAGTTCAAATTTAATAATAATAATTAATCTTATCTTAATACAATAACTTACAGAAATCTTTATCTATAATAATAAAAGTGAATGTTTGTAAATCTGTCCGTCTGTATGTGTGCGGTCTCCAGACAAACCTACTGCACGCAGAACTCTGAAAATTTGAATATATAAGCCCATGAGTCCGATAATGTGCACCTGAGAATCAGAATTTTAAAATTTTAATTACTTTTTTAATTATTAATAAAAACCGTTTTCAGGATGCCATGCCCGGAGAGTTTCGCCAGCATGATACTGTGGCATTGGAAAACATGAAATGGCACGGAAATTTAGTCAAGTTTTGCGCCAATCTATATCAATAAAAATGAATGTCTGAAAATCTGCATGCGTGCGATGTCCAGAAAAAAACTACTGGACGCAGAACTCTGAAAATTCGAATATATGAGCCCATTCTTTCGGTAATGTACACCTGAGGCTCAGAATTTTGAAATTTTAATTACTTTTTAAATTATTAATTAAAAACCGATTTTAGATCGTCATGTTTGGCGAACCTTGGCCTCATGAAAAGATTTATGCTTGAAGTGAGTGGTAACCGCAAAAGTAAAAAACCGTTTTTTACGTTGCCATGCTTGGCGAGTTTCGCCCGAATGCTACTATAAAACAAATCGTTTGCATTTGAGAAGCATGAAATGGCACGAAAATTTCATCAGGTTTACGCCAAATCGATCTATCTCTATAATAATAAAAATGAATGTTTGTAAATCTGTCTGTGAGCGGTCTCCAGACAAATCTACTGCACACAGAACTCACCTGTGTTACGAATTTTGGGAGCAACCCGCTGTTCTGGGGTTTAAAACAGTTTAAAATTCGTATTCTACGCGTTAAATAGTTACATTTTGCTCTTTGTTGCATCAATATGGAATGTTCTGGAAATCTCGGGTTCTATGGGTCGTAGGTCTTCGAAAACCTAATTTTTGGGGACTTATTTTTGGCGCCAATTTTGGCGATATTTCGCCAAAACTTGCCAAGTTTGACGCGTTTTCCTAATGGGACCTTTCATGAAATTTTTATGGTACTTTTTATGGTATTTAATACGTTTAATGACCTAACATTTCTTAATTTTAAGAAATTTAAATCGAAAATTGTGGATTTTACAAGATAATTTGCTTAATTGGATGAAATATTTAATAACTCTAGCAATTTTAATGCAAATTACACGATATTTCTGAGGGAAATATGTGACGGCCACGGCAGTGAGTTGTCTTTAGTGGTGCGTTTGTAAGTACGTACCTGAAACTCTGGAACCATTATCTGCACATTCTGTTATATAATTGCGGCCTAGATTACTAATCTGGAGTTGCAGTTTACATGTCAGATTTTGTAAATCGCATAATTTAAGGGGTTCACGAGCAACGCCGTGCGGGACTGCTAGTCTATAATAATAAAAATCTGGAGTGACTTCACTCGACTTTCCGAACACTTACGATTAAGATCATTACCAAGCATTTAAATAAATTTTAATCGATGAATAATTCAAACATATATACCAAATTGAAACTCCGAATGCACCGTTTAAACGCTTGCGCACTTTCAAGAATTTCTCCCCATATGCCGTTATGCCATAATATAAAAGAAAGTTTTGTCGTAGCCCTGTAGGAGAACTATAAGTCCTATACACACCAAAATCAATAACGGTCTTAGGATGGTGGTTTATAACATGTATACCTAATTTGAGATCAATCGAATGTATCGTTTAAACGCTAGCGCACTTTCAAGAATTTCCCCCCGATAGGCCATAATGTAAAAGAAATCTTTGTCGTAGCCCTGTAGAAAACTATAAGTCCTATACACACCAAAATCAATACCGGTCTTGCAACGGTGGTTTATAACATATCTACCCAATTTGAGCTCAATCGAGTCTACCGTTTAAACGATAGCGCACTTTCAAGAAATTCCCCCCATAGGCCATAATGTAAAAGAAATCTTTGTCGTAGCCCTGTAGAAAGACTATAAGTCCTATACACACCAAAATCAATACCGGTCTTGCGACGGTGGTTTATGACATATATATCCAATTTGAGCTCAATCGAATGCTCCGTTCAGGAGCTATCGTGTTCACTCACATACACACACACATACACACATACATACATACATCTCGTAAAAATAGCATAAATGGATTCAGAAGCCCTCAAAACGTGTAAAAACACCAAAATCTCGAAGTCGAATTTTTTCATGATTACAATACTTTCCTTACATGGTACATGTTCGGAAAGTAAAAATGAATGTTTGCAAATCTGTCTGTCTGTATGTGTGCGGTCTCCAGACAAACCTACTGCACGCAGAACTCTGAAAATTTGAATATATAAGCCCATGAGTCCGATAATGTGCACCTGAGAATCAGAATTTTAAAATTTTAATTACTTTTTTAATTATTAATAAAAACCGTTTTTAGGATGCCATGCCCGGGGAGTTTCGCCAGCATGATACTGTGGCATTGGAAAACATGAAATGGCACGGAAATTTAGTCAGTTTTGCGCCAATCTATCAATAAAAATGAATGTCTGAAAATCTGCATGCCTGCGATGTCCAGAAAAAACTACTGGACGCAGAACTCTGAAAATTCGAACATATGAGCCCATTCCTTCGGTAATGTACACTTGAGGCTCAGAATTTTGAAATTTTAATTACTTTTTAAATTATTAATTAAAATCCGATTTTAGATCGTCATGTTTGGCGAACTTTGGCCTCATGAAAGCTTGCTGTGAGAAGTGAAGCATATGCTTGAAGTGAGTGGCAACCGCAAAAGTAAAAATCCGTTTTTTACGTTGCCATACTTGGCGAGTTTCGCCCGAATGCTACTATAAAACAAATCGTTTGCATTTGAGAAGCATGAAATGGCACGAAAATTTCATCAGGTTTAGGGATGGACGCGAGACGACTTTTTGCGAGACGAGACAGAGATTTACAGCTTTTTTGCGAGACGAGACAAACATTTTTAACATTATGATATAGGGATTTTTGCGAGACGAGACAAGCTTTTCGGCTGTTTTGCGAGACGCGAGACACAAATTTTTCGTCTCGCGTCCATCCCTAATCAGGTTTACGCCAAATCTATCTATCTCTATAATAATAAAAATGAATGTTTGTAAATCTGTCTGTGTGCGGTCTCCAGACAAATCTACTGCAGAACTCAAAATTTGAATATATAAGCCCATGAATGCCGATAATGTGCACCTGAGAATCAGAATTTTAAAATTTTAATTACTTTTTTTAATTATTAATTAAAAACTGTTCTAAAACGGAAATTTTCTTACCCTGTGTTACGAATTTTGGGAGCAACCCGCTGTTCTGGGGTTTAAAATAGTTTAAAATTCGTATTCTATGCGTTAAATAGTTAAATTTTACTTTTTGTTGCATTGATATGTAATGTTCTGGAAATCTCGGGTTCTATGGGTCGTAGGTCTTCGAAAACCTAATTTTGGGGACTTATTTTTAGCGGCAAATTTGGCGATATTTCTTTATTTAGCGCGTTTTTCCTAATGGGGCCTTTTCATTAAATTTTTTTATGGTATTTAATACGTTTAATAACCTAACATTTCCTAATTTTCAGAAATTTAAATCGAAAATTGCGGATTTTACATGATAATTTGTTTAATTGATTGAAATATTTAATAACTCCAGCAATTTTAAAGCAAATTATATGTTTATTTTTCTTCATCTATATCTATTCCTTTTACAATACCTGGCCAATTTTTTAAAAAAATTACTTAAAAACTGTGGTTTAAAAAATTATTTTGTGAAAAATTGTTCTGATATTCGAATACTATGCGAAACTCCCCTTCCGTTTTTTCAAATGGGAGAAATGTGTGGCGTCACAGCAGCGAGTTGTTTTTAGTGGTGCGTTTGTAAGTACGCACCTGAAACTCTGGAACCATTATCTGCACATTCTGTTATATAATTGCGGCCTAGAGTACTAATCTGGAGCTGCAGTTTTCATGTCAGATTTTGTAAATCGCATAATTTAAGGGGTTCACGCGCAACGCCGTGCGGGTCTGCTAGTATGAAAATATAATCATGATGTTCAGAATAATATACTAAGTTATGTCTTATGTTAGTTGCTAAAAATGAGGAATTTACAGACACATACAATTTATAGATATGTTCACATATTTACGTTATTTTCTTAGTTGATGAAAAAAGAATCGACAAAATCGAACAACTCCAATAAATCATTTCCTAGTCTAGATTTAATTTTAGTAAAATAATTAAAAGTGTGATTTATATAAAAAAACTAAAATGAAAACTTTTTATAATTAATTCGTGACTATGAGATAAAATAGTATGAAATATTTCAGTTCATTTGGAGAATGGGAATTTTGCGAAAATTTTATATTACAATGCTTAGATTTAGATATTCGATCCAGACTCCCATTGGAATATAATTTAAAAAAATAAAACTTTGAACTAATATATATAATTATTGATTCATTTATTGTTAGATAATAAACATAAATATGCAAAAGTTTTCGGTCTATTGATTCGGAAAGCAGCGTGAAATTGTAATAAAAAATATTTTTTTTTCTCAGTGTCAATCCCGCGGGATTAGTCCCGCAAACATTTGTGCGGGATCGGGATTGCATTCCCTAGTATTTACGCGAGATTTTGAAGAAAAACACGGAAAACTGCAAGAGGCTAGGTCGACAGGTGCAACCGGGGCTTGAACCTGGCACCTCCCGCCTTCCAGTTTTGAGAGCAGAACCTGTGGCAAGTTCCAGGTTCTGCCTGGTTATAACCCTGAGTGTTATAGGCTACCTTTTATGCCTTTGACTGAATTACACAAAACTGGTTGAACGGATTTGGAAAAAATTGTAATGAAGATAGCTTAAGCCCTGGATTAACATACAGGCAACCTTTCATGCATGTAACATAGATAATTCTTTTACAAAAAAAAACTTAAAATAATTCTAATGCATTGCGCTTTATGGAAATTTTATAGCTACTAAACCGATTCTAAAACTTTTTTCACTGATTGAAAGTTACACTATACCTGAGTACTATTGTTTGTTTGTTTGTGGATTAAGACCGATAGACTGCACTAGCAGTGGCGTAGCAAGGAGGGGGGGGGCGGTCCGGCCCGGGCGGCAATCAGAAAGCAAAATTAGGGGGCGTCTGCTGCCGCCCCCGTTTGTTTTTTACCCTCACACAAGATCTAAAAGAATTGCCCTCAATTTAATGAAAATCATTTTACACTGAACCACAAGCGCCCACACAGGGGGCGCATATGAGGCTTGACCTGAGGGTCGGCTGGGGATATCCCCAATCCGGCAATCAGTAACTAGAGATAGAGGCCGCAGCAACAGGCCCCCTTTTTGCCCTTTCGCATATTTTTCTTACAGAATATCTAAAATTATAACTCTCCATTTAATGAAAAACAATACACTAAACCATAGGCGCCCATATATTGGGCGAAAATGGTGGCTTGACCTAAAGGGCGGTTGGGGTTACCTTCAGACTTAAGTATAGTAGACAGTTTTATAGCATACTGAACTTTTTTCTATTATTTTAGTACTAAAACGTTTCGAAGTCCGACATGAGCCGCCCCTTACAAATATTAAGATTACTTCTAAAAGTACTTATATGGGCGCCCATGCCCATATGAGTATGCCCTTGCCGATGACATCGTCTTGTTAGCTGTTGGTAGTTGAATTTTTCAAAACAAATAAAGAATAATAGATTTGTTGAAATTTTTTTGAAGTACTTTCCATTAAATGTCGCATCCTGTTTTAGCAATGCGAAAGTTTGAGGACCAGGATCGTGAACAAGGGACATCATGGGCAGTGTGAGGGTTGGGGGTCGAAATCAATAGACCCCCCCCTCCCCCGTTTTTTTTCTATGGGTAAAATGGGACTGTTTTTAATGTTCAAGTAAAAAAAAAAAAAAAAGAGTATTTCTCTAAGGCCTGACCAGTGGCAGAGCGCATTTGCGCTCTGAACTGGGAGTCGGAAGGTGTTTGGTTCAAAATCAGGTCGCGTCCCCCGACCTAACCGTTCGGAGTTTACTGTGGTTTCCTTCGAAACTTACCGTAAATACGGATCAGGACCCCTTTGAAAGACCCCCACGAAGGGCACCCAAACCATAGGACTAGATCCCTCGTGTAGATAATTGGCCCTAATCCCACAACACAAACACACCCTTCTCTAAGTGCAGGGGTGGATCTTGCAGCTAGTGGTCGCCACGACTTACTTCTAATGATTCTTCTGTGAAAAAACCCAAATTCTCCAAACAGTAAGCATGATAAGAAAGTGTCTGTTTTCAAATCCTTGAAGAGGTTGCTTTCACTAACACCGGCCCTCAGAAAGTCCCAAGTCCAGGCCAAAAATTTTTTCATGAAAAAAAAAAAAAAAAAAAGAAGAAGAAGAAGAAGAGAAGAATAGAATTTAATCAAAGAGGTCTGGGATGATACCCAAGGTAATTTATTAAAGGTTTATTTTTGACAAAGTCACTGAGGACTTAGCAAATAAAAAAGCAAGAAAAATACAAATTTAAAATTTATACAGCAAAATCTCGAAAAAATTATTTTTATTGAAAAGATTTTTAACTTCACAGAATAACTTAAATTCTTATTTTTAAAAAGTATGATTTGAAAATTTATTTCCATTTCGCTGTTATTGAATTAATATTTTAGATTTGCTGCGTTAAACATTTTGATGTTGATTTCCTCCTAATCCGCTATTGTTAAAAACATCATGAAATTATATAAAATATTTAATTCTAATGCATTTTAACTATAAACTATATTTCAAAAAATCTGATGTGTCCAACACATGACTTCCTTGCACGTCTATTAGATCAAAAATATTTTCGACGTACTTCCTCTAAACTTATTTGTTTGAAAGAGATAAAATATCAATAATAGTAAGATTTAGCGATTTCTAGCCAAATATTTCGATATCGCCAAGCTGAGTTCAATTTGAAAGATTTCCTTCTGACACTTTATTTGGCGATATTTCACCAAAAGCCGACAGACAGACTTGAGATAGTCTGCGAGATTTTAGGGATAGCCAAAGTAATCATTGACCACAGACTTTCAAAATTGAATGCATCCATACACCACAATGTATTTAAAGTCATTTGGCTCACCCTGTAAATAAATTCTCAGTCGATTGCTGTCAAAAAAGATATTGAAAACAGTTAGATATTACAATAGTTCTAAATACAAAAGTTCAAAATTCTACGGGTTAAAGTTTTAGAGTTATACAAAATACAAAATAAATTTTGGCCCCAAATTTGGCGATATTTCGGCGAAACTCGTCAATGTCGACGACATTTGGCAAGATTTTAAGCATGAACCAAACAATGACAGATTATTGCCAAATTTGGCGATATTTCGCCAAAACTCGCCAAGAACGATGACAAATGGCGATACTTTGGGCATGGACCAAATGACTGACTATCGCCAAATTTGGCGATATTTCGCCAAAACTCGCCAAGGTCGAGGACAGACGGCGAGATTTTGGGCATGTACCAAACAATGACTGTCTACAGTTGTATTATATTGAAGATGTCTATAGACATTAAAGTACTGAAATTCTTTTCGGTGATCCTGTAAATAAACTCTCCTGTAGATTGGAACCAAAAATCGATATGCACAACTAGATGTTACAACAATCTTATATATGAAATTTCATAATAGTTTTTGAGATTTGAGAGTTAAATATACACACACGTACACCAAATGTCGCCAAGCTTGGCGACTTTTGGCATAGTTCTTGAGGGAGGCACGTGACCGTGGTCGGACCATTACCTAACTTATGTGGTAGGACGGTATTGTGCTTGAAATGGATGAATGCCCCTAAAATTGCCATTGACCGTAATGTATTGGAAATCTTTTGAGTTTTCCTGTAGCAGAACTATAAATGATAAAGACACTTTTTTTTAATGGAGAAATTCATTTTCTAACTCTTTACAGCATATATCACTTCTGAGACGTTTGAAATAGCCCAATACTTCTAAAAAACGCTTTGATGAATTTCGGCCCATAGAGCGTAATGTATTTCGAATCTTTTGGGCGGTTCTGTAAATAAACTATCCAGTCGAATGGAACCGAAAGGGGAGGTGCACAACTAGATGTTACAATGTTCCTAAATATAAAGTTTCAACAGTCTACGCCTAATAGTTTTTGAGATATGCGAGTTTAATGAATTTCGGCCCATAGAGCGTAATGTATTTCGAATCTTTTGGGCGGTCCTGTACATAAACTATACATTCGATTGCCACCAAAAGGGAAGGTGCACAACTAGATCATAGAACAATCCTAAATATCAAATCTCAACATTCTACGACCAATAGTTTTTGAGATATGCGAGTTACATACAATACGTACGTACAGACGGCATGGGAAAACTGGCCACAATAGACTCGCCGCTGGTCAAAATGAGTTGCAGACGCGTTAATATGATCGTGCGTGATTGCCTACGATGAGATGCATCGTAAAAATTTTTAAAATTCAATTTAGAGGTAGTCAAAATCGGATTTTTTGTCGAAATTTGGCCCCCAAAATTTTTCGGGATCACAGTGTTTTATCCACTCGGCCGTGGTGGAGCCTTATTTGACCAAGAGCCGACTTTAACAAGTAAAAAATTTCAGTATGAAATCTTTACAAATTTAAATTAAGAATTTCTTAGAATTATCATGAATTCCGGTGGCCCTAAAGGGCCTGGGGCTTCATCGTTCGGCCTTCCATTGTCTGTGTAGGAAAATAGTTCAAAAATTTTCTTTTTGAATTAATTTGATTGATTTGAAGATACAGTCGAATCGTGTTTTAGCGAAAATCTCGCTATAGCGATGACTTTGGTAATCCCAAATCAAATTACAATATAGATATAATACCGGTATAACGAAATTTCGTTAGACTGTAATGATTTCTCCATTCCCTTGGACTTGTTAAAAATGGGATTCAAATGTATTTTTCGAGATCTGTGGTAGGGATGGGGAAAGAATGAACATCCTGTTCTTTCGAACCTGTTCTCAAGAAAGAACGGGAACACCCTGTTCAGTGATCACGGCAAAAACATGTTCTCAGTTCGTTAAGGACCGACACTTCAAAATTTTATGGCAGGCAAGATCGTTGTAAAAATAAATTTTGGAAAATGCCTTAAAGGTGAAATTTCTCATTAAAAGGCGTGATTAATATTTTTTTGCTAAGAAAAATTTAAATTCTGGGGGACCAGACCCCTTCCCCCCCCCCCTCTTACCATCTCTCCTGTTCACACCTTGGCTACGTATCTGATGGTGGGGACAGAAGTTCACAATTTTAGCTTTATCAAATTCTAAGTAATTGCAGAATCTTAGCTAGTTTGAGAAATAATGATAACGATGATGAAATGAGATAGAACTTTCAGCCCAACCTACCATAATTTTAGAGTGGACCCGAGCTAAGAATAAGAAACTTTCTTATATGTTCAATACGAAATGCACTCACAGGAAAACAATGCGTCAGTTTTTATTATTCCAGCCAAACTACTCAAGATTTCAATCAAAGTAAAAAATTTAATAATAAAGAAAATGATAGTCTGAAACAAACAAATCGAAAAAAAATATTTTATCAATGTTAAATTATAATAAAAGCAATAAAATAAGTCCAAAACGCGCCTTCACTTTCATCCATCTCCTACTGGCTGAAAAAGAACCTGTTCCGAGCGCCCCTCTCCTATTGGCTGAAAAAGAACCAGTTCTTTTGCACACGGCTGGAGAGGTGTTCAGCGATCAGTGAGCTGGAACACCTAGTTCAGCGTTATTTCGCGGAACGGAGAGCTAGGTGTTTTTTCGAGGAACGGAGTAAAAGGCGTTCTTTTGCTGAACAGGGTAAACGAAGTGTTCTTTGGTGAACGGGGTGAAAGGTGTTCTTTTATTGATCTATTCTTTTGCTTTAATTCCGTTCTGAGCTGAATACAGCTGTATTCAGCTCAGAACGGACCCTAGGGTCTAAGTTGTACACTTGGAGTCAGAAGCAAAGCTGTACTTAGAAAGGGGGGGGGGTCCTATGGGTTTGGACATCTCTCCCTCGACGTTATTACATTATATGTATATGGTATATTTATACAGGGACGTAGCCAGAATTTTTATTTATTTTTTGGGGGGGGAGGGGGATGGTAAGGGGTATGAATTGCAGTGATGTATAAATGAACGAAATGTTTTCGCGATAGTTAAAAAAAATTAAAAATCTTGCTACATAAGTTGAAAATTGGGTGTGGGGGGATATATCCTGAAATTTTTGTCTGGGTATGGCCCTGGTCTGAAGCCATTTAAGCTGGATTTTCGGAGCCATGTAATTTTATATGCCAAAGTCGTATTCATTTTCTTAAATCGGAGTCGGAGCATCTGAGCCTGATACTTACAGCTTTTTAAACGGAATGTCTTTAATTTTTAAGCTGGAGCATGTACTTTTAAAGCCGAAACAGTACGTTTTTTTTTTTCTTTTTTAAGCTCTAAGAGCGTATCGACTATTTTGTGGGCTCCCCCATTGGAAATGGGCAGGTCCACGCCGTGTATTTTTAACCTGAAGGCAACACAAGGATTTTTTTTTTTTTTTTTTTTTTACTTGAGATGGACTTATTTAATATTTTGAATTAGAGCTAAAAATGTTTGTCGTTGGTACAAAAGCCATATCTTTTAAGCTGGAGCCCGATACATATATTTTTATTTGTAGTTGTAGCCAAAGAAGGATTTTTTTTTTTTTTAACCCAAGCGAGATCCATAACCTCTCGGAGCTAGACCTGGAACAATATATATTTTTTAAGAGGCGGAGCGAACGGTGAAAAAGGTTGAATTTTTCAGCAAACGACTTCATCATTATTATTTTGTTAACAACATTTTAAATTGGGGGGGGGGGCAGACTTCCTGATTCACCCCCCTTGGGTACGGTCTTGCATGAGTGCTTAGATAGGGGACAAGGGGTCAGGGCCTTATCCAGAAAAAAATTTATCCAGACAAAAATTTTGGAGGGGGACCAAACGAAAGAAAAAGGCTGCATTTTTCACAGTAAGACTTCAACTTTATTATTTTGTTAACAAAATTTTAAATTTTGGGGGGAGGGGGGACCTGACCCCCTGGGTACGGCCTTGAAGGGGGTGCTCTCTCTCCAGCGTTCGTTATAGTGAACACTTATAGTTTTTTGAGTTTTTTTATCATTATTATTTTTGTATTAAAATGTTTGAAAGTCCGAAAAAAACTTCTACAACCCCCTTCCCCTCCCATTCCTCCAAGAGTTACGACTATAGGGTCAAAGCTTGCGTTACTTAGGTGCATTGTGATAATGTGGATATTATGTGCCCGAGGTAACATACTTCCCGACGACCCCCTGGCACATTATCCAGGGTCAAAGTCTTGCGTTACTTTCGCTTTATCATGAAATTTATGGTGTGGACTGGGAATAAGGTTAGGAAAGGAGGGGATGGAGGATTTCATCGCAGATTGTCAGCTTCAGCGGTCGCTCCTCTTGTGCGTCGGCTCTTTTACTGCAGTAGTGCTGAAGAAGAAAAAACTAAAACAAAAGGGTATGCAGTCACGTGGCATATTGTATCAGACCGTTCAAGGATTATTTGAAACAGATCATTCCTTTGCGCTGTTACTGGTACAACTCTTAGTTATGCTTATGTTTGGATAGTTTTTCCTCATGGATAGAAAAAAAAAATCTTTTGTTTGGACGGATTTTAAAGTTATTGATTCCGCTGCTTCCAAAGCTTTGTGCAATATAGTCTAATCAAAATAAACAGTTATGAATATTATGTCATTTTAGGAGCTGTCAGACTCAAATATTGTTTACTCATGTAAGCAATATTGTATCACTCAGGTAAGTAATCGAAAATTATGCCTGGCCTAAATAATTCTCTCTAGAATTGAAATTTTTCCATTTCTTTTTACGTACATGCTATGAGTAATAGGATAACAAAAGTTAATAAGAAGCACAGAAAAATTTTTGATTTTAGAAATATGTGCATATTTAACACTATATTATAGAACGTTAATATAATTAAAATATTTTTACCAAAAATTACTGTTAATATACTTGATTAAAGAAAGCCAGTATGTTAGTTGCAAAGTTTTTTTTAAACATTTTGCAATTGTATTAAAGCATAATACATGTTAAAAAGGACGTATATTTTCATTTTTAAATTGAATAAAATAGTCATAATAAAGCTACGATAAATCAAAGAACCTGTTCTCAAAAGAACGGGAACAGTGAACAACTGTTCTTTGAAAATAACGCTTTTCCCCATCTCTAATCTATGGCTCTTTTTCAACCTTTTATGGTTCCCTTTTAACTGTAAACTTTACTCAACAGATGGCAGCATTATATAATTTAACACTGAATTCAAAATAAACAAACCAAGAACAAAAGGATTTTAATAATAATAATCAGAATTAAGTATTATGAAGACTTATTTTTAGCAATCGCGTAAAATTGATAAGAAGCATTATTCGAAGATACAATTGTGTAATTAAATGGTGTGAACTGGTAAGCCATAACTTCTCGCGGAAAATCTTTTATAATCCAGTCTTTATTTAGCTAAATTCTTACGATTTTATTCATTTCACCTTTTGTGCTACGGTGGTATTTTTTCCTCATTTCTTAATGAATCTAAAACAAGAAAGAACAATTTTTAGTATTATAAATATGAATGGTTTTAAATTTGCTTAAAGTGATGAAAAATTAACGAATTTATATATATATATATATATATATATATATATATATATATATATATATATATATAGATGCGGAAAAACATTAGAGTTTTCTGTTGTTGAATATGTAACAGAAATTTAAAATAATTGTCCTTTAGAAAATATGCTCTTTAAGGTAAAAACTAAAAGGAAGAAAGAAAAAGATATGTATCAATAATTTCTTTGGCCTTTTAATCCCCCCCCCCTCTATTTCATAAGTAAATCATTATTCTCTTCATAGTACAAAGCCTTAATTGTTAGCAAATTTCGTATTTAAAGGAGCCTCTCTACTCTTTTCGAACAAACGATAACCGCAATGCTTTTCAATGGAGAAAACTGCCTTTGCAAATTCGAGGTTTTAGAACGAACTATTGAATACTTGTCAACCATTCTTTTTACTCCTTATTCCGAAAACACTCATCTAATAATTTTACGAAACAAATTTTCTTTAGTACAGTTAGAGCATGGTTGGAACATTAATTATTATAATGGATTAATCGTTCCTCCTTCTAACTTCACTTTCCCCGAATCATTGTTCTTCTAATTGCACTAGACAGAGAAATTTTGTTTCGTAAAAGTATTAGATGAATGTTTTCAGAATAAGGAACCATTCAACAAAATAAAATGACTGAAAAATATTTCATAGTTCGTTCTGAAACCTTGAATTTGCGAAGGCAGTTTTCTCCATAGGCACAGCGTGGCATACCTGCGGTTTATTGTTTTATTGGGGGTTATTCACTATTTTCCACCAACTATTAACAACTATGGCAAAATATTTCAGGAGCACATCCCCGTTCGCCAAACGTTGCGACGCCCTTAGAAAAGGTTTGCGATCATTTGCAAGAAAATCGCGTAATTAGTATTCTACTTGAGAAGCTACTTCTTTTAAAAGCTTATTGAGTAGGTTGTGGCGTGCCTCGGTAGCGCAGTAGGCAGCGCGTCAGTCTCATAATCATACTCACTTGAGTAATCTGAAGGTCGTGAGTTCGATCCTCACCCGGGGCAGGATTTTTTTTTTTTCTTTCTCCGTTCACGTATGCATTATTTAATTACTTTTTTTTAAAAATATAGATATACATTTAAATGTATCCTTCCTTACAATCATGAGTTTGAGTAAGACTTTTTAGTCAATTTTCCCCAAGCATTACATTTGATTTACTTCTAAAAATCCCATGCAAGAAACTGTTCTTCAACTACTAGTATTAAACTTTTACATATAATTGTATTTTACTAAAAATACTTTTAATTTTTAATAATAAGACTAATAATAGACATTAAATAGCTACTGCCAATAAACCTTATTGATTGCTGTCTCAAAATCACAATTGAGCATTTTACTCCTTAGATTTTTATTGATAGTCTGCTAATAAAAAGAACTGTTAAAATTAATAGTAAAAATTAATATTTGAAAGGACCTTTAGGTAAATTGCCATATTTTATTGATATTCATTGTTTGTCTCTCACTTCTTTGTTTGCCAAATAAGAGAATATAGTCTTTGCTAAACTGCCGCCTATGATCCTACTTATTTATGTTAATAAATAAATATAACCGCTGTTTATGAAGAATAAAATTTGTAATTTTGTACAGTATTATAAATACAGTTTGCTAAAACTATTAAAGAAATTTTTAAGTAACATACATAAATAACATATGCACACACATACAAAACAAAAGAAAGAGAAAAACTAGTGGAAATGGTTAAAACAGTAAAAAACTTTGTAATACTCATAAGCATAAAAATAAATTGTATGAACTGTTTTGGGTGGTAATAAGAGTCCACACTTCTTCAGCAGTGAAAAGTTCATGTTCCATTTCACTTCTGATGAAGGGTGGACTTTTTATACCAACCAAAACAATCCATGCAGCTTATTTTTATACTTATGTGCACTATTTTTAAGAAGATTATTTATTGTTTTCAAACATAAATACTTGTATAGGTAGATTTATATTTAATTGTGTTATTTGCAAAGTTCTTTATGTCCTCTCCCACATTTCTCCAGCAAAAAGGAGAGCAAATGTTGCTACCTTAGAATTCACACAGGACATGATTGTTTGCCAAAGCATCTTTTTCACATTTGGTACCCTTGAATGACTAAACTGCATTATTTGTGGTGAGGAAGTGATCTTGGATGCACAGCACCTACCTTTGAAAAGTTGCGAGCAAAATTTTAGGATGTTAGCAAAGTCGTGGGCCAAACTTCAGGATACCAGTGAAATCGCAAGCCATATAATTGGGATTTATATGAGATTCTGAATGGTTTATATGGATTTAATACAAGGATTTGATATGGTCTGACCTGAGGGCCGGATCAAAAGCCTTCATGGGCCACATCCGGCCCACCGGCCGGCAGTTGCCCAAATGTGCTGTAGACAATATCCCAATAATACCTAACAGTTTAGAATCTGGTTTGGTCCCTTGTATGACTGCTGAAAACTTAAATGGTGATTATAACTTATGTCCTAAAAGACAAAGGCTTAAGCCGCACTATTTATCTAACTATTTCACTAACTAAAATAAAAATTAAGGGACAGGTGTGTGTCATATATACTGATACAGTGGCAATACTATTATAATTCACTCTGAAATGGCAACACTTTATTCTTGTTGACATTCGTAGTCCAGCCAATGTAAGCTGCGTATGTCTATTTTTAGTAGATTAAGGTCTACTTCTGAGATTTTTCTAGAATATGTTTAAATTTATTACCGCTTTGCAACTGGGCTTTATATTTTCCTGACTAATGGAATAGTCATTGATATTAGTTCTCCCTCCCTGCCCGCCTCATCTTTGACTGGCCCTCCAATTTTATATGCATAGATATTGCGGCCTATGTTGATTCTACATCTAACCTCCAATTCAGCTTGTGGTAGAGCAGTGCTTGTTTGTTCTTTTCGCAGCCTTCCTCAGAAACCTGATGCTAGTTATAGAATGACAAATGCTATCAGGCAGGCATGTGTATATTTCAAAGTGATGTTTGTAATTTGTTTCCTTGTCTAATCAAGAAAACAAGAATCGGTATTCTCAATACTTAAAATTGTTAGGTACTGGTAAACTTGGCAGTGAAAGAGACTAATTTAACATTTCTCCAGCAGGTGATAAATAGTATCCCTGGCAGAGATCAATTAATGTTACTGTAGCCAAGGATACTACATTCTTCAGTCAGGGAGGATCCCCAGCACACTCACACACCTCTTGCCTTATCTGTGGTGGACAGTTGATTTTTCATTTCAGCTTGAGTATTTATATCATGTTTTAATAGCATATATTAAATAATGTAGGGATGCATGTCTAAATGCTGTGGCTCAAAAAGAACCCCACCCCCATTAAAAAAAAAGTTTCTTTTTTTCTCTCTATTCCAGGTGATTTTTAGATCTTTAGATAAATTAAGAATTGAACTTTTTTTTTTTTTTTTTTTTTCAAATGAAGAATTGAAAACTCAGTGTAGCTCATCAAAATTATTAATTACTTTTTTTTTAAATGTTGCTTTATGTTTGTCATTATTATTATAATTATTACTGTGATTTTTCTTACAGAACATATTTTATAACCGCATCAAAAACAGTTCGTCCAGGTCAAGTGTATAGTGTGTATGTTACTGTATTTAAATCTATGTCTCCTATAACAGTAAGAGCTTCAATTCAAAGAGATGGTGTGGAATTAACTTCTGCAACTCAAGAATGTAGATCCAATGTACCTGAAACATTGCTTTTAAAGGTATGAACTGTTTATTCATAAATTCAATTTAAATCACAATTTAATTTACTGATTAAAATGAGTTGCTTAATGGATTCTGAGATAGTTATTTTTAAATGCTATTAGTATTGATATTACTATTGATGCTTTGAATATTAAATATTTCTATATTTTGTTTTGCAGATTCCTCCCACTAGTCTACATGGTTCTTATAAATTAAAAGTTGAAGGTGATGTTCATGGTATTTTGGGTGGTACAGCATTTTCAAATGAAACTGACCTCCAGTACTCTCAACGATCAATGACTATTTTTATACAGACTGATAAACCTATTTACATGCAGGGTGAAACTAGTAAGACTTCATTCATTTATTTATTTTAATTCAATAAGGCTGCATTTTCTTTTTAGATAATGCTGAAAATGTAAACAAATACCACACCTAGATTAATATATGCACATTTTACACTAATGAACATTTTACATTAAATTATATTGTTTCTTATAATTTAGTGAAATTTTTTTCATAGTGAATATCTCTGCAGAAGGTTTATAGTTTGTTGTTGAGTGTGATACGTAAGATGTAACATTAAGTAAATTTTAAATTTAAAATAATAATCCTACTAATATTATAAATGTCAGTGTTTGTATGTATGTTTGTACTCTTTCACGCTGAAATGGTTTGACGGATTTGGATGAAAATTGGAATAAAGACAGTTAAAGTCCTGGATTAACAAACAGGCTGCTTTTTATCGCGCAAAAAAAAAACACTGTTCCTATAATATACAAAATAAAAACTATCTTTTATCAAAAAAAAGAATAGGTACAGTTGAGCTTTTTTTTTTTTTTTTTACAAAGCCGTCAACAGATAGTGCAAACTTATAGAATACGCAGTTTTTAATAAATAAATCACCTGGATAATGCTTAAAATGCTATTTTACATTCATACACTGAAGAGCCAAAAAAACTGGTACACCTGCCTAATATCGTGTAGGGTCCCAATGAGCACGCAGAAGTGCCGCAACACTACGTGGCATGGATTCGATTAATGTTTGAAGTATTGCTGGAGGTAATTAACACCATGAATCCTGCAGTGCTGTCCATAAATCAGTAGGAGTAAAAAGGGCTGGAGATCTCTTCTGAACAGCACGTTGCAAGGCATTCCAGATCTGTTCAATAATGTTCATGTCTGGGGATTTTAGTGACCAGCAGAAGTATATAAATTCAGAAGAGTGCTCCTGGAGCCACTCTGTAGCAATTCCGGACATGTGGGGTGTCGCATTGTCCTACTGAAATTCCCCAAGTCCGTCGGAATGCACAATGGACTTTAATGGGTGCAGGTGATCAGACAGGATTCTTATGTACCTGTCACCTGTCAGAGTCGTATCTAGACGTATCAGGGGTCCCATATCACTCCAACTGCACACTCCCCATACCATCACAGAGCCTCCACCAGCTTAAACAGTCCCCTGTTGACATGTAGGGTCCATGGATTCATGATGTTGTCTCCATACCCATACATGTCCATCAGCTCGATTCAATTGGAACCGAGACTCATTAGATCAGGCAACGTGTTTCCAGTCATCAACAGTCCAATGAAGGTGTTGACCGGCCCAGGCGAGGCGTAAAGCTTTGCATCGTGCAGTCAACATGGGTACACGAGTGCGCCTTCGGCTTCGAAAGCCCATATCAATGATATTTCATTGAATGTTTGGCACGGTGACACTTGTTGATGGCCCAGCATTAAAATCTGCAGCAATTTTCAGTAGGGCTGCACATCTGTCCCGCTTAATGATTCTCGTCAGTCGTCGTTGGTCCCGTTATTGCATGATCTTTTTCTGACCTCAGCGATGTCGTCGATTTGATGTTTTACCGGTTTCCCAATATTCATGGTACACTCATGAAATGGTCGTTTGTGAAAATCCATATTTCATCGCTACCTCGGAGATGCTATGTCCCATCTCTCGAGTGCCGACTATAACACCACGTTCAAACTCGCTTAAATCTTGATAACCTGCTATTGTAGCAGCAGTAACCGATCTAACAACTGTGCCAGACACTCGTTGTCTTATATAGGTGTTGCCGACCGCAGTGCCGTAGTCTGATGGGTTCCATATCTCTTTATTTGCATACGCATGCCTGTACCAGTTTTTTTTTTTTGGCTCTTCAGTGTATGGGGTGTGTGAATCTATCTCTCTGTCTCATTATTTATAATTTATTTTTATTCTTTACTATAAAAATAGTTGTAATATCCTTTAAATTCTGTATTCAAATGTTTAGTTGTTTATTTATTTATCTTCAAGCTTTAATTTTTGTATTTACTTTACTATGTAATTTTTGTATTTACTTTACAGTTTATTTTCGTGCCATACCTGTTACAACAGATTTGAAAGCATTTGCTGATGCAGTTGATATTTTTATATTGGATCCAAGAGGAACTATCATGCGTAGGTGGTTGTCTAGGCAAACTAATCTTGGTAAGTATATAAATGTTTTGATGTAGTAAAATAAAAGAATGACATGTGCCCACTAAAAATCAAATGTACTCAAATTAAAACTACAGCTTGGTCATAGACTTCATGCTTGTTATATAGTAGAGTTGTCTGGTCTAAACCAGGTAGTTAAAAAAAATTATTTAAACCATTCTTAACCCCCCCCCCCTTCTTTAACTGGTTTTTAATATTTTCCATACTATACAGTTTACTTGACTTTTTTTTACAATACGAAATAATCTAATATGAGGACTTTTGTTAAATTTATAATTTTTAATATTTTATTTTGTTTGTGATGTGCTAAGTGGTTAAAACACTGAGTTTTGCAGCAAGTTACATAAATTTGTTAAAATATGTAGCTTTACGTAAAGTGCAATTTTTAATCATTTTTATTTGTAGTATATTCTAATTTTGTATATTTTGGAGAAGTTTATATTTTAAGTTAATTTTGTAATACAGCTTTGAAACCTTTTTAAAAGCAGGAATAAAATTGCCTGACAAAAAAGAAAAAAGTGCCAAAAATTAAATTATTCCATAAAATATTCCATGTTATTATGATAGTGTGTTTTGCTGTATATAATTCCAGGGTGTGAATTGAACATTATCTCCAAAGGGGGGGGGGGCATTTGAAAAGAAAAAGAAAGGAAGGAAAGTGTAATCGCTCCACTCACATAATATATTAGGTACTGCATGACAAATGCAGTCACCAACATGTCTGGTAAGTGACTTAAATTCAAGCAAAAGTTGACACCCAATTTTCTCTGCTCATCTATTCCTGCCTATGTCGATTCTACATCTGCCCTCAAATTTGGCTCGTGGCAGAGTAGTGCTTGTTTGTTCATTTCACAGTCTTCCTTTAAAACCTGACCCCAGTTACAGAATGAGAAGTAGCATCAGGCATGTGCATATATATCTCTTTCAAATGGATGTTTGTAACGTGCTCCTTTGTCTAATAAACAAAAGAAGAATTTCTATTCTCAATACTTAAAATTGTTAGGTACTGTTTAACTTGGAGAACAGAGATTTAATTTAACATTTCTCCTCCAGCAGGGGATAAATAGTATCCCTGGCAGGCAAGGCCATAGCTACGGGGAGATTTTTGGGGGTTCAACCTCCCCTCCCCTGAAACATTCAGGAACATATATGTAAAAGGGTATTAAAAATATGCAACATCGAAACATAAAACTGGAATACACCCCCCCCCCCAAAAAAAAAAAGAAAAAAAAAAAAAAAATTCTTGTCTGTGGTATTGCCGGCAGAGATCAATTAATATTTCTCTTGGAGGGATATAACATTCTTCAGCCAGAGACGATCCTCGGCATGCCTCCAGTCAATTCGCACCTTGTATAATTTGATGAATTATCCAGTTTTCCTGTTAGTTTCTTCAAAATATATTACCTTATTCAAAAAAATTAAAACATTTTGCATATTTTAGCACATTTTCTACATACTTCATTTAAGCAATTTTTTACCAGTAAATATCTACAAATAGCTACTTTAAAGAAACAAATTTTAGAAAGAGTTGATGGTACCTCCATGTTGAAGTTAGGATCGCTTCGCCAAAAGACTTGAATACTATTGACCTATCTGATACATATAAATATTTTGATGTAGTAAATAACATTACCAAATGATTCTAAGCTGAGCTTAAGAAAAGATGAATTCAACCTGAGCTTGAAGCTCGAGTTCTGTGATTCACTGTTCAGGCTCAGGCTAATGAGAAATTTCTCATTTATTGGGTTGGCAACTAAGTAATTGCAGATTTCACTCAAAGATGGCTTCAGTTGAAATTTTAGGTTTGCAGACGATTTACAAATGTAAAACACATTTTGTTATTTGATAGTTGGCAATTCAGCTGTCAATCAGTAAAAAAAGTTCTTTGATCGGTTGCGTAGTTTTCGCTTGGCCTTTGTTGAAAAATGGAAAATCAAAAGGAACATTTTCATCATATTTTGCTTTTTTATTTCCGCAAAGGGAAAAATGCATCGCAAGCTCATAAAAAGTTATGTGCTGTTTATGGTGACGAAGCCTTAAAAGAACGGCAGTGTCAAAATTGGTTTGTCAAATTTCGTTCTGGTGATTTTTCACTCAAAGATGAAAAAAGCTCTGGTCGTCCAGTTGAAGTTGATGACGCCCTAATCAAAGCAATAATCGATTCAGATCCCCACAGTACAACACATGAGATTGCAGAGAAGCTTCATGTATCCCATACATGCATTGAAAATTACTTAAAACAACTTGGCTATGTTCAAAAACTCGATACATGGGTTCATCACAAACTGAAAGAAACGCATTAACAGCTGCGATTTGCTAAAGAAACGTAATGAAAATGATCCATTTTTAAAACGATTGATAATTGGCGATGAAAAATGGGTTGTTTAAAACAATATCAAGCGGAAAAGATCGTGGAGCAGGCCAGGTGAACCAACTCAAACAACATCAAAAGCTGATATTCATCAAAAGAAGGTTTTGTTATCAGTTTGGTGGGATTACAAGGGAATTATCTACTTTGAACTCTTACCACCCAACCGAACGATCAATTCTGATGTCTACATTAAACAACTAACGAAATTAAACAATGCAGTTGAAGAAAAGCGGCCCGAATTGAAAAATCGAAAATGTGTTGTATTCCATCATGACAATGCAAGGCCACACACATCTTTGGTCACTCGGCAAAAATTATTGGAGCTTGGTTGGGATGTTTTGCCACATCCACCATATAGTCCTGACCTCGCACCATCTGATTACTTTTAGTTTCAATCTTTACAAAACTCCTTGAATAGTAAAAATTTCAATAATGATGATGATGTCAAATAGTACCTGATTCAGTTTTTTGCTAATAAAAACCAGAAGTTTTATGAACATGGGATTATGATGCTGCCTGAAAGATGGCAAAAGGTCATTGATCAAAATGGGCAATACATTACAGAATAAAGTTATTTAGTTCCATGAAAAAATTGTCTTTGATTTTCTAAAAAAAATCCGCAATTACTTAGTTGCCAACCCAATATTTCTTGTAAATAGTTTTTTTTTTTATAAATCATACATTCTTTTTGGATGAATTAGTATACTTATTTTATAAAAAATAAAAAATAAAAAATAGGGGAACAAGATCATACTGTAGGCACTGAACTTCTTTTTGATATTTTAGAGTAATGGCTTATTGATTAATTAATTATGAGATCAGACATCTTTTTATATTAATGAATGTAAATCATTTCCATCTCTGGAAAAACAAAAGCAATGATAGATGTTTGGACTACATTTCATTCAAATAATTCCCATTGGCAAAAATTTATGATATTCTAGCTATAAAATAATTGCCTTTCAATTATTAATTAGCTTCAGTTTCGGACTTGAGTCCTTAAATGATATTGTTTGGGCTCAAGTAGACTCAGATTAAAAGTCCTAAGGCTTTGCTTTAAAAAATGAAGTCAAACTCATTCCTAATACATGCACTGATATTATACAGTAGGGTGAGGGGGGGGGGCATGAACTTGCAGATTTCAAATAGTTTACAAGTACTTGTCTTGCAGATTCCAGCGCCCTAATAAACTGCCTACATCCCTATAAATTAATTTTACACTGTCTACCTTTTGTTATTTTATCCCAAACATTGTTTCTTTTTAAATAATTTTTTAGCTCCCAATAATAGAGTAAATAGTTTAATTATTCAAACTAAGTTATTAAGATATATGTAAATTATAACAGATCTAATTAAATATCAATTTTAATTATTTTTATACATGACTAAAATTTCATGTTTCAAAGAAATAAATTTCAAAGTATCTACTTTGTTTTTCAAGAACGGTTTTTAAATTAAATTGAAAAATTATTATATTTCATTTAAATAAATTTTTATATAGAAAAATATTAAATTTAGTGGGCTTTTGTAATGGACTGGTAAATATAATGATTTAAGTCTGATTAGAAATCATTAACATCATTAAAAAAATTATGTAAAACTTTAATTTTTTTTTTTCTATAGTAAATACACCTTTATATGAATAAAACAATTAAGTTACAAAAGTTTGTATCCAGTTTTCTATGTAAGTTAATCTAAAAGCAAATATTACTTATTTAAGTTTAATATTTATTTCAAATAAATATTTAATATTTACAAGCCTTTCTCAAATAACATTGTTTATTCCTTAAAATTACATTTAAACTAAAAAAAAAAAAAAATTCTTTTCTAATCCTGGTTTCAAGAATGCTCTTATTTATTAACTCTTTCTAGTATACACTATTCCTAAATTCATAATGGACATCATATTTTAAACTTTAGATCTTTATTATTGCAACATTGCAAGATGATAAATAAATGGGTAAGAGAAATGTTGTAGTCCTATAAGAAGCAATTTTTCTTGCTGTTATTGAATTGGACTTATAAAGATCTTTACATATTCTAATTTTATGAAGAACTATCCCTTCTCTTTTGCAATATGCAAATGCAATTTATAAGTATAATAATGTATTTAATTTATAATTTATTTTAATTTCTCTTTTTAAATGTTTAAATGATTACCAAGCACCTAGGTTTTTCACTTTTGTTGAAGCATTGTTTGCATTATATTGAGAAGCATGTGCATATTTTTACTCATAATTAGTTTTATAATGATTGATTATATCAGGTTGTAACGAAAGTTTTCCGCCAAATCTGCTTGAAAAACTAACTTCTAACTCCTTAGATAACTATTTTTGATCTTTCGGTACCAAACCTGCACAGTGTCACGTGATGCAACAATAGTATTTAAAGCTGTATTCATTATTCATTGATATTTTGACTTTTTGCAACACAACTGGAAGTAAATGATGGTTCCAATCCTCTAGAGTGATAGTTCCATTTGACACACCTTGTACTTAATGATAACTATATTTTTTTACAGATTTCATAACACAGTGTTATAAAGTAAGTCTCTTTCTTTCAAATGCCAAAAATCCTTTGACAAAATATGAGCAAATACGCCAACGCGAACTGTTTTCTGACGATGTTTACAGTGGCGGGAAACTTTCGTTACAACCTAATAAAATAAAATAAATTTGTTCTTTGCTTTGTTGACCATATGTGTATTGTTTCTGTGTGTGTGTTTGACCTATTTTCTAAGCAGAATTATTTTCCATTATTGAAAAGAGAGTTTTTAATGGCTGATTTTCTTACATTATTTATATAATTAATGTACAATTTTCAATACAAGGAAGTAGTTATCCTTTATGTATATTTTAAGGCGCTGTAAGTTTGCAGTATCAACTATCAATGCAGCCATTGTTTGGAAATTGGACTATTAGAGTAGTAGCTCAGGTAAGAATAGTGTTAATTTCTATATGAATAAATAGACCTTAAATTTTACTCTGATTAATTTAATCAGAGTTTTAAAGAGATTATGTTGGTACATTTCTGTTTTAGAACTTATAAAGGTTATGTTTTAGTGAATAAAAGGGATAATACTGCATTTGGTATCAGTATCATTACTAATGGTACTGATCAACTGAAAAATCGGTTGGAGGAGAGCTGTAAAAATACAGCTATAGGTGTGCTATTCTACATTTTTCCTCTGAAAGATGTTCAGGTACACCTGATGGGCGTTTCAAAATAAATAAATAAATAAAATATACACACACACATATATATACAGTGCTGGGAAGTAGTGCACTACAAGTAGCGAAACTACAGTAGTTGCTACCTTTTTTTACAGTTTGTAGTATAGCGTGCTACTTTTTAATAAAAGTAGTGTAGTATGTAGTGCGCTACAAAAAATCAGTAGTTTGTAGCGCGTTTTGGAAGCTACTTTTTCCATGTCATCACTTCCAGCGATTGATCACGTGGTGCAATTGCTCCTTCTTCTGACACCAAGCATAGGACTGAAATTGATAATGAACGCCCAGTCCCTCCTCCCCCCCTCCCAGGTGGCACACACCATACGCACACAAGTGAGGAAAGAAGACAAGAGAAGGGCATTTTCGCCGATCCCAACTGTTTGGGCCAATAGCTGCGTCTGCGCATGCTCGTGGAGATCTAGAGAGCGGAACCAGTGAAGAGCTTTAAGGACAATGCTGGCGCCATCTGTTCATTCAAAATATAGTTAGTTTATTATAGTTATTATCCATATGAATTATTCATTAAATTAGATTATCTATTATCTTCAATGAATATTTATCAACGCTCATTTTAATGAAACATAATTTTAGTTAATGAACATTAGTTTATTTTATAATGATCAAATAAAAATGATTAAAGATAAAATGCATTGAAATGTAAATTTTAATACCAGATCTTCAATTTGCATTGGCTTTCAAAAGTAGTGTAGCTAACTAAATTTGTCAAAAAGTAGTTGTAGTTGTAGTTAACCACATTTTTCAAAAATTAGTTGTTGTTGTAGTTCGCTACAAAAAAAAAAAGTAGTTTTTCCCACCACTGTATATATATGATTTTGGTACTTAAATAAATAAAAAAACTAACTATGCCAAGCACTTCAAAATTTTTAGAATGTTTCTTTCTAGGCTGTACTATTCACTGAAATAAATGATAAACCTCTGTATCAGTTACAAAACTTTTAGAAAAAGTCTTAAAAATCTAAAATTTTACAAAGAGTGTCACCAAAATATTTTGCTGTGTAATTCCATGTTTGAGAATTTTATCTGAAAATTTCATAAAAGGCACCATTTTTCAGTTATTTTTTGGGTGTAGTGCAGCTTATAAAGAATCATCTTGAATTTTTTGGACTTCATATTGCGACTAGTTTATTTTAATTTGTGTACCAAAACCATGAGGCAACTTTTATGTGTTTGACGTACTCTTAATCTATCTTTACATATGTTTAAAAACATTGTACATGCATTCTAAAAGCATTTAGTTTTTCTATGCACAATTTTTCTTGTTTGTATTTTTAAAAACCTAATTTGTTATTAATATGGAAAGAATTAAATTTGCTTCCAAATGAAAGTAATATTGGAGTAATAAATATTACTAAAATCTATAATTTATTAATTTTCCATCCTCTTTTCTGTGAATTTTTTATTTCAAATAAAAAAGTTTTTTTTTTTTTTTTTTTTTAATTAAGTACGTGTTGAAATTTATTTATTTTCTGTCTGACATATTGATTGTTCGCTGACCACTAGTTTTTTATGCAATGTAACTGATATTTTATCATTAAATCATGAGCGCCCATAGAAATTTTTCTAGGGGGGGGGGCAAACTCCAAAAATTTTTTCTAGAGGGGGTCACATTTCAAACATTAAAAAATTTAGTTTTGCCATTTGTATACATCATGAGACCTTAACCTAAAACTCTAGGGGGGGCAAGTGCCCTACCTTGCCCCCCCTTATGGGCACCCATGCATAAAAATATCTGTTACAATATCTTAAAATTAAATTTTGAGTGATTTTTATTACATATTTCTTTAAAAGTATTAACAAAAGTATACTTGTTTCTTTTTATTTAGGGTCAGATTGAAGAAAAAGTATTTCATGTTGAGGAATATTGTAAGTGCAGTTCTTTTTCTGTAATTAAAAAACACACCTTATGCTTATAACTAATTAACTATGTAAGTGGAAGTTATAAGTAATACATTAGTAATTACATAATACTTTTCTCAACATACTATAAATCTTAGTTATTTAATACTGTTTTTATACAGAAACAGAACTTTCTAAGCCAAGCATAATTTTCATCAAACAATCATGATTAGAAGTGTTTATTTGGAATTTCGTTTACAAATTTTTCATCTCTATTTGTGAACACAGTGTTTTAAAATAAGTTCTTTATAATTTACTTTTTACTGTTAACTGGAATATTGGGGCCCACCTCCAAAATTTTCAATAAAAAAATTCTAATTTAATTATTTTTATTTTCCATTTTTTAAATCCCCATAATGTTAACATGAGATAATCATGTTTTATATTTGCTTTTATACTTGTTTATACTTGCTTTTATTTGATAATGTTCTAGGCTTTTGTACTTCAAATAAATATTTCTTGAAAAAATAGTACTTTCTCAATCATTCATGATTTTTACTTCCTTGTACGTAGTATAAGGAAGTAATGTGATCCCGAAAAATTTTGGGGGCCAAATTTCGACAAAAAATCCGATTTTGACTACCTCTAAATTTAATTTTAAGAATTTTTTCGATGCATCTCATCGTAGGCTAGCATGCACGATCATATTAACGCGTCTGCAACTCATTTTGACCAGCGGCGAGTTTATTGTGGTCAGTTTTTCCATGCCGTCTGTACGTACGTACGTATGTATGTAACTCGCATATCTCAAAAACTATGGGTCGTAGAATGTTGAGATTTGATATTTAGGATTGTTCTATGATCTAGTTGTGCACCTCCCCTTTTGGTCGCAATCGAATGAATAGTTTATGTACAGGACCGCACAAAAGATTCGAAATACATTACGCTCTATGGGCCGAAATTCATTAAACTCGCCTAACTCAAAAACTATTAGGCGTAGAATGTCGAAACTTCATATTTTGGATAGTTGTAACATCTAGTTGTGCACCTCCCCTTTTGGTTCCATTCGATTGGATAGTTTATCTACAGCACCGCCCAAAACATTCGAAATACATTACGCTCAATGGGCCGAAATTCATTAAACTCGCATATCTCAAAAACTATGAGGCGTAGAATGTTGAAACTTTATATTTAGGATTGTTGTAACATCTAGTTGTGCACCTCTCCTTTCGGTTCCATTCGACTGGATAGTTTATCTACAGAACCGCCTAAAAGATTCGAAATACATTACGCTCTATGGGCCGAAATTCATCAAAGCGTTTTTTAGAGGTATTGGGCTATTTCAAACGACTCAGAAGTGATATATGCTGTAAAGAGTTAGAAAATGAATTTCTCCATTAAAAAAAAGTGTCTTTATCATTTACAGTTCTGCTACAGGAACACTCAAAAGATTTCCAATACATTACGGTCAATGGCAATTTTAGGAGATTCATCCATTTCAAGCACAATACCGTCCTACCACATAAGTTAGGTAATGGTCCGACCACGGTCACGTGCCTCCCTCAAGAACTATGCCAAAAGTCGCCAAGCTTGGCGACTTTTTTGTGTACGTGTGTGCATATTTAACTCTCAAATCTCAAAAACTATTATGAAATTTCATATATAAGATTGTTGTAACATCTAGTTGTGCATCTCGATTTTTGGTTAAAATCTACTGGAGTGTTTATTTACAGGACCACCGAAAAGAATTTCAGTACTTTAATGTGTCCTCGACCTTGGCGAGTTTTGCCGAAATGTCGCCAAATTTGGCGATAGTCAGTCATTTGGTCCATGCCCAAAGTATCGCCATTTGTCATCGTTCTTGGCGAGTTTTGGCGAAATATCGCCAAATTTGGCGATAATCTGTCATTGTTGGTCCATGCTTAATATCTCGCCAAATGTCGTCGACATTGACGAGTTTCGCCGAAATATCGCCAAATTTGGCGCGAAAAATTATTTCGTATTTTGTATAACTCTAAAACTTTAACCCGTAGAATTTTGAACTTTTGTATTTAGAACTATATTATAATATCTAACGGTTTTCAATATCTTTTTCTGGGAATTTATTTACAGGGTGAGCCAAATGACTTTAAATACATTAAGGTGTATGGATGCATTCAATTCATTGAAAGTCTGTGGTCAATGACTACTTTGGCTATCCCCAAAATCTCGCAAACTATTTCAAGTTTGTCGGCTTTTGGTGAAATATCACCAAATAAAGTGTCAGAAAGAAATCTTTCAAATTGAACTCAGCTTGGCGATATCGAAATGTTTGGCTAGAAATCGCTATATCTTACTATTATTGATATTTTATATCTTTCAAACAAATAAGTTTAGAGGAAGTGCGTAAAAAACATTTTTGATTTAATAGACGTGCAAGGAAGTCATGTGTTGGACACATCAGATTTCTTTTTTTTTTGTGTGTGCGTGTGGACCAATTTTAGAAATTTCATGTCAACATCAGTGTTGGGGATCTTCATCTCAAGTTGTGCCAATATTCAAACTTTTTCTAAATCATGTTCTGCCCCCCTTGCAAAAGTTTTTCATTAATTTATTTGTGATTTGTATGTATTTTTCTTCAGTGCTCAAAAATTTCACTTAAATATACAGCATATACTGTTGAGGTGTTCAGATTTATAATTATTTGTTTTGTTTCCTTTTTATTTTATATGTATCAGGTGTTTTTTTTAAATATTTAAGTATTTTATTATAGCTTTACAATTATCCAATTAGTATTTTGCTGAATTCATGTTTTGTAATAGTGTGCTATCTCTTTAAATGTTTTGTTTTTCTTAGTTAATTATATCTACTTTGCTTTTTTTATTAATTTATTTTTGCCTTAAAGTCCATTTTCTTTAATAACAAATTAGTTGCCCCTTTTCTATTCTCATTAAGCTGGCTCCTAGTGTGTTCACATCGTTCAAAAGTTTTTATATTATTATTTTCTAATTTTGGCTATGTTTCTGCACATGATAGCATTTAATTTTAAGTTTTGAACATTTTTCTGTGCAGTTTAAGCTATTTTTCATCAGTTTAGGTACTGGTTTGTTCTTTCATCGAACTTCTTTTCTAGCAGCGCGGGTTGTTCTAAATTTTTTGCCATTTTGGGAATTTACAGCACCATCTTGGTCTGTCTCTTTTCTCTTCATGCGAAAATGCATTTCCTGCAAGCTCTGTCATGTTCTCAGAAAACGCTAGCTTGATGGCAGTCGCTGATTGGTGGAGAGAGGTGCGGTGGAGCGTTGCTTTGCGAGAGTGGAGCAGGAGTCAGTTGAGCTTTGGATGGGAGAGTAGCAGGTGGCTACGGAGAGCTGTTTTTTTTTTTTTTTTTTTTTTTTTTTTCCCGTCTACTGTGTGATAGAGCGAGCCACATCGCAGTATGGCGGGTGCACCAAGAGAAAGGGTGCCACTTTAGCCCTTTAGTTCAGCGAAGTCTTGTGGCCAGTCATCAGCAAATTCTGATATGGAAGGTGTAGTTAGAGAGAAGAAATTTCCATTGGCGGGAGCGGGTACTAAAATACAGAGATGTTCACCTAAGTTCAGCGACTCGTAGTGCGTCATCCACCGTCTGTGTGACATCATGCCCAGAATTCCCATCAGGTGATATCCATTTATTTGTTTTGCTACCGGAGATCATTATCGTGAGATCCTGAGGTAATTCATTGCTGAATGTTTAAATTTTCTACCTGAACCAGCAGGTTGTGACTCTCTGACTATCCTACTAGGATGATTTCCATCTACAACATCTAGTAAGCACCACAGTCCCTGGAGACAACACCTCACTGACCAAAAATATATCACAAGAGTCCCCTTTTTTAGAAATTGCCGAGGACTGAGCAGTGAAGACACCCACATTGTAACATTTGCGCCATGCCCCTCTACCCCTTAACGATGTTTCAAACCTAGTAACCCGTCCCCTTTAACAAACTTTTTTCTAATTTTACTTTCCTTTTTATTCTTTATTTTTATCCTTTATATATTTTTTTTACTAAAATGTCTTTGCAAGATAATATTAATTCCAACTAGAATTATCTTTGTAGACAAGTTAATTTGTAACTATGATTTTGTGTGTCAAGTCAGAAATCAGAAATCAAATTCTTAATTTTCTGGTGTGAGAGGCCTCTCTATAAATATACAAGTATATAACTACAATATAGTGCATATCAAATTTGATCTTTCATGATTTTTTTGAGGTATTTAATTAATATTTTTGGTGATCTTTGCTATCTTTGTGAAATGAGATATTAAGCCTAACTGCAGAGAAATAATTTTGAATTGTTCATCATACTGGAATAAATTTAGTTGCTCCATAATTAAATAATTATGTTTTGTGCCCAAAAGTGTGTCAATCTAATCAGAATAGTTGTTTTGAGAAATAACTATGAATTTAGGCTTGTAGATTTTGTTTTGAAGTGTCACTTGAGACAAAGTTTGCTTTTCCTAACAAAAGTTGTCACTAGTTTTCTTGTTAAAAGTTAACTAACGTGCAATATATTGTGTAATTTATGTTCAATAATTAGGCAATGATTTAAAATTTAGACTCATCACCTACTTTTCAATAAAAGTGTTATTTCTTGCAAATATGTTTCTTTATTGTTTGTGCAAGTTATACCCACACTGATTTCTCTTACAGCTGAGGTAATTCCGACGAAGGTCTGGGGTCTGGTTTTTGTGATTGGTGCTTTGCCTTAAATAATTTTTCGCAATGCAATGTGGTTTCCTAATTTTAGGAAATTTCTTCATTGTCAACATGGCACTGTATTTCATAATTTTTATACTAAATAGACTGATTGTTAGATTAATTTTAATTCTGGCAAGCGTATGCTCAATTCTGCCAGAGGAGCTTTGTGTTAAGGTCTGTGGGATTCTAACTTGTATTTCCCTTTAAAAATTTTTACAGAGCTTTTTTTGTACCAAAAAAGTACTGAAATTTTACGAAATTTGCGGACCACAGTCCCCAGGACCCTGCTGATAATGAAACTGACTGGACCCATAGGGTGGAGGTGGGGGTCCAGACATGCTGAGCTACTCCCTTCACTGTGCCACTGACTATTTAAGCATTAATAGTAAAATATATTTTCAGTAAATTTACACAGATATTTACAGTAAATTTCCAACCACTTTGTCTGTTGCAGTGTGTCTGCATTTAATTTGTTATTTATCATGTAGAACTCAGATTTTAAATGATTTACATTTCATTTTTCTTATTTTTTATTTTATCCTCATTCTCTACAAAATAAGAATTAAAATCAAAACTTGCATTCATAAATGCATATCTATTTTAGAGTTCCATGAGCTCTGTCAAGGAATAAATAAATTTAGGTTTATAAAAGATTTTTGCATGCAATTTATAATCATAATATAAAAACATTTAGATAATAAAAATGTGCCTATATACAGATAAATAATGTTTTCTAAAACATTACCATGTACTTTGTTATTAATATGTTAATGTACCGTATTAGCCCGAATATAATGTGACCCTGAAATTTTTCATCTAGATAATTAGAAAAATACTACCATAAAATCCTGATTATAAGCCCCCTACGCCCACCCCAATTATATGGATTGAGGACAAAGTGTGTTCCTGGCAACGGCACTGCTACAAATTGTGATGGCACCACGAACGGCAGCTGTGATGTCATTGTCAGGGAGTGGAGCAAGGGGCTAATTATAAGGCCTTTCCTCTAATTTAACTGATTTTGAATTTGCAAAATGGGGAGCTTATAATTGGGTTTATGGTATATTTTGACGTTTAATTTAACGTGACTCAGGTTTAGTATGGGAAATTATCAGTCAAAAGCCATTGCTTTATATTCAGGCTAATATGGTAATGCATTTAGATAGACAATCCCTACTCAAACACATGTCTGTATACCAGAAAAAAAGTAGTCTTTGCTAAATCCTGAGTAAAATTTTGAGTTCAGAAAAATTGGAATTACTATACTGGGAGACTATATGCAAATTTGAAATGGAATAAGTTAAATGTGTCATGTTTTGCTAAAAGAAGAAAAAAAAAAATTGTAATTTATGAACAAACCTCTGTGTGATTATTTGAAGTTGCTTTTGCATAAAAATGGTGTAATTAAACAACTCTTATCTTTAAAATACTTACTTCATTGTCTTGGCAGATTATTAATAATGGTACTTACATATTCTACCAGTGTCATTCCTATGAAATGGGTTGATGAACTCTTGCCAATAACAATCAGAAACAGTCCATACAGTTCTTTTTAACAAACAGTTCAATTGAACTAGTTAGTAAATTACTCATCATGTTCCATGTAACAACACATTCTTTAAATTTTTAAATGATATATTTTCATTTCAAACTACTAGGTGCAGATGCACAGGATAGTAAACAACTTTCAGAATTAGAAAATGAAGAAGCAATAAACTTCAAACCAAAGCAACATATAAATTCTTATTTATTCAAATTTATGTGGCATCAAAAAGAGCAGTTTATTGTAATTCTAAATGCAATTGAAGAATGTTGACCATCTATTTAATGTACTAATAAAAAAACCACAACAAATGTTCACAATTATTTTGAATTTCAAATAAAATATTCATTAAAACCACCACTGAGCATCTTCACCAACAAATAACACTGACTGATTAAAGTGTATGAATTTTTATCACTTTTACACAAGTAAAAAATTGTAACTTAAATGAGAGACAGAAATCGATTATTCCTGCAGTAAATCACAATAAAATGATTTTAACATATCAAAAATAGCATTTGCTGATGAATACATATTTTATAGAACCAAGAATCCATGTGAGTCCTGTCCAAAATATTTGTTTTCAAATGTATTTTCATTTCATCAAATGAAACTCTGCTCTGAGTGCAGGTAAATTTATGACGAAAACAAATGTAAAATTATAAACACACTTGAAAACAATTAGTTTCTAACAAATGTATTTCATTTTACAATTTAAAAAACGTACTCATACACCATAATTTTAAGTTAACACAATTATGAGTAATACACGAATGACTAAAATGAGCTGTAGGTCTGAACTGTCTAGTTCATAGTTCATTCAGACTACAGTGGAACCTGTTAAAAATTGACCCCCTTGGTAAGAAGACCCCTTGTCTATTGTGACCAGTTTTGTTACAATTTCACTTTACAACCACCACATTTTACTACCTATGTAAGGTGACTAGTTTTGATCTTCCCAAACGTGGTCACATTAGATAGGCTCTACTATATTTATGATTTTCTTGAGGCTTTATTGAGTTCCTTAATAACGTACCATCATATGTGTGTGTTTAATATTCGTACATACTGCATTTATGATTGCATTAAAATTGACATTTGGTTTAATAGTGGCAATATACTGCTTAGTGTCATAATCTGCATAACAAATTATTAAAGCTATGTTTATGTCTTTCACATGAAGCTACATCTATATTTGTAATATTTTTAACTGCCAGTAATGTCATATATCATTGCTAGATCAGACTCCATTTGAAGTTAATGTCACACTGCCTCCGTTCATTATGGAAAGTGAACATCTAATCTATGGATCTGTCTCTGCAAAGTAATTTTTTTAAATTATGTCTTTATATAAAATGTTTCAAATTATAATGGTAATGCAATTATATGTTGAATTATATTGTTATTTTTATTTAAAATGTGTTATTTGTGTCAGTAATTTTGTTTTAGTTATCAATATTAAAAATAGCAATATTGTTTTTCAGTTAAAAGATAGTTGAAATTTTTAAAAATTCATTATACATGCATACCTAAGAAACACCAGATATATTATTATCTTGTGCTTACTCATATAATTTTATGATGTTTCTTTTCAATTGTATTTGCATACTTGTATGTTTCTTTTATATCGTTGAAATTATTAGTTAAATTTCAGTCGGGGAATACTAATTAATTTTTTTTTTATCAAGTACATAAATAGTTGCAGTTATTTTTTCATACATTATCATTCAATTTTCAATATAACAACTAATCAAATTTATGTATTTTAAATTATTATGTTTATTTATTATTAGTTACACAAGTGGGGCCCCAGTCTATGGAAATTTGACAGTAAAGGCTACAATTGAATCCCTTCAAACTCAAGCAAAATATAAATATTTTGGTCAACTTCCTGAAACCAAGCTGTTTGTTAATTATGTAAGCATTTCATTTCTTTTTTTATTCTTTTTATGCAGTACATCAGTTGCTCAATGTTGAGAATAATTTATGCTCTGAATGTATAACTATACCAGGTGATCCAAAATAGATGTTAAGGTGGGATTAACTTTTATCAACTCATAGTTGGTCCTCTAACGTAAAGATTAGAGGTAAAGAGAAGAAGGTTGAAGTAGAAGGGTAGAAGGTAGAAGGTAGGGTTAGAAGTAAGGATGTTAATTATGTAAGCATTTCATTTCTTTTTTTATTCTTTTTATGCAGTACATCAGTTGCTCAATGTTGAGAATAATTTATGCTCTGAATGTATAACTATACCAGGTGATCCAAAATAGATGTTAAGGTGATTATTTTTTAAAAAGTGATCGAAACATACTTCCAATTGGAAGAATTCGTCAAATTAAGAGTAACTTTCAGGTACGGTATTTTTTTACTGGGGGTTGTATGCACATTAAAATATGAAGTTTAATATTTATACAGTCCCTCCTTTCCTAGCCTTTATATTTAGAAGAATGTTGCTCTTTGCCTAAGAAAATTAATATAACAAATCCCGTGTCTCTAAGTGAAATAGTTAGGAAGAAGATTAATTTTGAAAATGATTACTTACACCACTTTACTTACTGTGTTGGTGTCTGTTTTCAGGCGAAAAAATCTTTACGTTAGAGAACCAACTATGAGTTGATAAAAGCTAAATAAAGATCCCATTGTTGGGAAAAGCAATAAAACGTGTTCAAATGTGTGAAATTAACAGCTACAGTTTTACCTAAAATAATTGTTACTGCTTTATGAAATTAGCAATAACTTAGTCTTTTAGGGGTCATCCGTTAATTACATCGTGCTTTTAGAGAAGGAATTTTAAAGTGTAAAAGAGAAAACAAAATAATGGTGTAGGTTACTATGATGTGGTAATTTTTACTAGAAACTGCCAAACATGCATTGCAGGAAAATTCTAGCTAAATTAGTATTTGAGCAGTCAACTGTGTCTATCAAGTGACAATTAACATAAATTAACTTCATCTGAAAAATAATTACATTTTTCTCACTTTTGAGACATCCCATTATTGCTTGGCAAAAAATGCCAAAGTTTTCGAATTGATATATATTGGAAACTATTTCACTTAGAGACACGGGGTGTGTTTTATTAATTTTCTTAAGCAAAGAGCAACATTCTTCTTACTATAAAGGGTAGGAAAGAAGAGACCATATAAAAATTAAATTTCATATTTTAATATGCATACAACCACCAGTAAAAAAAATGCCATATCTGAAAGCTACTCTTAATTTGACGAACTTTTCTAATTGGAAGTATGTTTCAATCACTTACAGTTTAAAAAATAATCGCCTTAACATCGACTTTGAATCACGCGACATTTTATGATTGTTAAAATTTGGGAATTTTCGTTTAGATATGAGAGAAATTATCTTGCATAAATTTAAAAATGTCTTCAATTTTATGCCGAGCATTATGAGAGTTATGTATTTTGACATAGTAATAAAATTAAATTGTAGGAGCAGCAACCAGATTACTAGCTATGTTGTTCTCATGCTAAATAGTGATTCTTTAAAAAACATTATGCAATTTAAACTAATATGCAGAATGCTTGCACTATTGAACATAACTGGATGAAGTGTATGAATTTAAAAATGAAATGGTAGTTATTTAATAGGTTAAAAACCGTCAGTAGCACTTTCAGTGGCGGCCACCACCTTCATCAGCTTCAGTTCCAAAATGCCTTGCTCTCTTCCTCAGAATATGGTAGTTTTATTTAATTTACCTAATTGTAAGAAAAGACCCCAATAAAATGTATTTTGGTTATATTTTAATACAAAAATTATTAAAAAGCATTCCTATTGGATTGTGATACATAAAACCAGAACTTATAATAAATTTTCCGCATTAGGTCATAGTATAAGCATGCAGCAACTACATATTTAAGAATATTTGAAAAATTAATTTCTAAAATATTGTACTTCTATTCATATGGTAATGGTAATGGTCTTTTTATTTTTAAATTATTTTTATAAGAAATATTTAATTATCTGAGGTTTTTCCTTCTGACAAATTTATATATTTTTTTCATAATATTTAATTAGACTATTAGACACGTTGGAGTGTATAGGCTGATTATTTTACCAACTATGCGAAAAATTCCAGAGCTGGGGATCGAACCCAGGACTACCGCTTAACGTGCGGGTGCTCTACCACTGAGCTACTCTGGGACGATTCCCAGATGAAATTTCTCACTTTAGAACCATTGGCATTTATCATCTTCCTCTGCAAACCACAGATGGAACAGATGAAACAATTAATTCGCGACAACTCCATTAAGCCGCGGAAGTTATATATATTTTTAGAAAGTGATTGTATCAACCTTTCAAGTATATTAGGCACGTTGGAGTGTATATTATGATAAGGAAGATGATAAATGCCAACGGTTCTAAAGCGAGAAATTTCATCTGGGAATCATCCCAGAGTAGCTCAGTGGTAGAGCACCCGCACGTTAAGCGGTAGTCCTGGGTTCGATCCCTATCATATAAGGAACAAAGTCATTGGAATGCGAAAAGTATTTGTATAGAGTAATGGTCCTAAATAAATCTTCAACACCTTGTGATCGTACAGGAAATTTCTACTCTTGCAGGTTCTAATTTAAAAAAAACTCTCGAGTGGTCCGACTCCAATAGAAATTGCAAAACGGGCACATACCTGTTCTATGGATGACGCCGGAATCTTGTACACTAAAACACTCTAATTTATCACGCACACATATATATAACACCCGTGATCCATTGTTTTAAATGAAGACACCAAATTATATAGAAAAAAGGAACTTATTTATTTACGCATGATAAATATGGGCAAAACGGTGCTGGTCAACTAACCCAAATTATAAAGTTACACAAACAAGAATTTTAAAAAAAAAATGGCACATGGGGCCACCAAGGAGGACTACGCCTCACAAAAAAAAAAAAAAAAACGTACACACAGCAGGCCGACGAGCAGAGAACTGACTCTCACGTCGTTGCGATCCGTGGGCTCGGAGCTCGCCATTTTCGCCAAGCATGGCGAGATAGACTGCTGTAGCCAATCAGGAGCCTGCACGATGTCTGCGTACCTGGCGATATGTTCGTCACAGTAGCGGTCGTCTTTTTGTAACCCTACGCTAGCGGGACGGAATTTCCACGTGGCGGAAGGTTCGACGATGTTCTAGAACATTCGCCATTCTTCAGGAAGGTTGTAGCACTTGTACTTAAGGGGACGAGACATCGGTACATCATTGTGTGACGGCTAGCTAGGCCTGGGAGCAACTTCCACGTGGGAAATTAATGTTATCGTCCTTTAGCTCTCAAGATTAAAAAAAATATTTTATAGTAGAAAGAAAATTTCCTTTTACAAGAAAAAAAAATGGCTGAAACATTGGGGGATTGATAAATCAGAGAAAAAAAAGAAACTTTACAATTCTTTGTAGTATGTTAAATTTTAGAAAAATGGTGTGAACCTAAATTTTATAAAGGGGTGTCACTATGTGACATCCTCCCGCAAAACAGGGAAAAAAAAAACAACCAGCATCATGGGCTACAAAGGGAATTACAATGTCGACGGACAACTGTCGATCAAAGGAACAGATACAATACATTTTCATATATAAAAAAAATACAGACAGAGTTAAACAGTTGACGCACCTACAAATTGTGCGTATAACTTCAGAACACATTTGTTGCCTGGGAATAAAAATTTCATATAAATTGTACATACATGGTAAAAGTGTTGTAAAATTTTGCAGTTCTCCTATTAGTTTAAATTTTACAAGCATTGACATTATTCGTAGCAGTATGTGCATATTTCAACTAGGTTACACTATAAGATACATCCATTATGACAATGTTTTGTATGTGGCACTAGTATAAAGAAAGTATATAAAAGAAACATACAGAAACACACTATAAAGAAAACATTTACAGTAAAAGGTGGGCATTGGTACCAATGGGGAACACAAACTTTAGTTATTTACACACTTATTTATACATTTAGGAGCAAACTAAGATGAAACTTAGGTGTATTACACAGTACATACAGTTATACGCCAATACAAGTGTTGGCATGTGTTCATGCTGAACCAGTATAGAGTGACTTATACTGCAGGAAGATTATGTACATTCACTACATTAATGCAAGTTTATGAAGGAAAAGTCAAATGAATATGGAGAATAACCATATCCCTGGTACAAAGAGAAAAAAACCAAAAACTGACCATAGGTCACAAGAAAGGAAGTGAAATGGACAAAGGAAGGAAACGAAAAAATTGAACAGTATGGTGCAAGGGCCAAGTAAACCTTGTTCAAAGATTGAAAACAGATGAGAACCCTCTGTTCTGAAAAAGGAAACACAACAAAACATGGCTGCGAAGTTATATTATTCTTGCAATAGACAAATGTAAATCAATGAGTATACAATATGTTATATACATTGCAGGTACTGTATGTAAATATCACATCTTAGAGCATTTTCAATTGATCAATATTTGTATGTTTAAATACACTTTCCTATTGGATACCTGAGAAACTGTGCTGTTAAGGTAAGTTTTAGTTTTATCGTATTTGTATGTATATCAGTTCAAAAGTCCTTGGAGTGTTATCCAGGTGGAAAGAGAAGTATAAGGCAACTTTACACCCGCCAGCAGGCATAATAACAAAGCATTTGTAAGAAGAACAAACCTGTATCTAAAAGATGGTAAATTGTTGCAACATTGTTAAAAGGATACATGGAATGCAGATCTACTTCTTTGTGCGACTTCTGAGGAGATAAGGACTCCTAGCTCGAACTGGTTGGATAACAGGCAGATGTGAGGGGATGTCATCTTCATCAGTTGTTTGGTCTGGACTGCTCGGAGGATCTTGCAGCACTCGTTGTTGGTTCGGCAGAGGCTCAAGTTCATCAGGAAAATCACAGACTGTGGGACTGGTATCAACGTTTATGTCGTCATCCATATTATTGTGGGACATTAAACCTGTTGGTTGTGTCGCTGATGCAGAAGGTTGAGAGTGCTCAATCAGATGAGGCTTACGTTGAGGGACAAAAATAAGTTTGTTTATGTGAACTTTCTTTATAGGTGCATTCGATTCTTCTTTTCGCTGAATCGATACAATGACTGGACTATGCACTGTTTTGACGATGTATGGTCCTGTATTTGATGAGTGAAATGCACCTTTATTTTTTAAGTAGACTGTATCATTCACTCTTGGTTTTCTTATTTTTGCTTTTTGGTGTTGTTTACTATTTTGAAGGTGCTGGAAATTTAGTAAGTTTTCATGGACTTGCTTGTATATTTTTTCAAGGTTTTCTAACATATTATTGTAATCGCTTTCTTCATCGAGTATACGTGTTTTCATAGGTGTAAAATTGTCATACATTGTCGCCAGAGAACGGCCAAAGTGGACCTTATTAGGTGAAAAGCCAATTGTTGAGTGTACCGAAGAGTTATATAACATTTGATGAATCTTAATGGCGTGGAAAAATGAAAGATTATCTTGCATAAGTGCTTTAATTGTTGCTTTTATAGAGGTGTTTATTCTTTCCGAGACTGAGTTAGCCTGCGGGTGAGCAGCTGTAGTGTGTTGTATCTTAATGCCCAACATATTGTTAAACTCATGCATCATAGCTGAGGTAAACTGTGAACCCTGATCGGTCAGTATTAGTTGAGGTCTTCCAAAGGTGCAAAAATAGTCAAACAGAAGTTTACAAGTATTCATAGCAGTAATTTTTTTTATCGGATACAGGTATAGGAATTTCGAGAAGTGATCGATTACTGTCAGAATAGAATAGCCATTTCTGAACGGACCTACAAAGTCCAGCGATATAAATTCTCCTGGTCTGGTTGGTATATGTGTGTTTTGAAAAGGTGCAGGTGGAATTGTGATGGGTTTTGAGGAGAGGCATCTTGAGCAGGACTTGACGAAATTAACTGTATCAGCAAATAAACCTTTCCACCAAAAATTTTCCAGGATAGCATTGTATGTTTTGATGATGCCAAAGTGTGCTATATGATGGATTCTTAAGCACTTGGCCTGTAGGGATAGTGGAACAACAACTTTAAATTTTGTGGAAATCTGGTCTTCCGTCTTACATTGTTGCATGAATTTTTAAAGTCCAGTACTGGGGCATATAATATAATTTTTGTGTTTGGTTGGGCCAATTTTTCTTATGTCTTGGATGATCTTCTTCAAGTCTGCATCATTATTCTGTTCATATAGCAATGTAGGAATTGAAATTTCACATAAAGGATCTGGTGGTGGTCTAGAAATTATATTGTGGTCATCTTCTGCAGTGTAGGTATGTAATTCATTTATGTTTTCATTATGTATTGGGATTATGTCATTACTTCGTATTAAATTAGGATTAGATTGAACATCTTCAGAATTATGTTTGAAAGATGTCCTTGAGAAAAAATCAGCAAGAACATTCTGTTTACCAGGTACATGTTCAAAGACAAAAGTATACTCTGACAGTTCCAGTAACCATCTTGATATAATATCCACAGGTGAAGTGATCTTTTTGTAGTGTTTTAGTGGTTTGCTATCAGACAGTATGGTAAATTCTCTTCCATACAGAATGTTTTTGAATGCATGAACTCCTTTTACAATAGCCATGAGTTCCAGCTTTATAGCGGGGTAGTTCTTTTCAGCATTACGAAGTGCTTTAGAGAAATAGGCAACAAGTAAGAGATTATTATTATCTGGTGACTTTTGCATTAATATGGCCGAAATTGCATGTGCCGAGGCATCTGTGTTTAAATAAAAGTGCTTGTTAAAATCCGGTTGTTGAAGGAAGGGTGTTTTAAAAAAAATATCTTGGAGTGTCTGAAAAGCAGCTTGATGAGTGGGAGTCCATTTAAATGAAACCTTTGGTGATGTTAGTAAGACAAGTGGGTCTGTTAATTCTGCATACCTGGGAATAAGTTGTCTGTAAAAGCTGCAAATGCCTAGAAATTTTTTGACCTGTCTTTTTGTTGTAGGAACAAGGAAAGAAGTTATCTTGCTGATATTGGAATTTATGGGAGCTATTTTAGATTGCGATACACTGAACCCAAGGAAATTAACTTCTTCTTTGTGAAAACTGCACTTTTTGAGATTCAGTGTGAGATTATATTTCTTGAATAGATTGAGTAGCTTTTGAAGTTTGACTATTGTTTGAGTAAAACTATTGGAACAAATAAGTATGTCATCTTGGTAACAGACTATTCCGGAGACATTACACTCTTCTTTGATGGTGTCCATGAGAGCTTGAAAGATGGAAGCACTTGTTTTGAGCCCGAATGGGAGGCGATTAAACTTGTATGTACCCCATGGAGTGGTGAACGAAATCCTTTCCCTATATGTTTCCGGAAGTTCGAGCTGATGGTAAGCTGAGGGCATATCAAGAGACGTGAAGAAACGAAAATTGGCAATGCTGTTGATTATCTGACTAATTTTTGGTAACGGGTATGATGAGTGTTGGACAATAGAATTTAAAAGGCGTAGATCGAGTGCCATTCTGTATGTTTGTTTATCTTTTTCTACGGCTCTCTTCTTGACAAGGAGCATTGGACATGCCCATGTGGCAATATTTTTAGAAATTATACCAGCAGCTTCCATATCATTAAGTTGTTGCTGGGCTTCCTGTTGTAAAGCTTGAGGTATTGGAAACGGTAGACATTTTATGGGGTAATTTGACGTAAAATGTAAAGTGGGTTCAATTCTATCTGTGTGGCCCATAGTAGTTAAAGATGAGGAAAAAGCCTGGAAGTTTTCTTCTAAAACTGTGTGGAGTTCCTGCTGTTCCTTTTGGGACAAGTGAGAAACGTCATATTTGCTATTGTGGAATTCTTCGTATCTTTGTTGGATTATTTCTTGAGTAGGCTGAATAAGATTTACTATTTCTGCATGACCTGGAGGGGGAATTTCGGTGTTAAACTTGTTGGGCTGAGACAGGAATGGACTTCGAAAGTCAGCAATCTGAAAGATGTCTCCGACATGAGAATTCTTCTTTATGTGTTTTGCTTCATCACTGGGGTTTTCACAATAGACATCAAATTGGATTTTAAAGTGTGGTTGTGTGTGCTGTGTCTCCTGGCCTTGTGTGAGTTTCTGCTGGTCTGCCTGCTGTGTGCCGTGTGAAATTGAGTGTATAGACTCAAAAAAAATAGCTCGATGTGTGTCATTAGGTATAAATAAAAATTCGGTTCTAAGTAGCTCCTCTGGAATTATAGCATACATTGTGACGTATCTCTGCTCACCAGGGGCTAAAAGAGCCTTTTGTGTTGATCGAGCTTTGCAATTAACATGATCTTGCTTATACTGCTGAGGAATGAAAGGGGGGGCATGTACATGTTTCCTCAAATCACTATCGGGTGCATTTTGTTGTTCTCGTATCTGATTTTTAAGGATGTTATTGATATGACAGTTTGCACACTTTTGATCACTATCATTTTAAAAAAAAATATGACTTTGAGCTATTTTACACATCTTGAAGTCTGGGAAGATTACGACATTGAATTTATGGATGAAGTCAAACCCTAACAGGACTTTGAATGATGACAATTCTGATAACTGGAAGATATACATTGGATGTTTAAAATTATTATCCTTTATTTTAAATGACACCTCTACACATCCCTCAAAATCAACTTTAGAATTTATGGTACTTATTTCAACATTACGGCTGAGGTATCTGTAATTAAAACAATGTTTGTTTTGATGGAAAAACACCTTATCAATAATTGATATTGAGCTTCCCGTGTCGAGTAATACTGGGATATTGTGGTCAGCGAAGGTTGCAGTTATAATTGGAATATGAGGTTGTTTCTTGTTGACATTTGCAATGAATTCTTGTATTTGTGAAACTTGTAGAGGGTTCTTGTCTATACTGATATTTATCGATGCACTTGATGTATCTTGAGATTGAGAGTACTGGGCATCTTTCAGACTCTCGTTTATAAGTTTGGGTGACTATTGCTGATAGGTACTATGGAAGTTGAGGGCGTGGGGAGCGGTGGGATGTTATGTCTGTTTAAAGATGAAAAGAAACGGGTGGCATGTGGACAGATAGGAGCAGCATGTCCGGGTTCATGACACACCTGGCAACTAATATGGCTATGAAGGTAATTGTAGTTATTGTGATTGGCATTATGAGGATGAGATTGTCTGTGCTGAATAAAAGATGAACGTTGATTATTTCCACGTCGAAAATTTCTTCTGCTATTGAATCTGTTGTGACTTTTAAAATTGTAAAAGTTCCTTTGAGGTAGCGGCTTATGCTATGGAACGTGGTGTGTTCTTGTTCTCCTGTTATAGGAGGGTCTCCTGGCACTATAAGTTTCCGGATCTTGCTGGATTGTACGATCTAATTTGTCCAATTTTTGTTGAATTGAATTCAAAGTCTCATTCTCGGGAGTTATAACGCTGGGCTGCTGAGCTAAGATATTGTTATGGATGATACATTCTTGTACCATGATCGCTTTGTTTACTGCCTCCTTATATGTTTTGATACCGGACTGTAAAATTTGTAAACGAATTTCCGGTGGCATAATTTGTGTGAGTTTAACAAATTTGATTTGTGACAGTGCATTTTTGTCTGCAACGGATGAATAAACTTTTGATGCCAGGACATCAAGTCTATGTGCTAAATTTCGAACTGTTTCACCTGGCAACATATTTAAAGAATGAAATTCCAAGATTGACGTCGCTTCCGATCTGTTTTGAAAAAAATCGCTGAGTAATTTGAATAATTCTTCAGATGTCTTTACCTGGTTTATTTGCGATGACTGTTGAATTAACTTTAGGGCATTTCCGCCAAGTTTGGATTTTGCATATGCTAATAAGAATTGATCACTCCACCCCTGAATGGCGGCAACTTCACGGAGCTGGTCAATAAAAAAATTTAGTTGATCAGAATCCCCGTCAAATGGCTGAATATGGATGGCAGGGAGGCTGTGAGGCCTTAAAAGATTATTGCTATGCGTATTATTTCGATCTGTGGCTTCAATGCATGGGACTTCTGGTATTAAGGTAGGTGGCATGTCTGACACACTTGCGACAGTCTGCGATCTCTTTTTCTTGGGAGGCATAGTTTAATTCTATCAGATGCTATTATAGGTTGCTTATTTACTAATATTTATGAAATTAAGAGCATCGCATATATATATGTACAAAAACAATTTCTATTTTTAGAGCACTTGCATCATTTTTTTTTTTTATACAATCATTACTTTATATACTATGGACGATTATATTTCAAAATCTCCTGATAAATTATATGTATATCTATTTCATACTTCTATTAAGGTTCTTCATTTGATCATTCAAAAATTGACAATTTTACCAGTGCTCATTTTTGCCGATCTTCACGCATATATTAAGAACAATAATAACGGCAATCGGACCTTTGAGAGGCGTCACGGTACCATATTATCATATAAGGAACAAAGTATTTGTATAGAGTAATGGTCCTAAATAAATCTTCAACACCTTGTGATCGTACAGGAAATTTCTACTCTTGCAGGTTCTAATTTAAAAAAAACTCTCGAGTGGTCCGACTCCAATAGAAATTGCAAAACGGGCACATACCTGTTCTATGGATGACGACGAACGGAGAAGACTGATGCCGGAATCTTGTACACTAAAACGCTCTAATTTATCACGCACACATATATATAACACCCGTGATCCGTTGTTTTAAATGAAGACACCAAATTATATAGAAAAAAGGAACTTATTTATTTACGCATGATAAATATGGGCAAAACGGTGCTGGTCAACTAACCCAAATTATAAAGTTACACAAACAAGAATTTAAAAAAAAAAAATGGCACATGGGGCCACCAAGGAGGACTACGCCTCACAAAAAAAAAAAAAAAAAAAAAAAAAAACGTACACACAGCAGGCCGACGAGCAGAGAACTGATTCTCACGTCGTTGCGATCCGTGGGCTCGGAGCTCGCCATTTTTGCCAAGCGTGGCGAGATAGACTGCTGTAGCCAATCAGGAGCCTGCACGATGTCTGCGTACCTGGCGATATGTTCGCCACAGTAGCGGTCGTCTTTTTGTAACCCTACGCTAGCGGGACGGAATTTCCACATGGCGGAAGGTTCGACGATGTTCTAGAACATTCGCCATTCTTCAGGAAGGTTGTAGCACTTGTACTTACGGGGACGAGACATCGGTACATCATTGTGTGACGGCTAGCTAGGCCTGGGAGCAACTTCCACGTGGGAAATTAATGTTATCGTCCTTTAGCTCTCAAGATTAAAAAAAATATTTTATAGTAGAAAGAAAATTTCCTTTTACAAGAAAAAAAATGGCTGAAACATTGGGGGATTGATAAATCAGAGAAAAAAAGAAACTTTACAATTCTCTGTAGTATGTTAAATTTTAGAAAAATGGTGTGAACCTAAATTTTATAAAGGGGTGTCACTATGTGACAATCCCCAGTTCTGGAATTTTTCGCATAGTTGGTAAAATAATCAGCCTATACACTCCAACGTGCCTAATATACTTGAAAGGTTGATACAATCACTTTCTAAAAATATATATAACTTCCGCGGCGTAATGGAGTTGTCGCAAATTAATTGTTTCATCTGTTCCATCTGTGGTTTGCAGAGGAAGATGATAAATGCCAACGGTTCTAAAGCGAGAAATTTCATCTGGGAATCGCCCCAGAGTAGCTCAGTGGTAGAGCACCCGCACGTTAAGCGGTAGTCCTGGGTTCGATCCCCAGCTCTGGAATTTTTCGCATAGTTGGTAAAATAATCAGCCTATACACTCCAACGTGCCTAATATACTTGAAAGGTTGATACAATAACTTTCTAAAAATTTAATTAGACTATATTGCCTTTTTGAATGATGTTTTCAAATATAAGTTTTTATAAGCTTATTTTCATTTAGCTTTCATAACAATAAATGTGTATAATAAATTTGTTAGGAAGCATTTGTAATTTTTACTTTTTTACTTTCTTCACAGTTTTTTGGATGCTCAGTCAAGTTTATTCCTATTTTTATTAACGTAGTGGAATTTTCTTGCTTTCTCTAGTGTGTCTGAAGCAAACAGAAAACTCCTTTTAAAATATTATTTGAAACTTAACTGTCTATAAATATTCGCAAAGAAATTTTAAATGTCTTTATACTGATGAGTTACTTTGAAATAGAAATTAGAAATATACAATAGTTAGGACACTACAAAATATGCAGAATTTTTTTCGGAATTATGTGGCAATGATGGGATAGTTTATTATGTGGTATTTATAGAAATTTATTGAAATAATACTGGTGAGTAGGAAAATAACTATTAAAAAGAAAAGCAATATTTTAATTTACAATTAAACCTTAAAATAAAGTGATGTTCGGTGATTCCTTCAAACTCTGTCTCTATTTTGTAAATATTTGGCCATAACATGAAATTGTTCTTTTACAGTCTACAGAATTAAATAAAACTGAGAGTACTTGCTTTGCTTTGAGTGTTAGTTCTGGGAACCTTTGCGAAATAGCCTCTGAATTCCAAAATCTTATAAAGTTTTCAGCTGAACATTCCTTGACATACCCCTTGTAAGCAGCATACTCAAAACTTATTTGTAAATCATCAAATCTTGGAATATTATTGAAGACTTCATCATCAAAATTTATGTTGGATTATCAGTCTGGGTCAAACACTCAAGCCGCTTTCATGAATTTCAAACCAGGTTGGCAAAACTTAGGTCCTCGCTTTTTGGGGAGACGTCCGTTTCTGGACAATAATAAATTTTAATTTTGCAAGTGTTTGTGTCATTTTTCTCATCTATGGTCCCAAATTGGGATACAAAGGGTTTTTTAAGAAAATATATTGTGAAAAAATTAAGAAATAAAAAGTTTGCCAGGAAATGGGGTGTTTTGCAAAAAATTGTAGCTTATGCAGAGAATTGTAAATTATGCGAAATTCTGAATTTCCCGCATATTTGCTTATTTTATAGGGCCATTGCAATCTTAATAATTATAATCTTAAACCAATCAACAAAGCTCTAAAAATTATCTGTAATTCTTTAAATGCATCTATTATTGTTAGATAATTTTTTTATTTATTTTAGTTTGAAGGCCATGTTGATTTTAAGTTACCAATGAATGATCTGCGAAAAATGGTATCACATTTAGACCAGACCAAGTTAACAGTTTATGTAGAAGTTGGTGAAAGATTTTTGAATCAAGTACAAGTTGGATATGCACAGTCCATCATATTTAAGTCTGAACTGAGACTGAATTTTTTGGGTTCAAATCCACAAGTGTTCAAACCTGCTATGCCCTTTAGATGTTATGTAAGCATTTTTACTTTTTTTTTTAATACTTAAATTACCATTGTGACTTTTTGTCTTTTTAAAGTTTATATTCTGTTCAAATTTTAGCCTATGAGATAATCTTCAAAGCAGAAAATATTAAATTTTCATGGTGGTTATTTCGAAAATTACTTGCTCTATATTTTAAATCATTAATTCATAGTTTAATTCTTTAAAAAAATATATTTATTTGCAATTTTGTGTGCAGTGTTCAGTCATTATTATTAATAAGAATAAACAGGTTGAGTACACTCGACTCCCTCTTCTAGCTTAATTGGGAAGGGGGGGGGGAAATCCAGTTAAAGCAAAAATTGAAACAAAATAATAATTTATTGATGGAACTGCATTATAATTAATGCTTTATTACAAAACTTTTTAAATACCATTAGAAGGAAAATTTTAAAAACATCAGTAATTTTTTTTTTTTTGCTGAAGACTGAAAATTCGCCTTACTTACTGCAAAATTTCATCATTTTCTTTTTAAACATCACATCGAAAGGATGCTTGTTGTTCTACATAGCATAATTTTTTTTGCTCCATCTGAGTGTGATATGACAGAGCTCGGTGTCAGTCATTGTCAGAAGTTTTGAACTTTTTGTAGTTTCAAAAACATTTTTAAAAATTTAAGTCAAATATGGCCAGTTGAATCAGAGATCTGGTTAAAGGGAGGCTGGTTAATATGGAGCCTACTGTATTTTTAGACTGTGAATTAGCATAAAATGACATTCTTTCCTTTCTGCTTTCATTAAAGTTACTGGAAAAGTAAGATTAATTTTAAATGTTTCTTGACTGCTAAGAGACTCATACAGTGTGCCCACTAAAGTCCATTGCCTTGCCACCCCAATAATTTCTGAGCGGCAAAAGCTATAATCATAAAAGTAGGGTCTAGATATAGTAAAGTTGTCATGTGTCATGCAAGAAGACTACTTACAGCACCAACTGGTAGCTATATCTGGAGTTAGTGTTCTTTTCTGTAAAACAGCACGAGATATGAGAAAAAAGTCAATTTCAAATTTCTTCGGCATCATCAATTCAGTAAGAAAACAACACAATAATGCTGTGGATGGTACACAATAATGCTGTGGATGGAAGGCATATAACACACATTTTTATGATAAAGTTTTTCAAAACTGCTCTTGCCTGACATTAGGTTCATGTATCTTTCATGCTCAACTGTTATCTGTCAGTAAAACATACATCTGTACTCTGGTCTGCAATTCCTGCTGCACATTGTACAACATGACTCCTGGCAAGCTACCAAAAGTATATACTTTTATCCCTTGTATTTTACATTTTCTATTTTTAACATTAATTTACGCAAGGTGTCTCCTCTTAAAATAAGGATGCTGAACAACTTTGTAACTGACTTTTTTCCAGTATCTTGCATCATTTTTGAGATGAGAATGCTAATTCCAAATTTAGCCACGCCAGGTACTGCTGTAAGCAGTTTTGTAGGATAGTGCATGGCAGCTTTACTACACCTAAACCCCACTTTTATGACTATAGATCTTGATGTTCAGAAAGTATTGGGGTAACAATGGAGTTTAGTGGGCGCACTGCATATCACTCTTATTAAGTTAAAATTAATTCTCCACCATGAAAATAGTACATAATATTATAAAAGCTCTAAGTTTAACATATCGTTAGTGAAATATATTAGCCTAAGAAATAAGTGCTATCTTTTGTAAATTGAATTGAAAAATTGAAGATCATTTTTCATATGGAAATTAAGAGAATTTGCAGCTATTTAAAATTAATTTAATAAAAATTTGCAAAATTTATGAAAACTGTTATCAAGGGCACTCGCAGGATTTCATCCAGGTGTTTGCATATGACTGTGTGTGTGGGGGTGGAATGGTTGAATAAAGATAGGTATACACACGCGCACACATATATATATCCAGTGGCGGCTCATCATTAGGGGCCAGTGGGACCTGGCTCCACCAATCTAAATCAAAACCATTTCCTATTATGTAAACCAGTTCTTCAAAAGAGAGTTTATCTTTCTCGAAAAAATCCATGCATTATATTCTAACACTATCCATTAAAAAGAGGCACTTAAAGTAACGCCACTTTTGCTTTTCATTATTTGAAGCATTTATGTGCCCTGGGCATAAGTACCCTGAACTTGGCATCTTCCTCTATCTCAGGCTCACATATTTGGCTACTAAGCACAAAACCCATATTGACAGGGTGTAACCTTGTCTTCAAAACAGCTTATTTGGAGTAGTCTTAAGGCTTTAAAATCATTGTATGAAAATGACGCAGATTTCACATGCGAAAACTCTAGTTACTTTAAAGTAATTTTTTTTTTTTTTCAACTGGCAATTTTATTCATTGTTACTGTTTCCAAGACAACCATAGCGGAAGATATCATACTGAAATATTGAAGCAGCTGCTACTGAATTCAAAATCCTTCTTTACATAAAAAATCGTAGATAATCTCCTAATTTATATTTTTCCTCCATTCTTCTTTTAAAAGTGGGCGAATTGTATGCTCCGTCTTTTCCCGAAATATAAAAAGTTATGACAGATAGAATTAAAGATGCAATAGTTTTAAAATTATTTTATGCAAACGTCGTCAAAAGAAAAATTATTTTTAAAAATTCCCAAAAATCGGCAAAATATGTTACATAGTCCAGAGTTGCCAACTCTCCTGATTTAAGCAGGAGACTCCTGATTTTTCATTGATCTCCTGCCAACCGGATTTAGGATACATTTCTCCTGATTTTTCATTATTTGCTCTTATTTTCTCCTGATTTTTATCATAAATCTTTTATAAGTTTTGTTGTGGCAAGGAACCCTTCTCAGCATTTTCCCCTTTCCTGCAATCAAACTAGTTCCAGGAACCCACGCATGTGACATCAAGTTTGGACTTTACTGACACATGAATAGTGAAAGAGGTGCATCTTCATGTTCTAAAGCATTGAAATTTCTATCTTTTTCTATCACTCTTAAAAATGATTATTTTTCGTTTGACATTGTTTTGTTTAATCCTCCAATGACTTAAGAGTAAAAAATTGATCCCAATTTTTAACTTTCCAACTTAACATTTTTCATTTTGCTAAATTTTTACAAGCTACTGACTACCTAATAGAAGACATGACCCCCCCCCCCCCCAATTTTTTTTTTTTTTTTTTTTTGGTAGTCCAAAAATATCTATATCTGGCAACAAACGGCACCAAAGATGCTTTTTTCTCTCTCTCTCTCCAAAATGTAGTTTCAGCTGATACAACCCTGATCTTTTAAAATTAAATTTTTTAATCGAAAACAAGTCTCCTGATTTTTAGAATAAAATCTCCTGATTTTTCACTTTGCCAGGTTGGCAACTCTGATAGTCAAAACAAAGTTTTTGAAAGAAAATTTTTTCCTCTATCCGATGATGCAAACATCGTTTTACTGCGAGTGCAATTACTGGCGTTATTACGGATTATGCAAGAGAAATCGCTAAAAATCAGACGAAACATAAAATAAAATATTTTCTAACTCGAATTTCGAAAAAATCGCTCCAAGGCGTGTTAGGACCTGTCCTAGTGAAGCCGTATGCAAAATTCGGTTGGTCGCGCAATGCGATCGAGAGATGCACGTAAGAAGATCGGTGGTCACAAACCTATATACATACATACATAGCTACATACAATGTCTACTCTCGGATTTTATTATATAAGATTCCATTTAATATCACTAAAAAATAGCGTTCAATAAACATTTGTCACAGTTTTGCTTTCATGCCTTTTAAGATGCAATTTATTCCAGGAAAAATTCATGTATATATAAAAAAAAATAGTTACTATTACATTTGTTTGTTCATCTTAAAATACATTGGAATAAAAAAACTCACCTGTTCAAGCCTCGTCAGGGGGAGATCCCTCTGAACCCCCCTAATTTTTTAATTTCATTATTGCCATATTAAAATGATATTAATTGACTTTGTCATTTTATCGCTCATCTTTCGCGTATTTTGCCTGGCAACCCTATGTTGAAATTTTTATGAGTGTAACCTATTTATAGAAAAATACATGTGATGCCTACTCTACAGCTTACAAAATATTGTAACAATAGATTAAAGCTGTTGTGAACTAATAGTATTTAAATACATGTAGAATTATGTGGCATACTTTTATGTCACTTTTGTATGTTGCATTTTTGGGACACATTTTTCAATAAAGGGTGTTGAGAGATAAAATGACATAGTCATTAATAAACTAGAAGTTTCTGTAGAAAAGTTTACTTAATTGAAGTTTTAGACGTATTTTGTATTTTTTCAATTTAGAAAGTATTATGTATTTTGTAATTTTTTGTGTTTGAATACATGTAATTTGTATTTTTTATCGAAAATACATTTTTCATGTATTTTGCCCAACTCTGACAGTGTCCACGGGGGATAGGGTGTTCTATATGTGTGTATACTTTTTTTCCAATTTGAACTCATGCTATTTTTTCGAGCCCCAATGTTCAAACAGGCCACAAGTCCACAATATATATCACTCATTTGCTGCAACAGTGTCATCACTCAAAAATCGCGATTTTTCAGGAAATGCGTTTGAAGCTGTGTGAAAGTGAAGAAATTAATGTTTGCCAAAATGATACGACTGTCATTCTGGAGGTGAATTTTAAAAGCTTAGGAATGATACTTTGTAAGTTAAAAGTTAGCATCATTCTAATTGTTTCTATGGTATGAAGTAAAAAATCATGATTTTTAAGTTATGATGTTATTGTAGCAAAGAAGTGATATATTTTCTGAAAAAAAAAATTAATCAAAATTAAAAATAAATATACGATACTTTAAAATTATGTAGAGCGCTAGAAAATATTAAACCAAGCTGAAATATAGGTCTAAATTGCTAATTTATCATGACAATTAGAAATCAAAATAATGCTTAAGCTTTTTTTTTTTTACTAAGTAAAAACATATAATTTTAGCGAAATTACTTATAGTTTCACATCAATTATCTTTCTTTTCAAATTCCATGAAGGTGCTAGCACACCCCCTTTTACCCCCTACAAGCACTCGTGACTTATTTTTAAAACAATTTAATTTATATTATTTTAATGAAATCAATGACTTCTTTAGCAATATAACCATAAAAAAAAAATTTGTTACAAATGTATCTGATTAATCATATTCTCTGAAAATTCCTTACATTTACATTCATGTGTTAACTCAGTAATATTTATGTACTGTTGTGTGTTTATCTATCTTAATGTGTGATATTCTTATTAGGTAGCTATTTCCTTTTATGATGGGTCAGCTCTGCCATCTTGGAGATTAAATGACCAAAAGCTGGAGCTTACTACTCTTGTCAAATTTAAAAGTGGTGGGCATCAAATGCTTGAAACACGCTATGAGCAAATGTCTCCAATCCAATTTGGAATATGGGATATTACTGTTGACCTCCTTCCAATTTTTGGCACAATATCTGCTTTAAATGACATTCAATCAATGATACTTGAGGTTAGTTTTAATTTTATTTAATTATGCGGTTGTGTGTGATTATGCAGCAGCAGATACTGAATAAAGGAGCAGGGGGCATTGGTGGTTTTATGGGGGGGGGTAATGGGAGTGATTACCCCTTATAGGATTTTGGAAATGAAAGCAAAAAATAACTCTTCATAGGAAATTCACTGTGGTGAAATAAACAAATAACACTATCTACTGATGAATCAAAGAACTCTTCCAGGGGAAGGGAATTATATAGCCCTTCTATTGGATACATTGGCAAGCATGAACCCATATATTTTTCTTTTCTCGGAGAAAGGGGGAGTGTCCAGTTCCATTGAGGTTATCACTGGCTCTTTTGCACTATTGTATGTATGCAAAGTTTACTTCTCAAAGGCACCTGAATACAGAAGATATAATACAATGTTGCTGGTGCTGTACAAAACTTTTCCCTCGCAAAATAAAGCCTTTTGTATTGGAGTAGAGATTTCGCACTGTTGATGAAAGTCAGAAATTCTGGAATTTCGTATGTTCTTTCTATGGTTCCTATGGTTTATAGGAGAATATACCCAAGGGAAAGGAGCCTTTGTGAGTAAGCTTCTTTTAAATGAATTTGCCGTGTTTTTCCTCCAGCCCCAAAAATTCTAACATCGTCATTATACCTTTCGACACTGCATTGGATGGTTCAAATTTTTAGTTCTGACCGCAGACTTTTAAAAACAAATGAGTAAACACCAAAAAAATACTTTAGATAGGTTTTTTAAAAGTTTAAACCCGAATGTAATGGATTAACAATGAATTAACTTAAATGTTTTTCTGATGAAATTCCGATGTCATTATTGAATGTGGAAAAGGAGAAAGAATCATGCAACACAGTGACAAATGTGGATGTGTCTCTGTCAGAAAATGTGATTGCGTAACAACTTTCAGCAGATTGCATACAGTTCCCCCAGCTTGCTCTGTTGGATGAAAAAAATTGATGTAGGTTTTTACCTTGAGAAGCAAAACACATCTTTAATATCAGATCTGGAAAAATTCAGCATTTTGAAGACTGCTTGGACTCAGATAGTAAATTAGTTTTTCCATTTTTAGTTCATGTAAAAAATAAGAAAAAAGTCAAATGCTACCTTTCTAAGTATTTCATTTCTTTTCAATGGCTGGCATATTTGTGCAAAACTAAGGGTTTATTTTGCAAATATTGTTTCTTGTTTTCAAATAAATACGGAGAGATTAACAAACTACTCCACTGAAGAAACTATTCACTGTGCCTTTAGATAAGTATTCTGAGTTACTCGGCAAGGATGGTGATTTAACTGCTCCCGAACGGAATAAGTATTGCAAAGAATCTGTTTTGCTTTGGATTTTATGAAAACGTATGAAAGACCTCAAGGTGGTGTGTTTATGAAGTTAGATTCTGCTCGTCAGCTTCAGATCAAGGAAGATTAATTCCAATAATTAAATCGATTACTTTTTTGGGACGCCAAACTTAGCCTTGTGTGGACATATAGATTACTGTGACTTATCAATTTCCTCAGGTGATGAACAATTTTCCAATAGTAATAATAGCCGATCAATCCTTAATGAAGGTAATTTTCAGGAATTAATACGCTATCGTGTTGCAACTGGTGATGAGAAATTAAGAAATTTCTGAAAAATATCAGTTCACGAGCAACATACACAAGTAACACTACGTAAAGTGAACTGATTAAGTACTGTGGAGATGACATTTTGAACACAGTTCTTAATAAAGAAAATCAATATTAAGGAATTATTTTTTTTAAACAACCGATATTAGTCGAAGGTCACAAACGTCTAAAATTGTGAGATATTTAGAACAAAATCATAATGTTTTGGAAGATTTTGTGACATTTATTGATGTGCACAGTGACAACTTTGAATACTTGAAAGAGGAGCCTATTGTCAGCGGGAAAGTGCTTGCAACAACTGTACTATCTTTTTTGCAAAATACGGGTTTAGATTTAAATGATTGCGTAGTTATAGCTCAGACACTTGTAGTATTATGCTTTCAGAACAGAAAGGGGCTGTAATAGAATTGCAAAAATCTTTTAAAAATGCTATAAAATGCCCTTCCTATAGCCATGCCCTAAATTTATCACTTTCAAATTTAAGTTCAGTCCAAGATATCCGCAATGCTATAGGCACAGTCAAAAAAATAATACTTTTTTTTAATGTTTCACGAAAACAAGATTAGTTCTAAAACAAATTTTGATTGACAGAAACTCTGATCATGAGCAACTGAAGAAATTGTTCGAAACCAGGTGGACAGAAAGACATGAAGTTGCTCTGTGATTTCAAACATACTTTGTCAAAATTGTTATTGTTCTAGAACTAGCAACTAAGTGAAAAGATGCCCAGTCGTCATCTTCAGCTCAGGCACTTTTAAATATGCTTACAACAATTTTCATCATCACTGTCTTTTGCTTGTCATTCATGCTGAACTTCATGGAATCCATCAGTAAATTATTACAAAAGAAAAGTTTAGATGCTAAACTGGCAAAAGATTTGATTGAAAATATATTATCTGTCTTGAAGGAAAAGAAGGAAAGTGCAAAACAAACTTTCAGTGATCTGTTTATAAAAATTACAATGCTACACAAAAAGTTGAATTTGTGTGTGTCTCTCCCAAGAGGAGTCAAAAATAATAAAAAATGGTTTAATTTAATGACTGACAGTGCAGAAGATTACTTTCAAGTAACAATATTTGTCCCGTTTTTGGAGAATGTAATTGAAGACCTTGATTTCCAATTCCCAACAAATATTTTTGACTGCTTAGCATCTAATTTTTTAGTAAGGACAGAAATTGTTGAAAAATCAAGAATGCAAATATCAGCTCCTGTGAAAGTATTTCCTAATATCTGCCACCCATTGTTACCAAGAAAGAAGAATTTATAGCTTCAAAATTATATATAAGATCTGAAATTAAGTTATGGATTGAAAGTTGTGAAAAAAGCAAAAATAAATTACCAAATAATGCTATTTCACCTTTTTCCCATTGTGATAAGGACATGTATCTTTATATAACACATCACTGAAGGGAAGAAACAATAGTTTTGATTCATGAGGGCGAAGATACAAGGTTATTAGTGTTGATATTTACATACTTCATTAATTATATGATTAATTAAACATTTATTTCACATTTGATGATTAATTAAACATTTTATTCACATGTATGAAGTGTATTGTGTAGTCATTGTGGTCTCCTTTCCTCTATGTACCCCCGGTAGTCACTCCTCTGAGACACTGAGTTTATATAAAATTATAAAATATCATTACTCCTCCCAAACTGCAACTCCAGAACTGCCCTTAGCTGGTGGTAGTCTGCCCTGAGCTTAAGACAAAACACATTAATAAGTGATACTAAGATAGAAATAACAGTGATCCTGCAAATAGGACTCCAAAGTGGAGGACCACCCAGGGCATCGGTCAACTGTAGTCCATTTCTGTGTTTATACTAGTAATTTTCTATGTATAATTTGCTAGGTTTGTGGTTAAACCAATGAATCACTATATAAGTTCTATCTTTTTATGTTATCTTTATTTTCTAAATATAAGTAAATTAAATATTTTTGTCTAATTTTAAATTGTTCAAATGCTGTTAAATCTGTTGAATAAAAGAAACGTTTAGGATTAATCTAGTTTAAAAAATATTACTTTCAACATTTAATTTTTGAAAAAGCTTATGATTTTCTTTGTTTTTATTCTTATATCTTATGGGTTTGAATAGTAATAGTGTGTAATTTTAATTGTTTTTCTTTACATAAATACTAGGCAAAATATACTGATGAATTAGGAGAAAGAGCAAAAACCAGTTTAATAGCATATGCATCTTATACACCTTCCAATAGGCATATTCAAGTTTCAACAAGTACAAGGCATCCAAAAGTAAATTTCTTGAGTTATTTCTGTTAAAATTTGATTGTTGTTTTTTAAAGCAGAAGAAGTTACCTATGTTTTTAATTAGTGTTAACTCAGCTTGTAAATATTATGAAAATATATTTCTCATTTTTATCATTTTTAGGTTGGAGAATATATAATTTTCCATGTTAGAGCTGATTATTACGTACAGCAATTTTCATATTTAGTGAGTAAATATGTTTAATTTGACTATCTGTATTTCAGTTTATCATTATATTTTATTTATGAAATTGCACTTTGAAATAATGTAACATCTATTTGGATGTTGTGGATGTCTTTTGTTTAAACTCAATGATGATTTTGTTTTTGTTTTTTCCCTGAAGCTTTCTTTCTCATACATTTCAACAAGCATTAAAAATGATTGACTTGTAAAGCATAGAAAGCAGTAAATTTCTCAATCAGATTTTTAAAGAATCTGATCACATATACTTATTTAAATAAAATGTTCTTTTATTAATATTTTTTTAATGTCAACAATGGAATACTGCTGTAATATATACTTTAAGTCAGCATTTAGTCATAATATTATAAATATTAGCAAAATACTGCATGGGAATTCTTTTCATTATATTATTATTGGAAATAGTATTGATAAATTATTTATATCATATAAATATTGGGATTATATTAAAAAATATTGCACATATTTTAAAAATTGGTGCATACCCAATTGTTAGCTAAAAATTTCGCTTTACTTAATCTAGAAAGAATAATAATATATTGCTTTCCTGTTACAGTGTTCAATAATACGCAAAGCACAGGAAAGTAATCTCATTCTATATTAGGCAAGTTGGAGTGTTTGGGCTTAACATGTGGGTGCTCTGGCAGAGCACCCGCACGTTAAGGGACAGTCCTGGGTACGATCCCTAGCTCTGGAATTTTTTGCATAGTTGGTAAAAAATAAAAATCGATCAGCCTAAACACTCCAACTTGCCTAATATTCTTGAAAGGTTGGTAGAATCACTTTCTAAAATATGTAATCTCATTCTTTTTAATATTTCATTATTTATTCCAGCCAAAACTACAGAAGTTAATCAGGGTTGCCAAAAAAATCCTCAGTTTTTATTTTATTTATTATTATTTTTTTTTTAACTAAAACTCCCTTTTTTAAAACTGTTTTTTATCTGGTTTTAAGAATAATGTTATTTGAGAAAAGCATGTAAATATTAAATAATTATTTAAGTTAATTATTGAACTGGTGTTAAGGAATTTAAAAAAAAAATTAAATATACAAAAACCAAAGAATATGATCTTTTGTAACTTAATTGTTTTATTTGTATAAATATGTACTTATTATTAAAAGTATTAAATTTTCATATTAAATTCTTTATTTTAATGGTGTTAGTGATTTCTAATCAGATTTAAATCATGATATTAATCTGCATTTAAAAAAGCCTGCACTAAATTTAATATTTTTCTATTTAAAAAATTATTAAAGCCAAATTTTAGGATAATTTTCAAACTTAAATTTCATGGATTTAACCAGGTTAATGGGGATGGTCTCCGCAGAAAAAGTATTGTTTGTAAAGTATCTAAGTTTATGCATTTTATTTCATGACATGATATCGGTGTATGTATTGGGGATGAGTTAGGGGTCAGTGGCTCACACAAGGGAGGGGTCCAGGGTCCAAGAGAGTAATCAACTTTGCTTCGTTAAAAATCATCATATAATTTTTAAATCATGTAATTTAAGATGTTGTAAGACTATCAAATTCTTATTTTTAGAGTTAAGTAAATAAAAACATAATTCAAAAACATGGAAATACATATTCATGTGGGGAGTCTGCTAAGAGTTATCATGAGAAAAAATTTTGTTCCACATTTTTTAAGATAGTGTGGTTGGTGTCACAGTTTAATGAGTTGAACCCCTTCCAAGAGAAAATCCTGTGTGCGCCACTGTTGGGGATCAACTATTAAAGCAAAACCTGAGGAAATCAAGCCCATAAGATATTATTAGAGATTGAATCCAGCCTGAAATTTAAGAAAATGTTAAAAATTCATGAAACAAGCCTCAATCTTGATTAAGCATATACTAAATATCTAAACATATTACATATCTTATATTCCATACTGCTAGCAATTAAACAAAACCTTTGTATCAAGTTGTAAGCTAAATTTCAAATTGTAAGTTAAGTAAAGGGTCCCATTTTGGGGTTCCCATCCACAGTTCATAAGGACTTGAGTTTTGTTCTGAGGTTTTTCCTGTTCTGTTCAGTATATAAATTGAGGTACTGATGAATTCTGTCCATAAAGATGCTGAGAAGTCTATGTTTGAATATATCAATGTTTTGGCCATTCCTACAACAATTCAGTTTTCCCTCTCGGCACCACCATTTTGTTGTGGTGTGTAGGGGGCTGGCAACCTTTGACTAATTAATTGTTTCTTCAGTATTCTTCAATTTTCTTGGTTATCAAATTTATCACCATTGTCACTATGTATTTATTTAATGTTGTGCCCAAGGTTTTTAGCATGAGCTATGAACTGTTCAAGTACATCCTTTACTTCCGGATTTGCTTCAAAAAGAAATCATATCTAAATTTTGTATAATGATCTTTGAAGACAGCAAAGTATCTGTATTTTTGAAATGACTTTCGAATGGTGCACATATGTTGGTTGAGATCAATTCTTTGGCATTGATAGGTTGCTTTCTTGCTCCAAATTTTAAATGGTGAACTTTTCCATACACACAAGCTTTACATAATTTTGTATCAGCTTTAATCTTGATGTTCAATTCTTTTTCAATAATGGACTTGATATTATGCTTATTTTGATGTCCCCATTTTTTATAAAGTTGAAGGATTGAATTATCACTCACAGTCATGTTTACATCTGCTTGGGTTTCTGGAACTAAGCTTTTCATAACTGCCTTGAAGAAACCACCTCCAACACTTCGTCTGCCATGCAGGGCTACTTCACCATCAATCTCCAAATAGCAATCTTTAGAAGTGTATTCAAATATGCAGCTCTAATTTCTATCTTGAATAGCGAGAACAGAAAACAAGTTTTTGCTGCTTTCTGGAACATACCAAACATTTTCTAGATGTTTGATTTGGTTCTTTCCCTTCATAGTTGCCAATTACCCTAATTGTTCCTTTCCCAACTGCTGGTAATGTTTTGCTATTGTGCTGCTGTGGGGTTTTTCGAAGTTCTGAAAATCTATAAAGTTACAACTGTTATTGGTCACATGTTTTGAAGCTCCATTGTCGATAAACCAGTCTTCAGTACTTGTTTCAGCAGAAAAAATTTCATCATCTACAGCTAAAAGTGTCTTGTTTACAGCAGTATTATTTTTACCTATACTGGTACTTGGATGGCTTGGTTTTGGGGCTCTTCCATTTGATATCCACTTTTTGCATTTTTTAACCGAGTGTCCCCCATTTCATGGCAGTAATTACATTTGCTTGAATTTTTCTTGTTCGAAAATGGTTTATGCTTTCGATCTGAACTGACTACTAATGCTTCTTGATCTTTAATTTCAGCACCACTTGAATCTTTCCTTAATTCTCTTTCATGGGTATACAACCATGTTGTTAATTCATCTAATCTTTTATCATTGCTTAGAAGTGGCCAACTTGATTTGAATTTGAATGTATGATAATTTGCAGGAATAGTATCTAATATTTTGCAAATTAACAACATTTCTGGAAGTTTATTTTCATTCTTACTCCCCAGTCCGTTGTTCAGGTCGTTCCATAAATTTTTCAGTTTTGATAAATGATCTGACATATCACCTTCTGAGCAGCTGAATTTGTAAAATTGTAAGCACGTACTGTAGTTGGTTGTTCGGCGAATCTTAGAAAATCTTGTTCAGCTTGAGCCAAACATCTCTTGCAGAATTGAACCTCATGACTTCCTGTAACATATCTTCGGTCATGAAATTAGTCAGCACCATTATAGCACTGTTATTTGCCTTCTTAAAATCACTTAAATCATCCTTATGTTTAATTTTGATTGCTTCGGCACCATGGGCTGGCCTGCCCTGAATGGGGCGTCTCTTCTCCGTTCACCGGATTGACATGCTTGGCATTGAGCACAAAAGCCATATTGACGCGAATTAACTTGGCTTCCAAACGGCTTATTTGGCGCTGCCTGCCTTCTGGGCCCAGATCTTCGGGCCCTCGCACGGTGATCTACACGACCGTACAAGGAAATTTCGGCAATCGGTAGCTATTGGCGAAATTTTCCGCTTAGGAGGAAATCATTTTTTATTTTGCGTGATCGTATTTTTGCAGTGCAGTCAGATATTTTTGTGTTTTGTTTTCTTGATTTACGAAAAGCGATGTATAAATGTATTTTTTATATATGTTGATATTTATTTTAAAATGGATAAATCATCTAAAAATTATGAACAGGCAACTATAAAGAACATAAATATTAAATATTTAAATGTGGCTTTTTGTTTAGTAATAAAGTAAACTTTTCAATTTAACATAACTAGGTAAAAAATAGCAAAAGTTGTATAGTAAATTCGATAATTATTTGTCATTTGAGAAATTTTAAATATGCTGTGTGCATGTGGGGATATGTTGTTCTATATGTATGTATATTTTCGTGATTTTAATTGGCACTATTTTTTTTTTTTTTTTTCTGGGCCCCATCACTGAAACGGGTCACAAGCCGCCACTGTATATCGGATTTGTGTGCTTGGCTCGAAGCCTGCTTATAAATCCTTGTCAGAAGGACAACGCAAAGGGGAGTGCCCTCCATGGGGGACTTTCTAAGGGGTCCTAACCTGTATTTACGCACAGTTACAGAGAAAACCACAGAAAACTCCAAATTGTCAGGTTGATGGACGTACGATGGGACCCGAACCCGGACCTTCACACTTCGCCTGTCTACCATTTCCAGTGACATAACCACTGTGTTGTGGTGAGGCATCATCTTCCATGCTGCTATCAAGTAAACAAAACTATCCGACAACCAGCACTGTTGCCAGTGGCACCTAATTAACTTGGTGTTGTCACAAAACAATAATGATGGGGGAAAACATATATACACTGGTGAAAACATAATCCCATACCTGAATAAACAATTTCAATGATAAATAAATGAATAAATAAAGTCAAATAAATTGTATCACACAGAAAACATTAAAAGCTATTAACCCTCCAAGCGGCTGAGACGTAAAATCCCGTTCACTTCATTCCAGTTTTCACTGCAATGCATCTATAATTTAAATTATTCATAACACCAAGGCATCATAAAATATATTTCGATATTAAAGCTTATGGGTATTTTAGGAGTTAACTTTTTAATAATTACAAATCTTCCTATCAAAATTTTATTTTTTAAATAATTTTAAAGCTGCATGAAAATTTTGCAGTGAAAACAACTTTACATTATTTGCCCATTCCCAAGACGCTCAGAGGGTTAAAAATTGGAGAAGAAGAATAGTTTACACAAATGGATTTTGTTTTAAACCCACCTGGTTTAGAATTATACATTCTAGTGTTCCTTATTGGGAACATCAAATTTAAAATTTAATGAAAATTAATTTTAACAATATTGACTTGAAAAAGTTAGCGGATATAGTTAAAAGATGACTTGATTTTTCGAAATAGAATTTGGATTTCTACCATTAGTCGGAAAGTGGATAAAAAAATCATAAAAATAGCCATTTTCATACATTTTAATGGAGCTATCCTGATACACCCTCTCCCTTCAAACTTAATTCAAATATTACTTAAATTTAGCAATAAACCTCAATAATCTGTATATATATTTCTGTTATGTGGTGACAAAAAGTGGTCTAATTTCTTAATTGTCGTTTGGCAAAACCCTGAAGCGCCTTCTAACTTTGAGAGCAATTGTACTGTCAGATATTTTATCCAAAATAAATATAACAATGTAAAGATCCGAAATATATATAACAGCTGGCAATTTTGATTTGTTTACATTAAAATCATCATCTGAACTTTGTGAGTGATTTCGATTCTCTAATCGCAATTTCGGATTTCTTAGTCGTCGTTTGGCAAAGGTTGGCCGATTGGCAAAGTTTGTTTACAATATAAATTGCAATTTACATCTTTATTAGTTTTATGTATGAATTTAAATCGTGCAGTCGGATTTTATCTCCGAAATGAATGGGGGTCCCAGGTAGCACACATACGTTGGGGCAACGTATGAATGCATACGTTGGGGCAACGTTGAAATGACACGTTGGCTTACGGTTATCCAACGGTTGGCAACTGGTTATTTCTTACGTTGGGCCAACGTATGCTCTAACGTTTTGCCAACATATTTCCAACCGTTGGGCTAACGTATGAATGCATACGTTGGGCTAACGTATAAATACATACGTTGGGCTAACGTATTAATGCATACGTTGGGCTAACGTATTAATGCATACATTATGTTAACGTATAAATGCATACGTTGGGTTAACGTGTAAATGTATACATTGGGACACCGTAAAATCTGTATGTTGTCACTCTATTATCCAACTGTTGGAAATTGGTTATTTTTAACATTTAGCTATCATAATTGTTAACCATTACATTTATAAGTTAGTTTCATATTTTAGGCCAATGCAGAAACCTAATGTTGGATAATTATATTTGACGAATACTTGACAAATTGATGTGCTATTTCATAACATTTCTATAGATATATGAAAAACTGTGAAATTTGAAATTAAAGTTTTTAATTATTTTACTAACAGCAAATGCAGTGACAGATTCAGATAAGTTTTAAGGGACGGCAGATATGTAGAACGAAGCATATTATCAAATAGTCACATTTTTTTTCTTTCATCAAATATGGTTTCACTTCAACAGTGGGTTTCTGTGCGCTTAGGAGGAGGGCGAGCGGACACCCCACCCCCCCTAAAAAGTACTTTTGTCGACAAAATCGTCAGTTGCCAAAGGACTGTCAGCAAATTTCAGCTTTAATCACCAATCTGTAAAATGCTCAGTGTATAAATTACCAGTTCTGCCGACAGTTTATTATAAGTTATACTATATCATGAACATAGTCTTGTTACAATTTTCCTTTTAGTGATTTTTGTGCCAGTAAACAAGTCCCTTTTGTCCCCTCAAGCCAACTTCATTCCAGATCATGTAATGTAGTGTGTATTTAAGGCAAACATGCTCATTAAGTATCTGCCTAGGGTGGGGGTGCCTCGGGTGAAGGACTTTTAGGGGATTTAATGCGTATTCACGCTACATCTGGAGGAAACCGCCCAAGAGGCCAGATAATCGGTGTATATTTTTGAAAGCATATTGGTATATATCGTCAGAAAATTTTGTCTTTACACCCCCCCTCCCAACATTTTTGCTTAAAACTGACTCTAGTCCCGTCACTAACAGAAATGTGTTATTTTCAAATAGTAAACGATCTGTCAAGTTACAAACATATATTAATCTGTAGAAAACTAACCTATTTTGCACTATGAGGAAAATTAATATTGCAGGTGCAACTTATGAACTGTTAAAAAAAAGGAGGGGGGAGAGATCGGAAGCAGGAAAATATTTAGAAGGTCCTTTCAGAAGCTATCCTTTACAGTTTTAGAGAACCAGGACGGCAGGCAAACCAAAATCATAAAAACTTTTCGAATTAATTAAAAGAAAAAAACATATAACGTTAAAGGAAAGAATGCTTATTTTTTGAAATATGATTCATATCCCTCCTTCTCCTTTGACAGTTACTTTTGTAAAGTGTCTCTCAAAACGTCTGAAAATTTACTCAATTGAAACTTTTGTAAGGAGGCTTAATCTTTTTTTTTTTTTTTTTTTTTTTTTTTTTTTTAATATTCATGTGGGGAAATCCAATAGGAGTATAAAGTCCAAGGGCGGCTCCAGTGAGGGGGCCATAGGGGCCATGGCCCCCTCCGAAATTTTGTTTTACAACTTTAGATTCGCATACTTCACGATTTCACACGTTCAATTTGCATTTTGAACAATTTATAGACCTAAGTAAAAAGTTCGATGGCCCCCTCCGAGAATTCAGTCTGGAGCCGCCATTGATAAAGTCACTGAAGAATGTCACAGAAATCATTCTTTACTAAAATATTTATTTTTATTTTTTACATTTATTTCAATTTACGTAATTTTTTAGATTCTTAATTTTTAGTTTGCCCGAATAAAATTGGTATGGAATACAATGACATTTCGTAGTTCTATTTTTATTTTCAGTTAACTGTAGATATTGACTGCAAAGTAAAAGAAAAAAATATTGCATGCGTAATGCATATGCATTATGCATGCAATATCGACGCATGCAAGTATCAACACACGGGTGCATCTATATTATCTGACTATGAGAAAGATATCAGTACAACAGAATGTATTAGTGATGCTGCTTACACGCTATAGCACATAAAATGAAAAAAGTCGTTGATGGTACACAAAAAAAAGTTACAAAGCGTCCCGCATAATTACCATTGCACAAAATTTTGAAAAAAAAAAAGAGAGAGAGAGAGAGAGAACTTTTTTTTTTCCATAGCGCATCCTTTCTCTAATGCAAAAAATAGAATGTCTGAAGAAAAGTTTTAAAAAATCAGTATTGATTTCAGTTCATGGATCTGAACTCTCAGTCACAGCATTTTACTTAAAGAGCTACTGATATTTTTCATTCAACTAAAATACGCAGTAGAAGAGACTTGTCAAAGCAATAAAAATGTTTTTTCTTCCAGTACTCTCAAAGAGTATTTGATTGCATATAGATTATGTATTTTTCTCCATAAAATTTGAGTCCTGTAGCATATAACAGGTGTAGATACAAAAATCTCTTCTAAAATAATAAATAAATAACAAAATGAAGTTGGTAAATATAGGTATATATATGAACTGTAAAGTACTATAACACATTTGTAAAATATTAAAATAACTGAATTCTTAAAACTGTAAAATATTTTATACATACCTTTAACAACAAAACAATTTTGATGCACAAATTTAAATCCTTGTTGTTGATTAACCACTGTGAACCAACGAGATTTCAAAATTGAAGTAGTGTTAGTTTAATAACTACTTCTAAATCTGAAATCTCATTAGTCATTATAATCTTGCAAAATATAAGCACGGCTCAAGTTGATTTTTTTTTCAGAATAATCTTATTAGGAGAAAACAATTGTGTCCAATTTTACCTTCTCGACTGTTGTACAACTATGAGCAAATAAAACTTTATTTTTAAGCTGTCTAGCATTGTTTAGTAATCCAAAACGCATCTTTTAATAAGCACTGTGCAATTATTATATATTTATTACCATAGCTCCATAGTAATTTGTTTGTTTACATACTTTGAAGATCGTTAGGCTTATGGACAATCGAACTATAATCAATGCATCAATAATAATAGTTATCGTGATTCAAGTTACTACGAACCTATGCAACGATTAAAATTCACAGAAATATAGCTGAAAAGATAAATATTCGTTTCAGATTTCAACTATCAATCACTTTATAAAAGTGTATCAACACATCATAACAAGCAATGGCGGAAACGGAACGGCGAACGGACATGAATCTATCGCTTCCCGGTTTCCTGAATGTGTGTCTCTGCGCATGCGCAATGATACGGTTGCCCAACACAACATTCAGCCATCCGATGGCCAACGGTTGTTTTACCTACGGTTGCCCAACACAACATTCAGCCATCCGATGGCCAACGGTTGTTTACCAACGGTTGCCCAACACAACATTCAGCCATCCGATGGCCAACGGTTGTTTACCAACGGTTGCCCAACACAACATTCAGCCATCCGATGGCCAACGGTTGTTTACCAACGGTTGCCCAACACAACCTTTAGCCAACAGAATACCGACATTTCCATATGGACATCCAACGTTTGCCCAACGTAACAACCTTGTGCCAACCACGTGCCATCAATAACCCAACGTATGTGTGCTAGTTGGGGTGCGCTGTGAATGTCAAGCTGAGATTGTTCAGGAATCGCTTCAAGATGAAGAATTTGTAACGTGTGAATATACAAAATGAATGTTCAAGAACAAAATTGTGGGACTATGTCCAAAGTGTGCATTAATTTTACAGTTAACATTACCTAGGCTAAAGCAAATTTAGCATGTGGTGAGCAGTAGGTTTACCTACTTGAAAAATACCTAAAAAACATATTACAGCAACTAATTCCTTCCTCAAACTCATCTCTAAATTCCACAAATAATTTCTTAAAAGAATTAAAAAACATAAAATTCTCAGACTCTGTTGAAATGGTCAGCTTCGATGTCACCAATTTATATCCTTCCATAGACACAATAGAGATGTACGATACAATAAGTAAAGAAATTGAGAACGCATTTAATACAGATATTTCAATAACCCTTAAAGCTGCCTTGTCCCTCATCCTCAATAACTACTACTTCCAATTCAATAGTAAATTTTACAAACAGAATAAAGGTGTCCCTATGGAATCCCCGATATCCGGAATAATTGAGAAATGGAAAATGTGAAACCTAGAAACTTTAATCAATAAAAACTTCCACGCCCATATCAAATACTGGTTTCGTTACGTTGATGATGTTTTTGCAATAGTAAATAACAATAGCATTGATAATATACTCTATGAAATTAACTCCCTTGATGAAAATATACAATTTACTATAGAACTTGAGCAGAATAATAGCCTAAATTTCCTGGATGTTAAAGTAATTAGAACCACCCCTAACAATATCAAAACTACAGTATATCGAAAACCCACCAATAATAATAAAATAGTCAATTACTCCTCAAAAACTACCTATAACTACAAAATATCAATCCTACGTTCACATGTCAATAGAGCCCTAGAAATATGCTCCAACCAACAATTACTAAAGGATGAAATACAATTCATAAAGCAACTTGCGAGCGAAGCTAATTACCCCAGCAATATTATCCCACGCCTAATCAGAAATAGAAGAAAGAAACTCAACATCATCAACGACGCACAAAAAGAAAAATCCACCTTTACTCATCCGATTCCCTACTGCTGCGGTCTCGCTGTAAAAATATCCAACCTTGCCCGTAAAATGAACCCTCATATCCCAATTAAACCCAATAGCAATATATTTAAAAGAATCCGGTCAGATAAAGACAAAATAAACTCTCTAGAAACTGCAGGCATTTACAAAATAAACTTCACTTATAGAGATTCCAACCTTCCCGGATACTACATTGGTGTTACAAAAAAGAAAAATTAAAGATAGAATTAAAGAACACATAAACGATATAAAATACAATAGACAAAGTACTGCCCTATCCCACCTAGCCTTAAAAGAAAATATAGATATAGATTTCATAAATGTCAAGAAAATAGCTAATTACAATAACCACAGTTATGGCTTAAGAAGGGAAGCGTTGGAAATAATGACACAAGAGGGAGCTGTCAACAACATGGCGCATGCGCAAATTGAGCAATCATGGCAAGCCTTGATGAAGAAACGGTGAACGAACCAAGCGGAATCAGTTCTGAAGATGACAGTGAACTGTGCTGACGAAAGCGCTTAAATGGTGCGTGTTTTTAGATTTTTTTACGGAGATTTTAAGGCTTTTTTAATGTTTTTAATTATTTAACTATGGTATTTCCGTGTTTGAATTTTAACTAAATAGAAGAATATATATTTTGTATGGCAAAAATTTCCCATGGGGGGGAGTTATGACCAGGGCTGGGGAGTAGCGAGCTACAAGTAGCGAAACTACAGTAGTGGCTACTTTTTTTAGTAGTTTGTAGTGTAGCGCGCTACAAAAAATTAGTAGTTTGTAGCGCGTTTTGGAAGCTACTTTTGCTGCGTCATCATTTCCGGCGATTGATCTCGTGTGCAAATTCTCTTTCTCATGACACCAAGCATAGAACAGGAACTGAAAAAATACCCAATCCCTCCCCCGACCCTCCCAGGGTATCTATGTGTGCCCCGTGCCCCCCGGGATTCTATGGGGGCACACACCACACGCACACGAGCATGTATTATTTCTATGCTCTCACAGAATTCAAAGGAATTGTGTGAGAGGGGATTCTTGAAATCTGTGGGATGGACTTGCAGGGGGCAATACAGCTTCGTTTTACAACTTCCTGGTTTACACCAGCCCAGAAAATTACTGAGAAAGCAATGAAAAGGAAAAAAAACTCCAATTATACCCCTTGAACCTGAACCTATAATGAATTGTCTACTTTGTTTGGTTTTCTAAATTCGTTCTCAAACGTGAACTGGTCGCCCATTTATTGTTGTCTTTTTTGGGGGGAGTTACGTTGCGTTCAAATTTTCATTTTAACTTGGTTAATGTGACTTGTAAATATATAATTTTGTGAATAGCGTTTAAGTTTCTATATTCTATGTATGTTCAATTTTATGTTTAAATTTTATTTAATGAATACAATTACCAAAATGGGCCTAAATCAAAGAACCGAAGGTATGTTTAACTTATGTGCATATTTTTTTCTCTTTGTTAAATGTAATATAAAACCAAAAATAATTGAACTGTATGTAACATATTACAAAAATTAGTTTTATGCATGATTCCCCCCCTCCACGAATCTCTATGAAAGTGAAAGTTTATTTTTGTAATAGTTGTAGTATTTTACGATCTCAAAGAAAACAGCAACAAATAAGAATACGAGTTTTGTTTTAAAATATAAGTAACCGGATTATCTAAATACAAATTTAATGATTTTTTGAAAATCGCCTTTTCCCAAAGGGGGACAGGGGTCAAAACGGGTATTTCACAAATTTTTAATATTGATTTCATATCTCAAATTAAAAAAACAGACATTCACAGGATTTTTGTTTGAAAATATAAAAAAACAGGAAAATCGGAAAAAAATGGGTGATTCTTCGAAATTTACCTTGAGGGGATGGAGTCAAAATGAGTTTTTCACATATCCTTCATACCTTGCAGGAAAAAAAAACAGATATTAAGATTTTTTGTTTTAAAATGTAACAAAATGGAAAACCTAAAAAAAAATTTAAGGATTTTTTAAAGATTGCCACCCCAAGGGATGCTGCACTGGGGGAGGGGGGGGGGGGGGGCAAAATGTTTTTGACGTATATATTTAACATATCCTTTGTATTAAAAAAAGAACATTCATATGATTTTTTTTAAATACAACAAAAAAGAATATCTAAAAAGAAATTTTAGGAAGGGGAGGGGATATCCCAGGTAGCACACATACGTTGGGGCAACGTATGAATGCATACGTTGGGGCAACGTTGAAATGACACGTTGGCTTACGGTTATCCAACGGTTGGCAACTGGTTATTTCTTACGTTGGGCCAACGTATGCTCTAACGTTTTGCCAACATATTTCCAACCGTTGGGCTAACGTATGAATGCATACGTTGGGCTAACGTATAAATACATACGTTGGGCTAACGTATTAATGCATACGTTGGGCTAACGTATTAATGCATACATTATGTTAACGTATAAATGCATACGTTGGGTTAACGTGTAAATGTATACATTGGGACACCGTAAAATCTGTATGTTGTCACTCTATTATCCAACTGTTGGAAATTGGTTATTTTTAACATTTAGCTATCATAATTGTTAACCATTACATTTATAAGTTAGTTTCATATTTTAGGCCAATGCAGAAACCTAATGTTGGATAATTATATTTGACGAATATTTGACAAATTGATGTGCTATTTCATAACATTTCTATAGATATATGAAAAACTGTGAAATTTGAAATTAAAGTTTTTAATTATTTTACTAACAGCAAATGCAGTGACAGATTCAGATAAGTTTTAAGGGACGGCAGATATGTAGAACGAAGCATATTATCAAATAGTCACTTTTTTTTCTTTCATCAAATATGGTTTCACCTCAACAGTGGGTTTCTGTGCGCTTAGGAGGAAGGCGAGCGGACACCCTCCCCCCCTAAAAAGTACTTTTGTCGACAAAATCGTCAATTGCCAAAGGACTGTCAGCAAATTTCAGCTTTAATCACCAATCTGTAAAATGCTCAGTGTATAAATTACCAGTTCTGCCGACAGTTTATTATAAGTTATACTATATCATGAACATAGTCTTGTTACAATTTTCCTTTTAGTGATTTTTGTGCCAGTAAACAAGTCCCTTTTGTCCCCTCAAGCCAACTTCATTCCAGCTCATGTAATGTAGTGTGTATTTAAGGCAAACATGCTCATTAAGTATCTGCCTAGGGTGGGGGGTGCCTCGGGCGAAGGACTTTTAGGGGATTTAATGCGTATTCACGCTACATCTGGAGGAAACCGCCCAAGAGGCCAGATAATCGGTGTATATTTTTGAAAGCATATTGGTATATATCGTCAGAAAATTTTGTCTTTACACCCCCCCCTCCCAACATTTTTGCTTAAAACTGGCTCTAGTCCCGTCACTAACAGAAATGTGTTATTTTCAAATAGTAAACGATCTGTCAAGTTACAAACACATCTGTAGAAAACTAACCTATTTCGCACTATGAGGAAAATTAATATTGCAGGTGCAACTTATGAACTGTTTAAAAAAAAGGAGGGGGGAGAGATCGGAAGCAGGAAAATATTTAGAAGGTCCTTTCAGAAGCTATCCTTTACAGTTTTAGAGAACCAGGACGGCAGGCAAACCAAAATCATAAAAACTTTTCGAATTAATTAAAAGAAAAAACATATAATGTTGAAGGAAAGAATGCTTATTTTTTTAAATATGATTCATATCCCTCCTTCTCCTTTGACAGTTACTTTTGTAAAGTGTCTCTCAAAACCTCTGAAAATTTACTCAATTGAAACTTTTGTAAGGAGGCTTAATCTTTTTTTTTTTTTTTTTTTTTTTTTTTTTTTAATATTCATGTGGGGAAATCCAATAGGAGTATAAAGTCCAAGGCCGGCTCCAGTGAGGGGGCCATAGGGGCCATGGCCCCCTCCAAAATTTTGTTTTACAACTTTAGATTCGCATACTGCACGATTTCACACGTTCAATTTGCATTTTGAACAATTTATAGACCTAAGTAAAAAGTTCGATGGCCCCCTCCGAGAATTCAGTCTGGAGCCGCCATTGATAAAGTCACTGAAGAATGTCACAGAAATCATTCTTTACTAAAATATTTATTTATTATTTTTTACATTTATTTCAATTTACGTAATTTTTTAGATTCTTAATTTTTAGTTTGCCCGAATAAAATTGGTATGGAATACAATGACATTTCGTAGTTCTATTTTTATTTTCAGTTAACTGTAGATATTGACTGCAAAGTAAAAGAAAAAAAAAATATCATGCGTAATGCATATGCATTATGTATGCAATATCGACGCATGCAAGTATCAACACACGGGTGCATCTATATTATCTGACTATGAGAAAGATATCAGTACAACAGAATGTATTAGTGATGCTGCTTACACGCTATAGCACATAAAATGAAAAAAGTCGTTGATGGTACACAAAAAAAAGTTACAACGCATCCCGCATAATTACCATTGCACAAAATTTTGAAAAAAAAAAGAGAAAGAGAGAGAACTTTTTTTTTTCCATAGTGCATCCTTTCTCTAATGCAAAAAATAGAATGTCTGAAGAAAAGTTTTAAAAAATCAGTATTGATTTCAGTTCATGGATCTGAACTTTCAGTCACAGCATTTTACTTAAAGAGCTACTGATATTTTTCATTCAACTAAAATACGCAGTAGAAGAGACTTGTCAAAGCAATAAAAATGTTTTTTCTTCCAGTACTCTCAAAGAGTATTTGATTGCATATAGATTATGTATTTTTCTCCATAAAATTTGAGTCCTGTAGCATAATAACAGGTGTAGATACAAAAATAATAAATAATAATAAATAAATAATAAATATAATAAATAATCTAAAATAATAAATAAATAACATAATAAATAATAAATAAATAACAATATGAAATAATAAATAATAAATAAATAACAAAATGAAGTTGGTAAATATAGGTATATATATGAACTGTAAAGTACTGTAACACATTTGTAAAATATTAAAATAACTGAATTCTTAAAACTGTAAAATATTTTATACATACCTTTAACAACAAAACAATTTTGATGCACAAATTTAAATCCTTGTTGTTGATTAACCACTGTGAACCAACGAGATTTCAAAATTGAAGTAGTGTTAGTTTAATAACTACTTCTAAATCTGAAATCTCATTAGTCATTATAATCTTGCAAAATATAAGCACGGCTCAAGTTGATTTTTTTTTCAGAATAATCTTATTAGGAGAAAACAATTGTGTCCAATTTTACCTTCTCGACTGTTGTACAACTATGAGCAAATAAAACTTTATTTTTAAGCTGTCTAGCATTGTTTAGTAATCCAAAACGCATCTTTTAATAAGCACTGTGCAATTATTATATATTTATTACCATAGCTCCATAGTAATTTGTTTGTTTACATACTTTGAAGATCGTTAGGCTTATGGACAATCGAACTATAATCAATGCATCAATAATAATAGTTATCGTGATTCAAGTTACTACGTACCTATGCAACGATTAAAATTCACAGAAATATAGCTGAAAAGATAAATATTCGTTTCAGATTTCAACTATCAATCACTTTATAAAAGTGTATCAACACATCATAACAAGCAATGGCGGAAACGGAACAGCGAACGGACATGAATCTATCGCTTCCCGGTTTCCTGAATGTGTGTCTCTGCGCATGCGCAATGATACGGTTGCCCAACACAACATTCAGCCATCCGATGGCCAACGGTTGTTTTACCTACAGTTGCCCAACACAACATTCAGCCATCCGATGGCCAACGGTTGTTTACCAACAGTTGCCCAACATAACATTCAGCCATCCGATGGCCAACGGTTGTTTACCAACGGTTGCCCAACACAACATTCAGCCATCCGATGGCCAACGGTTGTTTACCAACGGTTGCCCAACACAACCTTTAGCCAACAGAATACCGACATGTCCATATGGACATCCAACGTTTGCCCAACGTAACAACCTTGTGCCAACCACGTGCCATCAATAACCCAACGTATGTGTGCTAGTTGGGATAGCAAGTTGGCAAAACAAAGACAAACAAATGAAGTATAAGATTTTTATTTTTATTTTGCTTTAAAATGTAATAAACAAAAACGTCTAAAAAATATTAGGATTTTTTTGTCGCCCTTATGGGGGAGAGGAGGGAGCCAAAACATGTTTTTCAAATATCCTTCATATCTCAAAGAAAAAAAAAGCAGATATTCTTTATTTCTTAATGAAATATTTAGATTAGTTAAAATATGTGTTGATTTTAAAAAAAGTTTTGCTATGTCACTTTCTTGAAACATTCAACTATCAATATATGTCAAAAAATAGTAAGGCTGTCTCAGCCACCCCCCCCCCTCAGAATATACATTTTGTATGGCAAAATTATTACATACGTAGCTCTAAACGACACATTTAGTGGCGTAAGCTGTCCTCCCTTCGCAAATAAATAAATCATTAGCTTTTAAAATGAAATGTCGTTAATTTAAATATACAAGTGCAACGTTGTGCTCTTAACAAAACATAGGAACTAAATTAATTTGGCAAGCCGTTACGTGATCTTTCTTCTTGACGCAATGACACCCTCAATTATTGAATCGTTTCTTTATACAACTAGCCCCACCAGTGGCGTATAAATACTTCCTTCAAGGGGAAGGGGGTGGAGTTATAGACATAACTTTGTGTTAAAATGCGTAATATTTAAGCTAAAAAATGAAAATTTATGGGTATTTTGTTAAAAAAAAAATTGACAAAGGGGGTGGGGGTTGAGGGACTGAAAACGATGCAATAACGCCACCGAAAAGGAAAGCCCTCTCAACATCACTTGAATGTTAATCAGGGAGAGCATAGCATTGTTTAGTCCAAGGTTGAAAGAGTCGAACGTCTCTTCCTGAGAAAACTTAAATTTAAAATGTGAGGTATTACCCAATATTAAATCCGTGTTTTATCTGTCCCCCATCATCCAACGGAGGAGACTCCCCTGGAATGGCCAATGTTGCTTCCGAGGACGGGGGTGTTTGAATGTACCGTCTGGGTACAGCTTTGCTTTGCGCTTGCGATAGCTTTCAAAGAACCCATATTTAACTTGTTCGCTTGCATGTAGAAAAAAAAAAGCACAAAAAAGTATGTAATCACCTTGTAAAGTATGTAATCACTTCTGTAATCACCCTGCTGTATTTATATATATTTTTAATGCTATTTATATTAGAAATAAGGTATTATTTTGTAGATGCAATTAAGTGGATAATTTTTTTTTAATTAAGGTAGAAACGTATTAAAAAAAACCCTCTCAGTTAAACGAGTTTTGACCGAGTTTAACGAGTTTACCGCTCAGACATCCAATTATTATTATTATTATTATTATTTTACTTTTTTGGTTCTCATGCTTTCGGAGCTCACTTTCCCAATTTATTTTTATCATAGAGGTATTAAAACTGGATTAGTTTTCAACAATACTTCAATAATTAGCAGTAGTTGTCAGTAGCATATATATAGGCTTCCATTTCGAGGGGAGGGGGACGATTCGGTATTTTAAACTTTATTGTTCTAAAGTTAAAAGAAATGTTTCAAAATAGCTCCTTTTTAATAATTGCTTTACATTTCTTGAGGGGGCCCGCCGCCCTCTTCAAACACTCCCCTGGTAGTTGTTTATTAGTGCAATAGTTTTTTTTCTAATTAAGATATCAATAGTTTTCTCTAATTAAGATATAAATATCCTTAAATATGAATGTAATGCAAACTGAATCTGTTAGCAAAATATGTCTCGAAAAAGTAGCGACTACATTTCAAAAGTAGTGTAGCTAACTACATTTTTCAAAAAGTAGTTGTAGTTGTAGTTAGCTACATTTTTCGAAAAGTAGCGGTAGTTGTAGTTCGCTACAAAAAAAAAGTAGTTTTTCCCACCACTGGTTATGACCCCCCTAACCCCCCCCCCTTGGCTACGCCCCTGCTACAAAGGTATGGAGTTTAAACTTTCTTTTAAAATATCCTGCATGATCTCAACTAAAAAAAAGAGGTATCCATAAAATTCTGGCTGTAAAATATAACATTTATGAATAACTGAAAAAAGTTTCTGGACATTTTAAATATGATTCTCCTAGCCCAGACAGCACAGCAAACTTGCTGCAAGCTTGAATCAAGTGTTCTAGTTTACACTTGCCCAGCTTGCATTAAGCTTGACATTTCAAGCTTGAATCATGCTTGACATAGCAAGCGTAATTTCAAGCTTAAAAAATGTTCCTAAAAAAAAAAATTCCTAAATACACTAGGCGCCGATCGGCAAACTCGTCCCACATATTTTACTTTACCACGCATTTTCCCCCTCTACGCTGAAATTTCAATTTAATTTAATCTGTTTCCATCAAGTGTCCATGGCTAGAATAGAACCTGTGACCTTTCGGTTGGGAGGTGAGCGCTCTATCCGTTCGGCCACTAAGCCTCGCGCAGCTATGACTAAAGTTTGAAGTGACTTATCATGCCATTTTCTGGCCAGATTGATAAGTGGGCGATATGTTATTTGTTTTTTTTTTTATTTTTCCATGGGATGCATCAAAATTAGAATAATGTTATGTGTGATTTAGAGACTCTACTAATAGGGAAATAAACATAATGTAAACTTAAGAGCAGCACATGTTTTAAAACTTTCAATATCGCAACACTCATGAGCAATACTGCTGGCCAAAATCGAGACAAACGACTGATTTTGAAAGCAATTTCGTAGTATAATTGTATTTTATTTTGAAGAATTTCCATATTTGGAAATATAGAATTTTTTTTTTTTATTAATTCTATTGCGAACCACCCATAAAGTAATTAACTAACTAAATTGTGTTAATTATATTAAAATTTATTTGTAGGGCTAATTAATTAGTTAATGGAATTACTAATGTTAATTAGATGTAAATAAAACTAAAACTCCCCTCGTGTTACACTTCACAGGGGCTTATCCCATTCATTCCTTTCCCTTGCGTGTTCTAATGTCCAGGTTTTGTGCATAATAAAATGAAACACATCTTTTACGAACTTTCAGCAAATTTGAGAAACACTAGACAATTAATGTCCATCCACTTTCACAGATGGCGCCATCACTCCACACTTTCGAAAGCTAAAGTCAAGCTTGTATTAATACATCAAATTCAAGGAAATGTCAAGCTTGATTTAAGCTTATGTGCTGTCTGGGAGGAGGGTAGGCATGAAAAAAGGGGGTGGGGGAGCATCTTACACTAAAGAAAGAAAATATTATCTATAAAATTCTTGCTTTAAAATGTAACAAATATGAATCCTGTGTTCAGCCACAGCTTGTTTGTAATCAAAAATCTGTTGAAAATTTATTTTTTCAAATTTTATATAATGAAATACATACTTTTCCGGCCAGGGCCAGACTGGCCAGTGTGCCTGACTGTCTCCAGATGGGCACTTCCTCCCATAAATTGGTCCCTACCTTAAACTGTCTGGCACAAATGTTTTAGATAGGCAAGCATTCAGAAAGCAACTAAAATTTCCAATTTTTTTCACAGTGCCAAGTTTTCAGATTAGGATCATTTCAAATATTTCCTATAAGCTAAAATTTTTGTAATTGCAATTGAATCCCATAAGGCCACAAAATGCATCATTTTGTACCTAGTTCTGAAAATACAGTAACACATGCCCCTCCCTTGTCACTCCTTCCTTCCACTCTTTTGTGTTTTATGACAGGTGGGTACCCTACCCTGCCAGTTTGGGCCTGTTCTGGTTTCTTAATGCTTTATTTTCCTAGCAATAGCTTATGCAAATAATAATTTTTTATATGCAATAAATAGTAATTGCTGTGGTGATTAAATATATATTTCTTTAATGTTCATTGTAAACTTTTTTTACAAACAGGTGATATCAAAAGGAATGGTCCATACTTCAGGAATAGAAGAAATGCCTGCAAGTATTAAGACTTTTGCTGTTTCTCTTTCTCCTGAAATGGCTCCTACAGCTACTATTGTGGTGTATGACATAGCTAGAGAAGGAGAGGTTGTAGCAGATAGTTTAACATTTACTGTTGATGGCATTTCTAGAAATAACGTATGTCCCTATTTCAGTATTTTAACATTAATAATCAAACAAATGTTAAAAAAATTTGTATTGTTTTCTTAACCTTTTCAGACCTTGTGTCCACAATTGAGGACACAAAAATTACCTATACTATCATACAGGATGGATGTCGTAATTTGTGAATATGAATAAAAAAACGATTTTCATCAAAAAATTAAAAATTAGGTTTTTTAATTCTTTAAGTTACAATTTTAACCTATATAATCGAAAAAAAATTATATTTAATTCAAAGAGAAATTATTTAATCTGGTCTGGAAAGGTTAAACATGTCATATGGTTTTGTAACTTATACAAACCACATATAATTAGTTGCTACAGTGTTATGTAGACAGTATTTCATGAAAAGTTATTCTTGAGCATTAAAATAGATTTTGTGATGTGGCAAGCACTGCACTTTTCTTGGAGAACATATACATTAGGGTGTCCCTTATTTTCTAACTTTTAAATTTTTAAGTGCCCACCCCCTAATTTGGTTCCATTTGCTTCAAGATTAACCCATACAAATTTTTGGGTTGATAAACAAATTTTAACATGTGCCGACTTGAGAGAGAATGTGAAACATGAAAGCCATTATTGGGTATTATGGTAGCGGTGCTTTTCTGATTTTTGTTAGTCTCTTAGTCTTCATGCATTATTAGAAGCATTTGGTAATAATACAGAATGAGTTTGAAAACGTGGCCAAAACTTTATGGGATGATAGAACACATCTAAACTAGCAATTCTGTCATGGAAAGTATGGGTACAAACGTAGTCTTTGTGTACCAAGTAATAGTAACTTTCAAACAAGCTTTCAAGCATCAGTCTTATTTCTTATCTGGGTCTCCTAAATTATGAATATGAGCTCTAAAAATGTCATTTTTCAAAATGAAATAAGATTCTTTTGAATATCCATTTTAGGTCAGTGCTTTTCCGAAATGAAACTCATTTCTCAAAAAAACGATTCAGTAATTTCACTGGTTTTCAAACCTTCTTTGAAAATTATTATTATTTGGTACATGAAAACAACCTTTGCACCCTTATTTTCCATGAGGAATTCCCTGTCTAGATGTGTTCTATCACCCTCTAAAGTTTTAGCCACTTTTTCAGATGCACCCTGTATACTTAATGGTTTATTATTAATAAAGGATCAATTCATAGAATCCGATAAATTAAAAGAATGGAATCTGCTGACTGCATAAAAAGAGCATCTCAAAAGACCATTTCTCAAATTTTTACTGTTCACTGAAATGGCAAATTTTTATCAGCATAAAGTGTCAGAGATACAAAAGATGAAAGACTACCAACTAATGCATCTTTTGGTGAGAGACCAGCTCACTGGTTTTCCAAAATTAAAAAATTCTACTGGGAAAGAGTAAGCATGTGCTTTTTGGACTGTTTTACACATAGGTGTCTGGAAACTAAGGTGCAAATTTTACGCAGTGGCACAACTGTCCGAAACTCACCTCTTCATCAATCATTTTAGAACAAAAATTATAGAAAAATATTGTAGTTGTATTTCCATGCCATCATCATACATATGACCTAACTTTTCTAAGCACGTTTGAAAGCAAAATGTGCAAGGTAAAAAGGAATCCTGATGTACTACTTTTCAAAAACTTGAGAAAAAAATTGAAGAAATGTCAATATTAATAATATCATAAATGGGGGGAAAAACATGCAGAACTGCATCAGTAAGACATAAATTAAAGAAATATTAGTAATTTTGGAAAAAAAATTGAACAAACAAATACTGAGAGATGCCATTAAAGAACTTACTGAACTATACATAATGTTTTTTAGAGGATATTCTGAAAATAAATTAAAAATTCATATTTGAGTGCTATGCATCAAGCTTGATGGCAAGAGGAATTTATTCTTTAAAAAAAGTTTTGATCAGATTGCAATTTACTTTATCTGCCGTTTATGAGAAGGCTTTGAAAAATATTTCATTATTCATTGGAACTGTATATGTAAAACCATGGATTAAGTGCAGGACTGTCCCATTTAATTACCTAACTTCTAGGCAAGTCTGCTTCTTAAAATCTTTAAAATTGCATGAAAGGATTGATGAAACATTTTCACGAGCAGTTTAAATGAAAATTTTACAACACTTGTGGTATTTATCAGAACTGTCAATTTTATCTGTTTTTCAATGAGAATGCTTATGTATAAGTAAAATTGAAACTTGTTTCAAACCTAGCTCATCAGTTTCTTACACATGGAATGGACATATTCCTTCTGTTTACAAAGTAGCTATTTTATTATTATTTAGGATTGCTATATTTGTATTTACACCTTGTAGTTTTGTTACTACTGTATTTTCCAATAACCATTGGATGATTTTGTGTCTACTAAAACCAACACTTTTTTAAATCACCCTCATTTGGACATCTCTTTGAACAAGATTGCCCTTCAACCTGGGAAAATTTGCCATATTTGGCAGTCAAATGAAAAATTATTGTGGCGAAAGCAGTAAATGAGAGTCTTGAAAGTGGTGTTAAATCAATCCAAATTTTAACAAGTTACACTGTTAATGAAGAGCAAAAATATATTGTTCTTCGTTGTGTGCAAGATAGTCACAACTTATATCAAGATTGCAAAAAATTCCCATTAAAAAGAAAATATCTACACTAATCTTAACTTCTGCAGCATGAAGCATATGAAAGTATTAATGTATATATGATTTTGTGATCTATTTAACATAATCTTTAATTAATAGCACTGCATATTTTATTTGTTCTAAATACATCAATTCATCGTAACATTGAAAATTCTGGCTCAGGTCGGCATGGGTTAATTTCATCCTACTGAAATGAAACATGACATGTGAATTAATCTGATTAAAAATCATAATTTTAAGGGGCGGGAAAACAAATTTCAGCAAAAAAAAATTTTAATCCAAAATATACATACTTTTAGGTTTAAACAGTTTTCATATATAATTGTATGAAGCCAGTAGAGATGCATGTTGTCAGATGGAGAAAGCTTGAAAATAGTGCCGTGGTCTCTAACAGGCTGTTGTGCACTGGAAGAGCAAGAAGAACAATCAAATGAAATAAAATGTTTTAATTTTAGGTTTTCTACTGAAAATCATCAGAATTTAAAGTTATCTGTTATTATTTTTTAAGGAGAGGGGGGAGGACATTGTAAGTGAAATAATAAACCACTTATAATAACCATGTTCTAATTTGAAAAATCCATAACATGTTACAATTACAAACATTCATTCAATTATCTGTTAACCTAATATTATGTTCATTAATGTGACCCCCTTAGTTTCATATGAGACAGTCCCATATTGTGAGGTTTTTCCTTTATTTAAAAGCAGTCCCGTATTTTCATCGCTGTGATCACTGCCAGAAAATAGCTTTCTTTGTAAAAAATCATGGTTTGGGGGGAACACTCATTTTTTTTCTTTTTTAATTTGCAACAAACAATGAAAAATTAAATTTATGCAAGAAAATATGTGTCTGTGTGATTGGGAATGTTGTAGTCTTCTGAATATAAATATGCATTAAAAATTAATTTGAAGTTTAAACACTGCAATTTTCATAAATTTTACCCCCCACCCTCCTCAACTTTTGTGAGTATCCCATATTTGAACTTAAGAAAGATAGTCACTTTATGTTAATACATGAGGACCAAATTAATTATATTTATTCAAATGGAATATAACATTCATATGTTTGTCTGCAAAAACAAGTTATTTAAGTTTCTCTCTGTGATACTGTAAAATGTGTTAGCTGATGGAGGTTAAATCATTATAATCTATGTATCTTTATTGAAATTATATATTTTGTTTATAGTTTTCTGTTACTCTGAACAACAAAAAAGACAAATCTGGTGAAACTATTGAAGTTATCATAAAAGGTCAACCTGGAACATTTGTTGGATTGTCAGCTGTTGATCATGTTCTTCACAATATGAGAACAGGAAGTGACCTAAGTACAGATGAGGTCTGTTTTTCTGTCAGTCTGCTTGGATATGTTTCTAAGTTTTATAAAATATTTTTACAGATTATCAAACACTTTGAATAAAAAAAAAAAATGGAAGTAAAAGCCAACATATTATAAATGAAAGCAATCTATCTGATCTCATGATTTGTTCATTTCATTTATTTAGTTTTTTTTTTTTTTTTTTTTTTTTTTCTTTCTGTTTTATGGCAAAAAGGATCACTATAGTATTTGGTTACTTTTTTAATAACTTTGTACTTTTGTTTTACGATTATTACTATTGTTTTGTTAAAAAAATAATAAGTTTAATACATGCTTGCGTCGGAAATATATTGAAAATTATGATCAGCAAAAACAACTGCATATTAATATTGGTTTCATGCATATCATCATTATTATAAAGTTTTAATAAGTCTTTTTTTTATAATTATTAGTTTGGAGTGACATGACGATAGTTTATATGTTATAATTATGTAATGCATAGTGTATTTTATACTTTTTTTTTTTTTTTAAAGGTTTTGGAGAAGATGAATGCTTTTGATGAGCAGATGAATGGAACGCTTTCATTTTCTTGGAAATCTCGTGGTGGACATTCAAACCAGTTTGTACACTTTCCATCTGCATCCTATGGAATGGATTCGGCTATGATTTTTGATGTAATTTTGTTTTATGTTTGTAAATATGTGAATGATTTTTATATTACATTTTTCTAGCAAAATTCTCAATTTTTTCTGTTTTATTTTAGTATGCAGGATTATTAATTTTTACTGATGCTCATGTTCCAAGGAAACAAGGTATGTTGTGTGTCCAAAAATTTTACTATACAACTCAAGAAATTAAAAATAATTTAATGTTTAAATTATATTTACTAAACAGTTGTTATGAGCAAAAAGCCAAATCTAAATTTTATATTATTACCCATTATTATGTCTATGTTATTATTATTCAAAAATGCGAGGAATAATCTCTCAAATTTAAATTCAATTTTTCATAATATATTCACCATAAACTGTTAAATATATATAATTTTTCGAAAAATGTTTTTTTTCTCTGTATTCTGTTTTTATTTTATGTCAGGAGATTGCTTAGCTATTTGTTAAACCACAATAAATATGTTTTACTAACTGTACTTCAACATATTTTTAGAAATTTTTTCACTGGCATATGTATTTTGCATTTGCATGCCTTCAGAAAATTAAAATTCTTTTTTTTTTTTTTTTTTTTTTTTTTTTTAACTATACAGGCAACTCTCTGAAATCTGCATATCTATAACCAGCAATCGGTTTTAGTTGTAAATATTGAAATTTACAGTTAATAGTTAAGTTTCATTATGAAATTCAAGTTAAGTTATGTTGTGGAGTTCAAAATGACTATAAAAACAATCTTATGTTCTCTAAGTAGTTCTCTCTCTCTCTCTCTCTCTCTCTCTCTCTTTTTCCCTTTTTCTAACGAATCTTGTCCTTTTAATCCTTTTAAACTGAGCCTGAAAAGTCAAAAATAGAAAAAAGCATGAGCTAAATAATAGTTGAGAAGTTTGTGAAATACACTTTAGTACCATACCTTTTTATTTAGAAGTGCAATATTGTTTTAGAATGGCTTATTTCTTAAGATGAAATTCCTGTAACTCACATGAGTAGATGAAGAAATAGTTTCAAGTATTTGCAAATATTTAAGTATTAGATGTCAACTCTGAAATTAAATCAATTGGAGAAATCAGAAAAATTCTCTTTTGGAAGGTTTATCTTAAGGCTTCAAATAATTTAGATTTCTCCAAAATCATTCATTGGCAACACTACAGGAAATAGGGATAGATTTCAAGATAAAACCTTTAAAATCAAATCAAAAACCCTAACAGCAAAACAGCAATTGATTCTATGTTTTCAAAATTGGAAAGTTGTAATATATATGTATAATTCAATTAATAATTTTGTGTTTCAAATATCAATTTTTAATTAATAAAACTAAAATGTAAGAGTATAATTATTTTTACTTTTAATTTATCCAGTAATAATATTACATTACTTTGTTTTGCTTACTTATTCCTTTACTTTAATTATAATGATCTGTAATCTGCGAAATTCTATAACCCTCAAACCCCTTGATCCCAAGGTGTGCAGATTTCAAAGAATCTGGTGTATTTGCAAAAGAGTTGTTAGGAGCTAAAGGAAAAATCTACTGTCATCATTTTATATCAGTACGTTATACTGATGTAAAATTTTGATTTGTCTGAACACTTTAACACTCCTAAAAATCTAGCAATCTTTTCTGTTGTTGTCGTTCATGTGGTAAGTATTGTGTATTTTGAATTCACTATTAAAGGTGGTTCTTTTTCCCTCCATTGGTGTGTGTGTGTAACACTGTTTTATTATTATTGTTATTATTATTCATTTACTTTATAGACAGCTGTAACAACCCATCTGAATTTTCTTCTTGCATGGATGGAAATTGTTTCAAATCTTATAAAAGATGTGATGGCTATTTGGATTGTGCTGATGGATCTGATGAAAGTGGCTGTAAGTATATTTATACTGTTCAGGGTTCCTTCCTGATTTATGAACTGGATTTTGTTTAATGTTTAAAAATATCTTTTTAAGTATTATTTGGAAAATTTTATTCTGTGCAATGAAACTAAAAATTGCGTCTGTAAGATAACATGTTTCTTTTGTTTTTCAGTAGAAAAATCATGAAAGTCTATAGTAGGCATTTAATAGCTCATTAATCTGCTCAGTTCATTTTATTTAAGATATCCCCCTTTTTACTTCCTTGTACGAAGTAAAAAGAAGTGATGTGATCACGGAAAATGTCGGTATCCACATTTTGAAGGGGAAAATTGATTTTGACTACTTCTAAATTTACTTTTAAGAGATTTTGTGAGACACCTCATTGTGCACATGCATGTATGTTCATATAAATGCATGTACAATTCATTCTGACTGACTGCAAGTCCATTTTGACTACTTTTTCTCTGACGTCTGTATGTATATATGTAACTCGCATATCGCAAAAACTGTTAGTCATAGAATTTTGAAATTTTATATTTAAAATTATTGTAATATCTAGTTGGGCACCTCCTTTTTTGGTTTCAATCAATTGGATAGTTTATTTAATGGGGCCCCCGAAAAAGATTTTCCATACATTATGCTCTATGGGCAGAAATTCGTTAAAGCGTATTTTAGAGGTTTTAGGTTATTTCAATTGAATCAAAAGTGTTAAGCATTATAAAATTAATCTCTCCACTGAAAATAGGTCTTTATCATTTATAGTTCTTCTACAGGAACATCCAAAAGAATTTCAGTACATTAGAGTAATGGCAGTTTTAGAGACATTCATTCACTTCAAGCACAATACCGTCCTACCACATAAGTTAGGTAATGGTCCGACCACGGTCACGTGCCTCCCTCTAGAACTATGAACTTAGTTAGCTAATGGTCCAATGACAGTCGTGTACCTCCCTCAAAAAATTGCACCCAAACTTGCCAAAGTTGGTGATTTTTAGCTTACTTATGTATGTAACTTGCATATTTCAAAAACTATTAGTCGTAGAATACTAAAATTAAAATTTTATATTTAAGATTGTTGTAACATCTAGTTATGCCACTCTCTTTTTGGTTCCAATCTACAGGATAGTTATTTTACAGGGCCACCCGAAAAATTTTCAATACATTAAGGTCTATTCACATCTTTAATGTATTATCTATGTAGTCAGTCATTGCTTGGGACATGCCCAAAATCTCGCCAACTGTCATTAACCTTGGTGAGTTTTTCCAAAATATTGCCGAATTTGGGTGCCATAAATATTTATGTGCTTCATATAACTCTAAAACTGTTTATCGTAGAATGTTGAAACCTAGTATTCTCATTGGAACTACTGTAACATACTATTTAGAACTTTAGTAACATACAATTGTGCACCTCTTTTTTTTATTGCAATCGACTGGTAGTTTATTTACAGGATTACCCAAAAGATTTTAAATGCAACACAGTCTATAGATACATTCAATTCATTGAAAGTCTGTGGCCAATCACTATTTCTTCTATGCCCAAAATCTCCCAAATTATCTCAAGCTTGTCCATTTTTGGCAAAATATTGCCAAATTAAGTAATCTAGAATAAATCTTTCAAATTAACCCAGCTTGGTAATAGCTCAAATATTTGGCAAAAATCACTAAACCTTAGTATCATTGCAGTATTATATCTCTTACAAATGAAATACGTTTAGATGAAGTTAACAAAAAATATTTATGATGTAACAGGGTGGCGACAAATCAGGGAAATCATGGAAAAATCAGGGTACTTTATCCATCTGGAAAAATCAGGGAATTTCATAAAAATATCCAAAAATCAGGCAACTTTTTGCTTTCATCTAGTGAAAGACACTGTTTTTAGTTGTAGATCAGCATCTGACTCGCAGATCATTCAATATTCAACTGATGCAGATACTTTACAAATCCAAGATTTAAGCGATGCAGACGCTATATGAGTCCAAAACCACAGGTATTTGGACTCGTGCCAAGATACGGATCATACAAGAAACCAGACGTATGATTCATATAGACATGTGAATTAATCAGGTATCTTGAATGCAAGTAGGATACACTCATTTTGGGGCAAAACTTCTGTATTTGGGCGATTCAGTAACAAATCATATTGAAAAGTAATGATTCGTTACCCCTAGTGGTTGATTGGTGATTGCCTTTTTTACCAAGACAGTGGAATTTCATGGCATAGTGGCCCTTGTATCCTTTTTCTATTCTGAAGTTCTCTACTGTCACAGTAATTTCGATCGTCATCGGTTGTGCAACGATCAGGGAACTTTGTTTCTGAATTTCTGTAGCCACCCTGTTTAATAGACGTAGAAGGAAGTCATGTGGTGTCCGCATCAGATTTTTTTAGGGAGAACTGCTATAAGGAGTTAAATGCACTTAACCATTTGAATTTTTTAAAATTATTGAAGTATTTGTTTTCTTTTCACTGCATTTAAGTATTTTGTTACAATTTATACATTACTTATACCACAAATATTTTTTGATGACATAAATATCAACACAATATTCACATTATTATAGCTTCAGACCATTTAAGATAACTTTGAATCATATAATTGGCCTTGTTGTTTTAAAATTAAAAAAAGCTATTAAGGGTAGTAAAGCTGCAAAGTTGCACTGTATTTTGTAAAGGACTATGTAGTAACACATTGTTAATTATTTTTGTTGCAATTTACATCTTACATAATGAATTTTTCTGTATTTTTTACTTATGTAATTAATATATGAACATTCACTGTGATTTAAAACTTGCAATGTCTTTATCATGCTTCCCATTTGGGACCTTCATGATCAGTCTCTTGCAGAACTACTGAACGTAAGTTCTTCAGATGTCGTGCTACAGTTTTTTACCTTTTTGTGTATTTTCTATCTAGTTTTTCACTCTCACCTCAATTACGTTCTGAAATTAAGTATCATTTATTTATATTTATTTTGTAGGTCCTATACAGAATCATATAGATGTTGCTGAATATCAACGGACACGACTGAGTCGTATTCAGAGAATGTATGATAACAGTTGGATGTGGAAGGATATCAATATTGGGTACTAATTACTGTATATTTAAATATAGTCTAGTATTGTGAAATATTTCTTAGGATTCTAGCTTTTTTGTAGCCAAAAATTGTTCTGGAAAATGATTTTTAATGGAAGCATTTTTAAAATATGTATAGTTATAGTAAACCTATATTAAACATTTAATTTGCTATAAGAAGTAAATTTTAATCAAGTACCATATAAACACAGTTTAAAAAATTATTATATTTATTTAGTTTGATTAAAGAAAAAAAAACCTTATGGATGTTTATTGAATTTATAAATAATTGAATAATTTATGAATAATTGAATTTATAAATGATGCACAATGTCTGCAATTGTCCCTAAATAATACAGATTGAAAGAGAAAATAATAACTCTGATTACAAGAAAATATAATTAATTCTATAGAAGAGGCCCAGTGAATTTGGCTGATTATCATATGAGAATTTTTTTTTAATTTAAGAAAAAAATCCCCCATCAAATTGTGATAAGTTTGGTCCTTTTTGTTTGTTTGTGTTTGGTTAACTGTGTACCAAATAAACCAATTATGTCATGTACACCTCAAAATTTTTAGAATATCTCTTTATAAGCTTTGTTTTACTCTGTAATAAACAATAAACCTGTATCAGTTGTATAACTTTCAGAAAAAATTCTTGAAAATAAAATTTTTAACGGAATTTGTTACTTGGAAAATTTTTGCTATGCAATTCCAAGCTAAAGAATCTTTTCAGAAAGTTCTATAAAAGACACCATTGTCTCATTTATTACACTGGGTAGTGCAGCTTAGAAAGAATCATCCTGAATTTTTTGACCCCCTTAGTGCAATTAGTTTATTTTAATTTTTGTACCTACCGTGAGGGAGAGTTTGTTTCTTTGAGCTACACCCTTAAAGCAAAGCTAAATGAGGGCTATAGCTTTACTCACATAGGTTGTACTACAAAATATGCATAAAATCAGCTTTTGAAAAGATATCTTTAAAATCTAGTTTAATTTTTCACAGATTTTATGGATGCTTTAGTTTCATTAAGTTGATTGTTTCAAGCCACTTTGTTAAAATCATTTTTCCACTTATCTTAGACCTTGTTCTCTTTGAAACTGTTATGTCACATACCGTATTTTCCTGTATATAATACTCAACAGTGGATTGTCTGCAAAGCCTTTTTTACGAGTGTTAAAAAAAATTGCATAATACACAGCGCTGTACAATATACAGCAATTTGTATTGTGAATAATTCAAAATATATACTGCCGATAATGTAGTGTTACATAAAATGAACAATACGATTTAAAATATAAGCAATAAATTGTATGAAAAACATCTATTAGGTATTATAAATTAGGTATTCTTAAATTCAGATGTGATTGTGTGTCACACAAGAAAGTGCTTATTTTCTTAAGTACACACATGCATTTTTAATATAGCATTCTCATTGTATAGTGTGTCTGAAGTAACTGTTGGGTTTCTATTCATTTAAAGGCATTAGAAGTGTTTTAATTAATATTCAGTGATATTTTTAATTATTTAAATTGATTCAGATTATAAATAATCATATTTTTTTTTATTAGCTAATTTTTGTAAGAGGGGCTTCTTTTTAAGGTTTTATAAAAATTATTTGAAATGTAACTAAACCATTTTTATTTTCACTAATTCTTGTTAAACTTTCGCCCATACAATTTTTCTCTCATTATGAAAATCTTAACTTTGTTTTCATCTGCGAAACTTTACTATGTAAAAGTTCTTTAGATAATGCTATATAGTTATTTATGTAGCCATTTTACTTCCAACTTTCGTCATGCTTAGGATCAAAATTATTCCTGCAATCTGTAATGTTTAATAACTGTGAAATTTACATATATGTTGCAAATTATATCTATGTAATATCTTACTTTGCCATAATAATTTAAGTATATTTTTCAATTTTTAAAGGCCTCTTGGGCATTACATATTTAGCATACCAGTTCCCCCAGTTCCGACAACATGGGTTATTACAGCTTTTGGAATGAATAGCGAAAGTGGATTTGGCCTGCTCTCTACACCGTTGCATGTATGCTAGTTTTTATTTTTTCTTCTCTCACTTTTTAAAAATATAAGTTTAATTTACTTGATTATTTTTTAAAAATATATAATGAAGTTTAAGTGTTAACATTGCCTATCACATCATCCAAGTAGGGTTATTCTTCAAAGACATACATTTATAGCCTTCTCATTGGCCTGGGCAAGTAATTAAAAAACTATATTAGAAGTTCAAAAAATAAAACTAGAAAATCAGATTATCTCTTTGCAGGCAATATATAATGTACTAGTGAGCACATTACATATGTGAGGCTATAGAAACTATTCACAAATACAATTGAACTCAGTTATAGTGATCTTGTCTAACATGAGAAATTGCTTACAACAAAAAAATTTTCTCTGTACCATTTAATAACTCATCCATATAGATAATGTTGCATAAACTCAGTTTTAACAGAACAAAGAATCTGGTTCCTTTAAGAGGCATTTCACGAGCATATTAGGCAGGGGGTTTCCATCACCATCTCAGAATTTCGTGAATTTTTTTCTTTTGTTGCCTTACTCAAGGAAAGAACAAATCTGAAATATTTTCGATTTACCTCTTTTAGTTTTTCAGTTATGGGGGGTCAAAGTACCTCAGAGGAGTGACATAGAAATAATTTAGGGCCGTTTTCGCCACTTTATTGTTTTGACTGTGGCTGACTCTGAGGTGCTTCAGAGAATTTTTTCTTTGTATCTCATAATATACCTTGATATTAACATCTCAAATTAAAAAATCATTCGAAAATAGTCAGAACTCCCAAACACCCCCCAATTTCATAAAAAATACAGTTTTTAAGAATGCTTTAAATCTTGGCTCTGACATAATACAGAAATTTTTTTTGCACAGTGCAGTTATTTATCTTCATATAAAGTGAATCCAATGTTAAAAATTTCTGAAGGCCCCACGGTACGGGACCCCAAACAGGGTCTTTAATGCTAATCTATGCAATTTCGAAGGATTGGTACATCTGGCGCCGACTTCTCACAGGAGAACTATTGGCATGGAGATGTACCAACCTAGTATCAATCTAGTAGTTTCATATTATGAAAAAACATTTTTTGAAGGTACAACTGTTTCCAAGAAAAATCCCAAAAAGTACGTCCCTATTTGGGACATTCCACTGTTTTCACTGATAGAAAGCTACTCTGTTCCTGAGTATACTGGATTGAATTGACTTCCAGTAATTAACTACATAAATTTATTTAACACTAAGTAAAAATTCTCATTATTACATAAACTTCTTAATTTAGCCTGCCCTGAGACGGTCTAGCAGGTCGATGGAAAAAATGTGAGAGTAAGTGAAATCTCTTATACAGAGTTGAGATGTCTTCTGCTTAAAGTTGAAGTTCTTAGTGCCACAACAGTACTCCTCCTCCAGTGACAGCAAAAATTTTACTAATACTTTGAATTAAAACGGACTCTGTAGCCTGAGCGTGTGGTTCCAGCTGGAGGTGGAGTGACAAGAGTCCCAGGCACGGGAACAGTCTGGATAAGTCTCACTCCAGGACCTTTTGAGGACCCATATAATTGGGTGCAAGTGAAGGTTTCGATGCATCACATCGCAGGAACACATGCAAAGAGTTTTGTAAGTTTTTGTGAACAAACACAGTCTTTGAGCAATGGTGGTTGGGTGGATTTGGTTTTAACCCAGCCATTATTTCCTTGAGCTGCCTGACGAACACAGCAGGATCTGAGCTTCCCCATGTAGGATCTAAGAAGTCACCAGGTAGTCTTACCTTGGTGCCATAAAACATCTTCGCCTTAGAGTCCTCTTTGGAAGATGTTTGGAGTCCTAACAGCACTGTGGGCAAAACGTCAGCCCAATTAGTCGATGTATGGCAATACAGAGACTGTTTAAGGGATCTGTGGAAACGTTCAACCAATCCATTAGAATTTGGATTGTACAGGGTTGTCCTAATTTTTTGAATTCCCAACATTTTGGTGAGGGACTTAAAAACTTGGGATTTAAACTGCTGTCCTTGGTCGTAAGAAATGTCGACAAGCAGCACAAGTTCTGGCCATCTGGTGAACCGGACCACACATGAGAGTAAGTAGTAGCAGCCATTTGAAGGTAGAATTGGACGTCTATCAAGTCAATGTGAACATAGCTGAACCTCTGGGATGGTAGATCAAAGTTTTGCAAGGGGCTAATGGTGTGTCTATGCCCTTTAGCCTTCTGGCATTGGATGCACGATCTAGTCCATTGTATGATATCCTTGATGATATCCGGCCAGACAAAACGCTTTTGTACAAGATTACGTGTAGCTCTAATCCCCAGATGGGAAAATTCAGCGCATTGCAGGCAAATCGGGCAAAAAAGAAAAAGTTTCCATCAAGATCTCAATTTAATGAATTTTTTTTCTTGTGTTGCCTTACCCAAGGAATGAACAAATCTGAAATATTTTTGATTTACCACCTTTAGTTTTGGAGTTATGGGGGGGTCAAAGTACCCCAGAGGAGTGACGTAGAAATAATTTAGGGCCACTTTTGCCACTTTATTGTCTCGGCTGTGAGGTGTTTAACAGAATTTTTTCTTTTTATCTGATAATATACCTTGGATATTAACATCTCAAATTGAAAATTCATTTAAAAATAGTCAGAGCCCCCAAATAAGGGCCCCCCAATTTCATAAAAAATACAGTTTTTAAGAAAGCTTTAAATCTTGGCTTTGACGTAATACAGAAAAAATTTTTGCTCAGAGCAGTTATATATGTTGATATAAAGTGAATCCAATGTTAAAAAACTTTGAAGGCCCAGGGCCTCATGGTACGGGGCCCCAAACAGGGTCTTTAACGCTAATCTATGCGATTTCGAAGGATTGGTACAGCTGGCGCCGACTTCCCACAAAAGAACTATTGGCATGGAGATGTACCAACCTAGTCGTTTCACATTATGAAAAAACATTTTTTTGAAGATACAACTGTTTCCAAGAAAAATCCCAAAAAGTACCTCCCTATTTGGGACATTCCACTGACATGCATGGGGCATTTCGGCATTACTTTTAGAAGTTTAATTAACTGTACCAATATTGAAAATTAAACTTATCCTGCATCTATCACAAACAGATCTTCCATACACCACAAATAGTTCTTTTACAGGCACACTCATAGGAACTGCATTATGCTGTGTGGGAATCTGTATAGCAACTGAACAAATTCGAAACTATTTTCACTGATAGAAAGCTTCACTGTTCCTGATTATTATAGGCTACTTTTTATGCCTGTAGCATAAATAGTTCTTTTACAGAGATATTCAAAAGAATTCTAGTAAATTACGCTGTGTGGACATTTCTGTAACTACTAAACAGATTCTAACTATTTTTCCACTGAAAGCTACACTATTCCTGAGTAGCATAGCTAAAATTTATGCAATATTTACAGGAGCATAATTTACAGGAACACTCAAAATAACTCATAAATAATACCATAACTGTCTATTTGCCAAATGAAGAGGAAAAAAACACTATCTAAATTTATTAATTTTGAATTTTATTTCACTAAATTAGTTGAGCCTTACCAAATATTGCAAGACAGTACTGAGCTTTAGAATGGTATTGTACTATTTGGTTGAATGTAACTCATTTAGTAATGTATTGAATATTTCAAAAAAAAAATTCTGAAAGGTTTCATGGTTTATAGAGTATAGTCTGTAATTCAAAGCATAAAATGACTGGGTATATATATCCCCCACTAAAAGCACTAAAGCGCTATATATTAAAAGCATACTATAATCCATGGGTCTTCCCTATTTTCTTTCCTTATTTCATTAAGTTGGAAAGTATATCATTATTCATGAGTGTGATTAAACAAAATTAAAATTGATATTTCTAACATCCTTTTTCTGGATGTAATACATTAGAAATACATGAGAAAAAGCTGCGCAGAAAAATGCACAATTCGAAGAGTGAAATTTTCTCAGAAACTTATCCAGGTGTATTCATAATCGAAGTAGCAGACGATAATTATGCAAGCATTAGGATCACATCTCCTCAAACTCGAACATCAACCATTTTATTTTTCGCCAAATTAAAAAATTGCACATTATAGTCTCCAAAAATTTCCAAATCCTATTTTTCTTTTGAGTATAAAACATTTCATTCCTGCTCTGATTTCACATGTGCACGATATTTTAATTAAAAAACAACATTACAAATAATCTAAACAAAAAAATATCATTATTCTTTTATTTTTACTTCAAGAGTCTGAATCATTTAATAAACTTTCCAAATATGGCAACCTAAATATGCTATATTCTCTCATTTTCCACTGCGGGGTTAGAATTACAAAGTGGCGGAGCAAAAATTGGCCTTTTGCAGCATGTTTTTTATCGATATCTCCTAAAATAATTCGAATTTCGAAAAAATCGCTTCGAGGTATGTTGGGACCCTTCCTGGAGAATTTCCATACAAAATTTGGTAGGTCTACGATCACCTGTTTCGGAGCTATGTGAGACACAGACAAACTAACTGACATATTACAGTTTGTTTTATTTATATAGATAGATATGAAAAATGTAAAACTACAGACTGAACATGTGAAGTAGGTATCTGGAAAAATCCAAGAAATTGAATTTCCTTTGAGAATATGATTTAAGATATACAGTGGCATAGCCAAGATTGGGGGGGGGGGGGGGGTGACACCCCCCCCCCCCCCCCCCCCCCGTTGTATATGAGGAATTTTTGAATGTGAGGAATTTATGAATGAGGCTACGCCACTATATATGAGGAATATTTTGCCATACAAAATGTATATTTTTCACTCCCTTATCACATATACGTGAGTTGCAATAGTCTTAATCTCCCCCCTCCCCATTAAAAACTTCATATATAGTATTAATGTTGTTATACTGTCATTTTTATTCAATTGTACACTACTTTTATCTTCTCATACGACTTATATGTGTTATGAATTTTGTGCAGTTTTCATCTGCAAGACCATTTTATATGAATCTTGAAATGCCATCGAGATGTAAAATTGGTGAACAAATTGGACTGCGTGTTACAGTGTTTAATTATCTGAATTATGAAATTGATGTAAGTACTGATGAAATATCTTTTTTTAAAACCATTTTTAAGTATTATATTATAATTAGTAATGCAGTAAAACTTCTACTAACGATCACAACTTATGATTAGTCAGAATCAAGTCCAATGAATTAGCATTGTTTTGAATCGCCAAAGACCCATCTTGGTCACCTTCAAGGAATAGAATTGGTCACTGATAATCATCACCCACCATCTTTTTTTAGAGGAAAGCAATACAGTCAATCCTCGTTATATGGTCACCCGCTTATAAGGTCACCCTGCATATATGGCCACTTTTGAAAAGTCCAGGCTGACTGAATAGGAATTCTATATATTTTAATATCACTTATATGGTCATGCCATCCTAGCTATACCCGCTTATATCGTCACTTTGATCACTGTAAGTATTTCTGAAAATTGACAAAGCTATCTTTCTGTGAGAGATAAGCGATCTAGCCTTTCTTCATTGTGTTGATAAGGAAAGGGACAGTTTTCAAGATTATAAAAAGGCTTAACTCTCGAATGATAGCCTACACAACATTTCAACCAAGAAGCGCAATCCGTTTTTCTTTTGTGGTTTCAAGGCATGTTCTGTGTGGTAATATAATGTGAATTCTATTTATTAAAATTTATAATTAATTATAATGATAATTATTAATTGCATTTATAATTTATACGGTCATATACAGCATTATAAAATTTAAAAAAGCAAATTTTAAAGTCCATTTAATTTATTTCTGAACCATGTGACATCTACTCCCAAGTATCGGGTAAGATGCCACACATGCTTATTTCCTTATTGCTACAGTATCATGGCCGCTTCTACATGCATCATATGTGTAACATAATGAACAACTCACTTATATTGCTAACATCTTATTTAAAATAACAAGAACCTTATGACTTTAAATATGAAAAATGGAATATTATAAAAGTGGTATTCACCATGTTTAATCTAATGAGATCCAAAATTAATGCCGATTAAAGATGATTAATTCATATAAATTCATAAGCCACAAACAATTTCGGACCAGACTCTTCACACAAGTGGCTCAGTATTGTCATCTATCGACGCATAAAAATTTTATTCCCAAGCTTGTGTCTTCCCCCAACTGGCAACTTCTCCTGAATTACCTTATATAATATTACTTGCAAAAACATGTATCTGAGTTAAAATAGATGGCTATTAAAATAGAATGCCGAAAATCCGGATGCCAAACCAGACATTTTTTGGATTTCAATTTTTTTTCCCTCCCCTCAAATAAAAAATAAATAAATAAAAAGTTATACTACAGGATGCTCAAGCATTAGACTAGTTTGTTATCATAACAGTAGCATCAATACGCAGTAGACAGAAGATGAAATATATTTCAGAGGTAAAGCCTCTTTGTACTGAAACCTAAGGCAGCAAAGGCCGCCCAATAGAAACTATGTCTTCCCTTTGTAAAGTGCAGCTAATGAAGAGTGGTCATCAGTTTTTCTGTTGTTAGCACAAGAGTCTGATGACAACTCCCATCCAAATCAGAGTTAGTTTACAAGCTGTGAAAAATGGGCCACCCTTGTTTGACCTCTTAGTAAAACTTCAGATTAACAGCTGCCAAATCGCCAGTGGTGATTGTGGAATTATTTCTGGTGACTATACAACAGTCTGTCTATTGACAATCTGCAAAATTGATCTTTTTGTAAGCTACAGCTTAATACTAGGGATGGGTGTGGAACCTAAAGCAGAACATGGCCAAATTGACGATGTTATTGTGTCGCAGAATAAACATCCCTGCTGCAAAAACAATTTTGGGTGGAAAAAAAGAGGGGGTCAGACAGGAAAGCAATACAAGGGTCATTTTCAAAATTGGGTACCATTTAGAAATTTAAGAATGAAAAATACAGTTTTTAAAAAAGGTAGTTTTTTTTCCCATAATATTTAACATACCTTGTTTCTGAACATTATTTGAGTATTATTCATGCATTTTTTCCTTTATTTAATTTTTTAACGATTTTTCTATTATCAGACTTGATGAAATTTGTCTGTTACAGGATATTTTCTTTGAAATTCGTACATTAATGTTCCGCAAAAATAATGCAAAGTGATATATTACATAAACATAGAGTTCTTTTGTCCATATAATACAGTATTTTCAATTTAAAAATATCTTTATTTTTTGTAAATTTTTGTTTGTCATGTCTCTGTTGCTTATTTTGATAACAGATGTGACCTGTATCAGACATGGCCTTTCAAAGAAAATAAATTCACGAGTCTAAATAATTCCACAAGAACATGAAAGAGACATTAATTTAGACTAAAAAAATTTCATTATCTAAATTAATCAATTGAATTAGCAAATAAATATATATATTTTATACAACTAATTAAGGTAACGGACATGACATTACCTTATATATTTATAGCAAAATACCTATCGGAAATAGGCTTTTACTTTTTCAGTCAAATGCCAAAAACTTAAGATGTCTGCTTGGATTTCATTTTTGACTACACTCTAGTGGTAAACAGGCGTTGCTATTCTCAAATTTCAATTTTGAGTTTTGTTTAAAACAGTTTGAAATAATGCATGGTAACAGAGATGATATTAATGTCCGGACAGCTATATTTAATTATCGAAAGTCTTGTATTTTTCTTGAAACCGTAAAAAAAGAACCTTTTCATAATGTAATTAAAACTCTATTTGCCTATGTTAAAGCATGTCAGGGCAGAAATTTTAGTTTTTGGACAGTAATTCTGCATAACACGTTTCTATATTTCAGTATCATCTCTAACCATTTAAAAAAAAATTAAATAGTATGTTGTTAATGTATAGTTTCAATGCTGGAAACTGCCTTTTTAAAAACCATGACAAAAAGAAAAATCATTTTAACTTTTTTATACCGTGTATAAAAAATCCTTGACACGCGGACAGCAAATAGCACGTAATTTTGAAAATGACCCACAAAGGAAATTTGTATCTGTTTTGTGGCTTCTCCATAAATATGAAATCGTCGATAACAAGATTGCTATCATTTGTCATTAGCAATGTATATTTTCACTGCATCATGCACCCTGCCAGGTGCAAAGACTGATTTTGTGTGGAAATTCAAAATTTAGTCAAGAGGGAGTGCAATTTTTATTTTAGACTCTTGATGGCAAAGACTGATTTTGTGTGGAAATTCAAAATTTAGTCAAGCGGGAGCATAATATTTATTTTAGACTCTTGATGTTTCGAAAATCATATGTTATATAATTATGTACTTGGTACTACTACAGAACAATAATTATCAAGACCTGTTTACCACCAGAAAAACTATTGTTGACACGCACTATACGAGCTAGTGACACATTTTTATTGTTATTTTGTGCACTTGATGTTATACATTTGTTTTTTTTTTGCCTTGGACATGTCCCAGCTTAATTGGCTCACCTATTATAGATTATTTCTACATATTATGCATACATATTGAGAAAATTGCTGATGATACCAGAACATTAAAAAATATGTATCGAAAAAAAATTGTTTGTTATCATTTTCAAATCTGAAAATTTGCTTAGTTTTGAAAAAGTAGTTGGTAAATTGAGACATTTGTGACATTTTATGAATGCAAAACTTGAATATTTGTTTAAATAAAGCAAACTGATAGTACTGCACTACTTGTAAGAAGTGTAGTTTTTAGTAATTGACACTATTTGGTATTTTAAAATATAAATTTTGAATTCTTTTAAGCTTTCAATAGATGCAAAGGAAGTAAAATAATTTTAAGTAATTTAAATGTTCTTATTTCTTAAAAAAATTTCAGGATAGTGTATCAGTTGCAAGAAATTATCTCAGAAAAAATACTATCTAATAAAAAAAAAATACTAAATAACTCAATTTTTGTACCTATTAAAAATTACACATCTTTATTTTCTGTTAAATGCCCTATTAAGAAAGAAAAAGTGAGTAAATGTTCAGAAATCTGTAAGAAAAATAAAGCTCTGTCTACTTCTCTAAATACAGCACAAATACTGAAACTATCATTACAGTTAGTTTCTTATTTTTTATATATGTATACTGCTTTTAATTGATTAAAAAGTTGTAATATTTTTCTATTAAATATCTTAGTAGGGTCAGGTGGAGTAAAATGACCATAAAATTAGATATTTCTAACTTGGCTAAGCTATACATCTAAAATTATACTCCATATTTAAACTTTTTTGACAGATATTTTACATTGGGACTATCTGGGAGTTGCTAAAAATTTTCGTTTGGTGTTTTTATGAACATTAAAACTGTTTGATCATCACATTTTCTGGCTTGTTATTATGATCATTTTATCCCATAGGTATGGGCGGCATTATTATAGACGAAATAAAATGAAATAACTCATAGAAAATGTTACATGAATAAGATCAACTGGAAAATAGAGTACACATACTTTATTAAAAAGTTTTAGACAGAATTTTAATTTGGCTATCAAAAGTTAAAAGTATAATGCCCTCTACTATCAAGCTTCGGCTCATCCAGTCTTAGAATAAATGTGAGTGTTTTCTAGAAATATATATTTATTTCAAATTGCAGTTTTACTGGGTATTTTATTGTAAATAGCTCCTTTACTGCAGACAAAACTTGCCCAAGAAACGTTTTAATAGACTTTTTACTACAGTACTTTACAAGTACCCAAGAACTAGCAGGTATTTTGCCCAAAAGAGGTGTTACAGTCATGCCATTTTGATTTCTTCTTTTAACTTTTTTAAATTGTCTGTTTCCTCTAGATTGTTCATTTTATCCCCACCTAACCCTATATTTCAGGACTAATCTATTTAACAAATTGCTGAGAAGAGGTGAAGCATCAAAATTGAAAATTAAAGGAGTACCAAAAATTATGGCCAATGACAATATCAAAGTGGCCACTGAATTTTGTGGAGTCACTGGCCACTGGCTACTATGACTTTTTTTTAGTCTGAAGCTTTACCTCTTAGTCATCAATATGATTTACATTCATCCTGTAGACCCCCACCTAAGTGGTATGTAGGCGAATATGTATAGATCTTTTTATTTCAAATGACCTTTACCTGGAATTTAAAAAAATTGCTACATATTTGTTTCTTATCCCTAAGTGAAAACGGAAGAAAACAGCCTAGAACATCTGGAAAACACTAAGCGAGTGAATAGATTTTTTCTTAGTCTCTTGAATAGTCTTTTTCTTTGCAACACTATGTTTTAATACTTATTTAAAGTAAGTCAACTTTTTTTCTTTTAAGTATAATGCACCAAAAAGGAATTAGCATTGAAGAAAAAGTTCCTTACTTTAAAAGAAAAAGTAGAAGTAATGGAGAAGAGCAAAAGTTAAAGCGAATATAAAATAGCTCTTATTTTTGTATGTGGCAGAATGCATATTCATAGGATTTTTGTTTTTAGTGAGCCTTATTAACATTTAATATAAGTCATAAACAGAAGATGTAACATAATCTGTGTACTATTTAAAATAATCAATATGTTTTAAACTTGGGGGTTTACAATTTTTGAAGACATCCGATTTTAGGATGTGATTACCAGTTCAAAAATTAACTGGCACAAATGAACTAAATCATGAAAATCACAAAATATTGTTGCAGAAAACTGTGCTTGTTTCCTGGGTTCGTCGTTCTAAAGTCCAGTAGGTGTAGAAAGTTCTAGTAAAGATTCCACTGATCAGTATGGAACACAAACTTTGTTGCTTCTAGAACTTCATCAAACAATCAGCTGCACAAAATTCACAGGCACTAACGGCCAGTAGCTCGTTTATAACAGTCCACTCAGTACCGAAGCTTTCACAAATGCTGTAATTCTTACACAAAATAAAACACTTCCACAGGCAAAATTCAGTGGAAATATACAAGGGATATCATACACAATCCTTTAAGACACAGCAATGAAGAATTTACACACAGCACTTAAAAATCAGCTTCGAAAAGCAAGGGAAAATATCACTTCTATAGTGTCAATACAAAGCGTAACACAGCACTCATTCAAAGAGAGCTCGATGCAAACTGACTGAACTGGGCAACCAGCTTCCCTTTTATAGATGATGCGGAAGATACTAAAAACGTCCTGAAGGTTCCCCTTAAAGTACAAATTTTCATTACATCATAGGAATACAGTTGAATCATTAGACGATTATGTGATTTTTAATGCAGAGAAACCAACTTTATAAGCCCCATTAAGAAAATCGCGCCAAATGACCAAAATGTCACCAAGCTTGGTGACTTTTGGGGAAATATCGCCAAATTTGGTGACAAAAATAAGTCTCCATAAGTGAAGTTACCAAAGTCCTAGGACCAACATTTCTCAAGATTTCTAGAAACACCATAGAAATCAATTAGAAGCCCAAACCTCCGTTCCGTATCTCCAGCTCTAGTTGACCAATTTTGATGCAACAAAAAGCAAAATTTAACTATTTAATGAGTAGAATATGAATTTTAAACTATTTTAAAATCCAGATCATCTGGTTGCCCCGAAAATTCATAACATCGAGCCCTTTCCAAGGACTGCACGTCCCGGGCAGTACAATCCCCAGTTAGGAGGTCACAAATATTTACAGTGTATAACCTTTAACAAGATCTTAACAACATAATTCAAGCAAGTAATCAATGAACACAATAAGCAAATACATACTAATAAATAAATAATCAACATAATAAGTAATTATACACTAATAAGTAATTAAACAAATAAACATTAATAAAATCCAATATATTCCAAATATGTACACTAAACATGGCTTAAGTGCTGAGTAAAAGAGAGTTGAGTGAAAAAGGAAGAGAAGATTTGAGACAGGAAAGAATGGAAGGATTATGCCATAGTGACCATAGTCCAATATTCATTTAATTAATTACAACCATGGTGAACGGCTAGCCGATCATAATGAACGACTTTAGGTTTCAAGTTAGGTGATTTATGAATGCGTACAATGACATCATTCAGTGTGTTTAGGACTGTGTAAGGACCGTCCCATGGCAATTGCAGCTTAAGAGACAGGCCTTTCCGTCAAGTAGGATTCCATAGCCAAACTTTGTCACCTACATTGAACTTGTGTCCTGTAGCCTTCATGTTCTTGCGAGTCTTCATCTTCTCCATGTTCAGGTTGATCTGCTTCCGAGCAAAATGATGCACGTCATCAAACTGTGCCTGAAGTTTTTCATGTACTCCTCTGGCGATGAAGGCATATATGGAGGGCGACCAAACACTAGATCGGTGGGAAGACGAAGATCGCTTCAGAATAGCATATGAGAAGGTGTGAAGCCGGTAGTCTCATGGATGGTACTCCTATAGGCCATCAGGAAGAGGGGGAGTTTCTTGTCCCAGTCCTCTTGATTTCTAGATACCAGAAGTGAGAGGTTATTCAAAATAGTGCAATTTAACCTCTTCACCATGCTGTCGGATTGTGGGTGTAAAGGTGTAGTCTGGGTTTTGTCAATTATGAGAAATTGACATAGTCCTTTAAAAACTGCAGAGGTGGAGTTCGTTCCTTGGTTGGAATGAAGTTGCAGAGGGGTTTCATGCATGCAAAACCATTCTTGCACCAATACGTCTGCTATGGTCGTTGCTTCTTGATCAGGAATAGAATATGTTTAGGGCCATTTAGATAAATTGTCAATGACAACTAGGATGTATTTGTTGCCATCTGAAGTTTGTGGAAGGGGTCCCAGGATGTCGAGGGCAATTCTTTCAAAAGGCACTCCTACATTATAAGGATGTAGTTTTCCATGGCTATGTTTCTTCGGACCTTTACGGGCATCACAAGCTTGACACCACTTTCAACATCGTCTCAAGCCCTAGCCCAGTAGAAGCACTCGCGAACTTCCTGCAGGGTCTTCATTATGCCAAAATGGCCCCCAGTTAAGCCATTGTGCAGCTCTTCTAGAACTTTCGGAATCCTTGAACGAGGATGTACTAACTGCCATTGAAGCATCTTGCCGTCGTCCGACTCCCATTCACGATACAGGACTCTGTTTCCCTCAATGCCCGGTATTGTTTCGTTGCTGGACTACATGACAATATTTCTTGCCACCTGGGCTTATCGCTGGATTTTTCCATAAATTCCACAATAATTTTCATGTCGCTATCAGCTAATTGTTCCCACCTGACATGTTCGTCGCTCCAGGGATCTTGGGTTGGTGCCAATGATGTAACTTGACGAACAACGGGATTTTTCTGAAGATAATTTTTCTCTACCCTCCAGCAATAGTGTCAACTTTCTATGCAGGGCCTTCTCGATAAAGCATCTGCATTTCCATGAGATGCTCCTGTCAGTTGCTTACTCCTGTGATAAAATTGATTTATACTGTGTGTATGAAGTTATGATTGTTAGATTAAATATTTTTTTAGAATCAATATTTTGATAAAATCAAAATAATTATTCTTATCGGTATTATTATTATTATTATTGCTTTTTATAAAATAAAATTGATAAAAGTTATTCTCTTTTAAATATAAATTATTTGCATCAATATTTCATAGCATGTATTTGTTCAGTATTTTTTATTAATTTTCAATTTTTAGTACTATCAATCTACTGTAAAAATAATAATCATATCACGTTCTATCTAGTGCATCTCTCCACAAGGTATTTAAAAACTCATTTGTGCCTATTTGTTCTGATGCAAACTTAAATCTTAGCTGTCAATAAAAAACTACTAAATATATCGTGCAAAAAACAAGTAAAATTTTTAATTTTCTTTTCTTTTATCTACTTTTAGGCTGTCATTATGCTTGCTAGCTCACCCTATTACCAATTTGTCCATGTCGAGTCTTTTGGAGTTGTTCAGTCATATGATCCTCGAACATCATCTGAAGAACAGCATCATTTAGTTTATGTAAAAAAATTTTCCTGTTAAGCTATTTGATTAGGATTCCCATGATTTGTAATTTAAATAGCCATGTTTTATTTAACCATCATATCTCTATAAAATTTTCTTACCTTTTCTTAGATTAAACCTGGAAAATCTATTGTTGTTTATATGCCGATTGTAGCTACTACTACTGGTGTTTTCAATGTTACAGTATTGGCTAAATCTCAAATAGCCAAAGATATTGTTTCAAAGCCATTAACTGTTGAGGTTGGTATTTATATTTGTCTTACACACAACAATCTTTATAACTTTACTCATATGTTACTTTTTGAATTACATATTAGTAAACATTTAATTCTGTTGATTTAGACAAAGTTGAAAAAAATTAAAATAATAATAGAAGTAAAATAATATTCTCATGCAATAAAACAGACATTTTAAACTATATTTCCAAATACAGTTAAACCTCGTTAAGAAAAATTCAAAAGGTTAGCAAAAATAGTTTTGTATTAATCAATAAAACAGCAAAAGGCATTATTAACATGGTAGGGAAACAATTTTCTTCCGTCTTAAGCAAAATTTCATGTTAAACAATTTCATCTTAACAAGATTCGACTGTAATTAAATAGTTTATCACATTCTCCCCCCTCTCACTTCTGCTTTTATTATGTAATATGAATTGGATAATTCAAAAAATTTTAATCTATTGTTTTTAAATTATCTAAGTACAGATAATTTAAATTATCTATGCAGGCCAAAGAAATTTTGTTTTAACAGTTTATGTATAGATTTATTTATTTATTTATTGGGGAAAAAATCAATAAAATCTAAAGAATTATTCTTAAAAAAAAAAAAAAAAAAAAAAAAAAATGGAAGAAAATGACATCTGTGATTGCACTAGTTGTAATTAGTTTCCAAATTTTACTATAACAGTTTCAATTGTTTTTTATTTTATTTTATTATATTTTATTGCAGGCAGATGGGATTCCACAGTATAGGCATACAAGTATTTTGCTTGATTTATCCCAAGGTGCTTATTTGATGAAATATATGGATACTAACATCTCAGAAACACCTGTTGTACCATATAGAATTGAACGTCTATATGTATATGGTTCAAATAGAGCTGTTGTAACTATTACAGGTAATATATGTTTTTCATTATTAAATTTTTTAAAAATCGTCACCAAATGCCTAAAGCATAATTTTTTATGTATTTAATCACAGCTATTGGGTGATTTTATACATAGATGGAGATATAAGTCAATTTGAGCATGCCTTAAATGAGCATGTTGCAAAAAGTTCGTACTAGAAGGAGGCACGGCTTCAGGGAAACGGATTTCAGTGATCTTTAGCACACTGGTAGTATACCATGTGAATATACTATTTGAAATACTAAGATACAAGATTCACAAACAGTCAAGAAAAAATAACATTTATTTTCGAACCACCTCACCAAAACTTTAAGTATAAGTTACTGAGCAGCGTGGCAAAATGGGTAGGACGGTGGACTTCTACTCTTGCATCCCAGGTTCAAATCTTCTGCTGTGAAAGCATTTTTTCCATTCTCTCTTTTTTTAACTACACCAATACTGCTAATTAATTTATTTTTTAGTCCAGTAAATGTTTATTTACTTTTTCATTTATTAATTTATTTATTTTTACTACTTATTGGTATTTTTTATTACTTATTTATATATTTTTTTATTTTTATTGAGCATGGATCAATCTCTCATCAGTTACAAACTTCTTTTCACTCAACACATCTAATGTATTATTGTACAATTCTGTGCCTATCATCATAGCTTCTATAGATAGTGTATCAAAAGCTGTCATTGCAATTATTTATTTATTTATTTGAGAAGTGAACTTTTGTAATTCACTACTCCATTTTTTAGTCACTGCTTCAAAACATCATTTACTTGTAGAACTATCAGTAGCTTTTTCATCGCAACAATAAGAACTTGCTTGGCTTGATGGAATATTTTTAATTGTAATATAATTCTTCAAAATAAGTTTCACTGCTTAAACACTTATATTCAAAATTTTAACATCTCATATTTTAAATTTGACGACACATCAACAGATGACAGATGATTAAAAGAAATAATAGTGTTGCTGTGGCATCACGAACGGGTGAAAATTAGAAAAAAAATCTTTCTTAACATTGTGACAAAAGGAATGTACCTTAAGAATAACGAGTTTTGCAAATGTTAAAAGTGAATTATTTTGAATGTCTAAAATTTTGATTCCAAAGATTTTACAAGTAGAGATAAATTTAAATAATAATAAAAGAATCTATAAGTAGTAAAAATAAATAAATGATAAATAGAGGAATAAAAAAATAATTAAACAATTCACTTGTCAAAAAAATGAATTATTTACCAGTATTGATGCATTTAAAAAAAAGAAAGCGTGGGAAAAAATGCAGCACAAGATTTGAACTAGAGATGGGGAAAGAATGAACACCCTGTTCTTTTGAACCTGTTCTCGAGAAAGAACAGGAACACCCTGTTCAGTGATCACGGCAAAAACATGTTCTCAGTTCATTAAGGTCCGACGCTTCAAAATTTTATGGCAGGCAAGCACGTTGAAAAGAGAAATTTTGGAAAATGCCTTAAAGGTGAAATTTCTCATTGAAAGGCATGAATAATATTTTTTTGCTAAGAAAAATTTAAATTCTGGGGGGCCAGACCCCTCCCCCCCTCTCCCACTTGGCTACGCACCTGATAGTGGGGACAGAAGTTCACAATTTTAGCTTTATCAAATTCTAATTGTGGAATCTTAGTTATTTTGAGAAATAGTGATAAAAATGATTATCTGGGGGGGGGGGATAGAACTTTTAACCCAACCTACCATAATGGCCTCCACATTTGCCTGATCTGACTCCACTGGACTTTTCTCTGTGGGGATACCTAAAATAGCAGGTATATGCGACCCCTCCACAAACATTGAAAACTTTAAACGATGCATTACGGACGCTTGTGACAACATGTCACCCTCTATGCTCCAACACGTGCAATGTGAAATTCAAACGAGGATCCAAATGTGCATTGCAGCTGACGGTGTGAAGTTTGAACGTCTTAAATAAAGGTATATTGTTATAAATAATATTTTTTTTTGATCGTTTTTTCACCTTCATAGAGTAAGGAATCACAAAAATACAAATGCATGTTTTAACCATTCTGTTTCTCAAATCCATGTCAACGAGGTGACTTTTCATACTAAATCGCTAACGCGCTACAAATTTGTAATTCACTTTTTCCCTCTATCTTGTACCATTTTTGAGATACAAAAGCTAACTCTGCAGTTTTCCACCAGGTAGTGCTGTGAGCCGTCTCATTCGTTAGCGCAGATCCAATTTGCTATACCTAGACACCGCGTTTATAAAAGTAGCAGCAGCCATTCCGAAATTAAGAGGGTGACAAGGACTTTAGTGGGCATACTGTATAAGCATCTTCTTGTACCTAATTTTGAATGTTAAACATTTTTAATATTTTATCTGGTAATGGCCTTTAGAAAATTTAACATTTCATAAAATTTTCTTTGTCTAAAAAACTTAAATTCTGTGTTTGTTATTGAACAAATTTGAAATAATGTAAATCATTGTGTTTTGCTGCTTGCATTATGAAAATTTGAGATTTTGAGGAATTTTATTAATCAGAAATTTATGTGAAATTTGGCATTTAAAATACATAGCTATATTTTTGCCAAGCATAGCATGTAAATTACCTTCAAATGGTATTTCATCAAATTATTCACTGAAATGAATCTATTTATATATATGTGTGTGAAGAACGAATTGCAGTCAAAGCATGTTGAGGTTAATCTGTATTATTTTTCATACTTTGTTGGAGAAGGTCCTACCGATACACTCCTTGCGTGTTTTCTAGGCAATCACTATATCAAAAATCCTCGCAAATTTCTCACTCCTGACCTACATACGTCCTAGTTTCTCATCTTGTCACTAGGAGCAAAGGACATTACCCTTTCTCTGATTGGTTCTCTAAAGTGATGTTATTTACTTACTTAGCCCAAGAATTCTAGCATTGAAACGTGACCGAAATCTGCAAATGCCTGCAAATGTAGCTTAATTTGCTCTTTTGATTCTTAAGTACTCTCAAAATTTGTCTCAAAATCATATTTGTCAGGCCGAGAAACAAACCTTACTGTGAAAATACTCTGTTTCACAGACATTAAGGAGGTTTTTCAGATGACTTTAAATTGAAATAGATTAAATTGTCAATTTTCTTATTACATGTCTATATTGGTTTTTTTCCCCCAGGTGATTATGTGGGAGCAGTTTTTCCTACAATGCCTGTTAATGCTTCTAGTCTACTCAAACTTCCAGCTTGGTGTGGGGAACAGAATATGTTTAATTTTGCCGCCAACCTGTATACACTTTTGTACTTAAGATTAAGTGGTCAGAGAAAGCCTGAATTAGAAAAAAAAGCATTTAAATATTTAAATATTGGTGAGTATTTTTCTTCTTGGTTAATTATAGTTTTTACTTACATATTCCTAATGTGGCATTATACTTTTTGTTTAGAATTGCAATAGAATTGAAAATATAAATCCTATTATTTATTCCTAGGAGATGTATAAAGTTAGTTATTTCAACAAAAAATATACCATATTTTTACTATCAAATATACTCTTCAAAGAAAAGTTTAGATTCAGAAACTTCTGTATTTTCAAGTAATTGTAACTTGATATTTCATGCCAATTTTGAATACATTTATGTACGTTCTTGGTTTAAAAAAGCTTCTCCAAATGAAATGCTCATACATACATATTTCATAAGACCAAGTTTTAAAGCATGGAACATTTTTTTTATCAAGAGATATAAAAAAACTAAAATGAGAAATTTTCTTTTTTACTTTGAAAATCTACCATGTGTACATAATTTCACTAACTGATTTCTTTTTTTTAAATTAATTTATTTTTCAATACTATGTAATATGAATCTAATTTTAGAAATATCAACAAATGCTGAAATAGTTTAGCTATTATTTGAATAATTATATATTTAAATATACATTCAGGGACCTAGCCAAAGGGGCCACTGCAACCCCCCCCCTGAAATGGGACCCTTTACTTAGCTTACAATTTGATATTTAGCTTACGATTGAACTTTAGCTTATAATTTGATACCCAGCCCCCACCCCCCAAAATAAAATCCTGGCTATGTTACTGTATACATTATAATTCTAAATATTAATAATATTTGATATTAGATTGTATAAATATTTATAGTACTCGCATGATTGCCAACTTAAAAGTAAATGTTTTGACTGATGTTTTCAATGTATTCTGTGTGTTACTTTTAATTACACTCTTGAAATATTTGCTATAATTTTAGGTTATCAGAGGCAGTTAAGTTACCAACAATCAGATGGTGCATTTTCACCGTTTCGTTGGGATAGCCGTCCTAGTGTGTGGTAGGTAAATGTTATTTAACCTTAAAAATACTGAATGCGTAATTTAACTTTAACTAATATATTAAAATGTAAAATCTTTTGTACTGTTATCAAGCTTTATTAAATTTTATGATTGATGTATATTAAATTTTATTTTGTAATAACACATATGCCCATATTATTTTATTCTACATTTAGGTTAACTGCATTTTGTGCCAGAATATTTCATAAAGCCACTTTTCAAGAGTGGGAAAATTACTTATACATAGATCCAAATGTCATCAGAAGAGCTGTTTCTTGGCTACTGGATTACCAAACATATGAAGGATCTTTCTATGAGACATCCATCAATCCACTGGACAGGAAAATGAACCTTACAGTATGAGTCTTCTTAAATGAAATTTTTTTATTCATCTGAAAAATGCCAGTGGATATATGAATTAAAACTGTAGTTTGAAAAAATGTGATCTTTGTACATAAATACAAATAAACAAATTATATCAGGAATTAAAAAAATTTTTAGGATGTCTCTTCACCAGCTGTACTATATACTATGGACAAAAATCATTAAACCTATTTCAGTTAAGAAACTTTTAGAAAAATAATCTTAAATGAACAAAAAAAATGGCAAGACTTTGAAAAATTTAGCTGAGCAATTCCATGTTTAAGAACTTTTCCTACAAATTTCAGGAAAGGCACAGTTTTTTTCATTTATTTCGTGGTACAGCTTTGAAAAACCATCCTAAATCTTTTTGAATCTCTGATGCAATTAGTTTATTTTTAAATTGTGTATCTAGACTATGAAACAAGTTTCATTTCTATGAATTACAGCCTTAACTCGTCAACTGACAGTGTATGTGGGTTTACTTTTACTACACTCCATTTTTTCATCGCACTGCATCCCTACTAACTTTAAAATGCACACTATATACTATTTTTCAGAACTAAACCTTTTTTAGGTATATTTAACGTGTAATGCTTATCAAATAAATTTGCTTCTTGAACATTTTTGCAAAATTAATGTTTTTACTATACCATCTTAAAGTTTAGTACAAAGATATTAATGACTTTTTGCTACTCACTGAGGAGCTATTTAGCAATGAGTGATGTCTTTTTGGTAATGAGCAGAGCAGTTATTTTTAACAATATGCTATAGTATAATATGAAATTTTTTTTTTTTTTTACTTGGGTTAATTTAAATCCTTTGTATTTTCAATAATTGTGACATAATTATATTTATGATGCTTTTAGTTTCACAAAATTTCTATTCACTTTTTATTGTGTGTTATGTTTTCTTCACACAATTTCTACCTTATATTACTTTTATTTCACTATATTTTATTACAGACTCGCCGTTTAAAGGATACTGTGAAATATCGTAACATCACTCTTACTGCTCATGTTCTGATTACTTTATCGGAAATTGACCACTTGAATGGAGTAAGCTAATTTTTAAAATTTATTCACTGTATTTATTAATTAAATTTTTCATATTTTTGTTTTTCTTGCTTATTAGTAATTTACTTCAACACACTTCCATTGTATTAAAATGTTTTGCTGCATTGTTATCAGAAATCATTGAGAGAAGATTTTCAGGGTAGGCAAGCCATGAATTTCTCTCTAAGACAGGGTCAATTATTTTTCTGTATTTGATATCCATGCAGCGGGAATCAGACAAAAGTTTCCACAAATGTCGACCACCTTCAATGCACGATGGATTTTTCTTGATATTAAACCAAATAGGAGCATATACATTTAACATTCATAATGTATTGGATGAATGCTTGAAGTGTTTCTGTAGGATCACTTGTAGAAATGTATAGACATAATATTCTATTTGCAGCTGTTGACCATCTTGCGTGATGTAACTTACCAAGATGATTTTCTGCCAATCTAGCATCACAATCACCGGTCGAAACTGCCTTACAGATACATAGAAGATAGCTTTGATCGGATGATAGATTGTCGTTCACTATATCTTCAGTCCAAGTCACTGGCACAGGCTGAAATCATTGTACTGGCACATCCTCGCAGTTTTTTAATGCCATTTCCAATTGGTCCTGCGCACGTAGAAGGTCCTGTGTTTTTTCCGTCAATTTCGTTAATGTTGTGCCGCAAGGGAAATTCGTTTGTGTGCAAAAGACAAACAAATCTTTGAAGTGGCTTTTTAAGATAGCTCTCTAGCTGAGCCATTGCTCCGTTCTTTCGTCCTGTATCAATTGCCGTACCATCACAGCAAGGCCGTAGCCAAGGGGGGGTTTTGGGGGTTCAAACCCCCCCCGAAATTTTCAGTCGCATAACTTACTGTTCGTAGAAAAAAAATTATCCCTTGTATCGCCAATTACGATTATTGCACCTCAGTTCATTCAAACCGCATGTAATTTTTTACTTGTATTTCTCTGAGGATCGCAAAGTGATAAATTTCACTTAAATATGCTACTCTTTTCTCTGTACGTTATATGCATACCTGTCTTCTGAGTATGGCCAAAAGGAAATGCAATTTCCGTGGCACTTGCAAGCAGAATTTCTCATTCTCATCAAATAATTCTTTAAATAAACAGTGTTTAATGTATCATAGTAGTAGGAATTTGTGAAGGTGGTAGCAAAAATGTGCCCTAAGTACACTATGTACGGCTGCTTTATTTACACAATTTTACACAGTATTTACATTTCCCATAATTAGAATGCAGTATGATCGGAGCAAAAGCTCACATTCGTCTCAATGCTTCTCCACATTGGTTCTCTCTCTTCTTCTTTCACCCCCCCCCTTACACGTAGAGAGAGACAAAAAAGAAATATCGTAAATAAAAAAATTTCTCTTTCCACAAAAAATAGTGAGTCATCTCTCGATTCCATCGGAGATCGAAACACGAAACAGTTTCACAGTATCGTGTTTATGACCTCTATAAATAAAAAAGTCAGAGTGATAAGTTTGTGATTTTTGGAGTTTGGGACATGTAAGCTCCAGTCTCGACCCATGTGGACCGGGAGGGAGATCCTACGTTGCATTATTCACGTAACCAGTCCGCTACTCCTTAGAATAAAAAGAGAGTGGCACTGCGGACAGCAGGAGTAAAAAAAAAAAAAAAAAAAAACATCCGCTGCCTGGCTAGTGTCGCCCCTCTCGAGTCAGCGCCCTAGGCAGTCGCCTAGTTTTCCTATATGGTCCAGCCGGCCCTGCTCTGTCACACAGTGCTTGTCATTCTTTAAAGGCTGCACTGACACAGAGGTTCGCTACGCCCGATAGGATATTGCTTACATAGCACTGTTTCAATTTGGATGCATTATTTTCGCGTTTTAAATAAAAATGAAAAAACACAAAGCTGGAGATCATACTTTGTTTAATTTTAATTTCAGTGTGCTGAAAAAAGTACCATATTAAAACATAAAACTTGAAACCCCCCCCGAAAAATTTTCCTGGCTACGGCCTTGCATCACAGCCTATTACTACGACTTCCGAAGTATCAATTTTTTCTTCTAAAAGAAAATCTCTGATAACTTCGGCAATGCTGTTTCCTCTTCCAGATTTGGGAGTCAGATGACTCATGTATGTTGATCCTGGTTCAGCTACAACAACAACATGCTCCTCCTTCACAAGAGTACGATAACAGTTATCGTTCTTTTTCTGAATTATCAATGTTTCATCTTGTCTTCCGTCAAAATAAAGTCCTTTCACCTTACGGGACCTGAGTCCTGATGCAGCCTCCTTTACGACGGTTTTGCCTGACTTTCTTTTCTCTCTAACAACTTTATTTGGGTCAATCAATTTCTCTTTGTTATCAGCTGTAACAAGACCTACGTCTTCTAAAAGAGATGAAGCTAAAAGAGCTGCTTTCCGATTAGAAATGTGAGTCCTGTAAACTGCACTGGCAAAGTTAGCAAGCTTAATTTTTTCTTTCAATTTTTCTAGTTTTTCAGAAGGATTGAACTCTTTGTCTGAATCAGAATCTATCTCGGTTTCACTTTCACTTTCATTTATAAGCACTTCAGATGAAGAAATTGAAACAGTCTTATTTACATTCAGTATGCATCTCTTTTCTTTACGATGAATCTGTTTCTCTCGACGTTTAGTCTCCATTACGTCTAAGCTTCCAATAAACATTCTTCTTTCCGGTAACAGATTCACAGCTCAGATTCTGTACTAAAGTAGGCTGTTTTTTCATCCATGAGATACTTTCTTTATAAGAACGCGGTGATGCAGTTTTTAAGATATGTTGCTATGCATTTATAAAATTATTCTAGTAATATAGAATTCAATGTTCATATTATATTATAATAATTATTATTATTACTAAGCGTAATTTACGTCATTCAGACATGATGCAACAGCAAAATTTCATGGCCAAGAGTAAAAGACGTTTCTTTAATTTTTACAGAAATTCCCCTTTTTTTCAAACTTTAAGCTCATTTCCGCAACTGAACATATTGATCGATCGAGCTGAAATTTTTTTCACCTATTATTGAGACAATTAAGGTAAAACTTATTCCTAGGAACAAGAAATTTTCGAAAAAATTATGTTTTAAATTTTTTTTCAAAAAGTTGCTTTTTTTCATTTTTTCAAACTTTAAGTCAAAAGCGGCACCTGAAGATATTAACCAATCGAGTTGAAATTTGGTACACTTCTTATTGAGCCAATTTGGCCAAAAATAGCACTAATGACAAACGAATTTCGAAAAAAAGGTTTTTTTCGATACACCGTACTGTACAATAAGTATAAAAATGCTTATAACAGTTTACTCTTCCGTTAAATGATGGAAAAATCTTTTAAACATTGTCTTGCAAAATTACATTTGTAATGATAATACAACTTTTTTTTAAAAGATTATCTCCAAAATCTTGCCAGATGTAAGGACAATACATTGCCAAATTTGGCGGGGGCAAAATAGTGTTGTGTTGTAAAGTGTTTTTTAGCAATGCGTTTTGCATGATTGTCTTTCTTTTTGTATTTAATTTTAATTGGTGTCCTCTAAAAAAATAATAATAAATCTAAGCCACAAACGCAAGTTTATAGTGTATATTCTTCAATTTGAATATCTTTTATTGTTTTTATTTTGTTTTTTTCAAAAATATTGTTACTAGTAATAAGTAATAATGGTAATAAGTGTTTGAGAATTTTGTTAAATAAATGATCATGTATATTTTTAACTCACAATTTATTTTTCTAGCAGTATTAAATGATTAAAAAATATATTAAATTAGTATAGAATGAAATAAAAATCTTTAAACTGAAATTAAATTCTCCATATTTATGCTCAATTTTAAATTGCCAATTAAAAAAGTGTTTATTATGAATTATATTTTAATTAATTCCCCCCCCCCCAACTATATATATATACATATCATTCCATAAAAATATTTTTCAGACTTTAAAAATTTCAGTTTATGTAGGTTTTAAAATATTAATAGAATATATTGAATTTGTTGTTAATATTTATTGTGGTGAGTTAGCAGTTTCACTTATTGCTATGTGCTACACTCAGAAATTTTAGTTTTCATTATAAAGCAAGCACTCTTGTTCTTCATAATGAAGCAAGCACTCTAATTCTTCATTATGAAGCAGGTACTCTTGCTAAAACTAAAATGTTAAATTTAATCTTTTTTGTCCAGGATCTTGGAGCTAGAGCATCTAGAGCAAAAAGAAGTGCTCAACGATATCTTGAAAAAATATTACATGTTGTAAAAGAGTCTAAAGATCCATATGAAATAGCTATAGTTGCTTATGCACTGACGCTTGTAAATAGCATAGATGGTGAAGCTGCTTTTAATATTCTTGATGGCAAAATGCGAGATGCAGGTAAATATAATGTTTAAAATATGCTTAATATACTTAAATTTTATAATGAAATCTCAGTTTTCTATAATTGTGATGAACTGACAGTAACAAAAGAATTTGTATTGAGTTTTATTTATCTAGAGAAGGTAGCAAAAATTGAGGGTTTTTTTTTTACTATACTTCAAACTTTTATATCTGAACTGAAGAAATTATTAATTTTTCTTTTATCAATCTTAGCATTAGACTCATAACACATATCAAACTTAATTGTAGGAAAGGAAATTTTCCCCAAAATTTCAAATCAAAAAATTTTACGACTGCCTATGATTATTATAACTCATGAAATTATTTGTTATACTGAAACACAATTTATTTTTAATCAAAAGTGGATATTACCTCATCCTTTTCTCTCCCACATCGTGCTATTTATGTAAAGGATTATCATTTAAGAATATCAACTGATGCAGTTCTCCTTAATATTGTTTGTATACAGCTCACATTTAAAAATTGTAGACTTTTTAAACAGAATAAATAATACAATTTCTGTAAAAATTTTTGGAATATGAGGTTTGATTTCATGCATTTTTATAATATGTATTAGCATTTTATTTCGTGTATTTTTATAATATGTATCAGCATTTTCTTTGCACTTTTTATTTTATTTTTCAATGCAAAGAATATTAACACAATTTAAAAATTGCTGTTTGAGATTATTTAGATTGGTGAAGAAAATAAAGACAATTCAGGCTTTTTTTGTTTTGTTTTCTTTTTCTTTTTCTCCATGAATAGATATAACTAACAACAAAAAGATACATTAGTTACATTGTACAGTGCACTCACTGTTCATCCATAGTCTTTTTATCCATTTTCAAGGTTCAAAAGTTGTTTGCATTATTTACACACATTACTAGCATTTAATTTTCTGTGAATGAAAAATTTATTCTGTTAAATACTATGATTTAAATTTTACAATGTTGTATTTTAATCTCAAATCACATCTTAAGAAACATCTGTTTTTATCATAATTCATTAATTTTTACTTAGATAAATAAAAAAGATCTAATAAATGATTTATGAATTTTTTATTTGTTTGAACTTTATAGGAGGCTTACGCTACTGGGCTAAAGAGTATGTACCACCACCACTGTCAAAGGTTGAGAACAATAGACCCTATCTTATTCCACGTCTTCCTCATAAACATGATGCATCTAATGTAGAGACAACTGCATATGCTCTACTTGTGCATGTCAAGCGACAAGCTGTTATACAGAAAGAAATAGTTCAGTGGTTGAATACGCAGAGGTACACTGATGGTGGATGGGCCTCAACACAGGTGATTTAAATTTATCTCACAACAAAAAAAATATGATATTTTGTTTTTATATGTTTTGAAAATGGCAGTTTTCAGATTATTCTGTTAGCATAAAATTATGAAATGTATAGACAGTTGAAGAATTAAACAAATTGCAAGCAAAGCTAAGAATGAATTCAAAGTATTTCATTGTAAACTATTCAGTCTTACAAGAGGTAAACCTAAAAGTTAGTTTATGAAACAGCAATATAAATTTTAAAAACCTGCAGTATTTTTATAAACAGTCATGCTTCAGCTAGTTTTGCAGTTCCGTGTTTCTAATGTGGTTTTGCATTTAGGAATTTTTCTGGAGGTTTTATAAGTATACAGGTTTATCTCTCCCATTTAAGAGAGCATAATACAATTTGTGGCGAAACATTTAAGTTTGAATCTTTGGTATATCTACTTATTAATACAGTTGAATTATTATTAAGTGTTTGTTGTTGTTGCTTATCTCCGAGTCCCAGCTACTGCTAGACGAGATCTACGAGCCCATTCACCCTTAAAAAATCATAGACCAGAATAGGAAGGTCCAATAGATCAACTCATAGACGGAGGAACAAGCCTCTGTTAGTCCAAGGGCTTGAGCACCAGAGGTAGAGGACTGACTTAGCTCATTTTGCCTGTAGGTATTTAGCTGGGTATAATTGAATGGCCTTCACGCCTTGGGTGACCCTACCAGGAGAATACTCTCCCGACGTACTTCACCCATTCCACCCAGTGACCCCCCCTTGCCACGATGAGGCAACCTACAAGGCAGGAGAGGGCTTATTTAGTGTTTTATTGTCATAATATATGTTTTTTTTTCTTTTCAAAAAGCAGATTTGAATGCATCCTTACCATTTAATGTAAAACAATCATAAATAGAAAGCTTCCAAAAGTTGACAGCTTTTTTATAGTCTGCAACTGTCTGAAATGAATTTAAATACATTGATTTTCTCTAGTCTAACCTGATAAAGAGGTTCTCAAATGACAGAAAAATTGTATATTTGAAGAAAGATCACATGGTTTCTAAAGATCTAAAAGTCAGTTGAAAAATCTTATCAATAAAGTTTGGTTAAACAAAAGAAAATTAGTAGATTTACTCTGGGTATTGCAGCTCAAGTATAGGTGTCTCTAAATTCCAATGTAATTGCTCTAGTAGCTCTTAAGTATGTTTTCATTTCCACACTGAACATAAAATAGAAGGACTAGATCGGGACAATGCAAACACACCGAGGCACACACACACACACACAAAAAAAGGAGCAAATACAATACTGCTGCATTCTGTTGTCTAAATTACTAATTACAGTAAAACTCGCTTAAGACGCTTTCCCGCTTAACCTTTTCGCTCCGGCTCACACATGAGGATTGTTTTGCACTTTTGTCCCAGAAAGCGGCGGAATCTATAAGATTTCATTCCCCTACTTCCCAGCTGAACAGCACGCTTTGCCTTTTGTTTGGTAGGTGGGGGCAAATATTACTGACCACAAAAGTCCGCAAACAAAATACAAATATGTATGCTCAATTCCGGTCAATTGACTACCACTTTCTCCCCAGTCAATTATCTACTAACACACCTGACTCTCCCACAGCATAAGAAAAGGAATTTCTAGAGGCGGGAATCTCTTATCCATCTTCCATGAAGGGTGAATGGATTTCCTGTCAAAAGAGGAGAAAGAAGTCCTTGGTAAGGCATTTGTACCAGCGCCGTTCTTCAGTCAGATTTATTTTTTGGTACAACTGTTGTACCGCCGGAGTGAGAAGGTTAAAACGCTTTTTTCCGTCAGTCCCTGGACATTTCCTATACTAATCAATGTAAAATCCACCTGATAAGACGCTTTTGTTCTGCTTTGTGCCGTCGGTTAAGACGCTGTTCTCGTATTTCTGATGAAGCTTTTTTTTTCCTTTTTGAAAGGTATTGCAATCCCCCCGAGGTTAGTCACGGTAACCTAACGCTCTAATACCCCTTGATAAGTATCCATTCATCCAACACCCCTCTCTTTAACTCTTACCTATCTCTCCCACGCTGCTGTCAGGTTTTATGCCCATCTTTACTCAGGAATACAGAAAGATTGCAATATCGACATAGTCCGGGTTTTCTCTCCCTTGACCGTGAACGTCTCCCGGAGCTAAAAATCCAATTCATCAAAATTCGCTCCACTTCTGAAGGGGGTGTAAAAAGTAAAATCAGTTCCATAAATTACATCAGTGCAGCTTGGGACGAAATTAAACCAGATGTAATAAAAAACTGTTTTCGGAAAGCTGCGTTTGATGTGTGGGACAATTCAATTCAGGCTGACACTTCACTTCCAGAAGATGAGGACTTTCAATCATTGGAGAATTTCCCTGATTATACAACGGTGGACGATCACCTCGTGACCTGCAGCATTCGGACTTTGGAAGAAATAATCGCAGATGCCACGTTTGAAGGGATTGTGAAAGAACAAGAGGAGGACGAAGAAACGGAACCGATAGCTATAACTACCATTACTACTGGCTTGTATTAAGTAAGTGAGCTGCGGAAAGTACTGTCCTCTTTGGAACATACAGAAGAAATGTTGACTACGTCAATAAAATTGATAATTTTCTTGCTGCAAATCATACGCAGAATCTTAAACAAGCAAAAATAGATGCTTTTTTTCCCCAGCACATCAGAAATGTGAAGTTCAGTGCGTATTATATTTTTCATTTGTACAATATTATCTATGCAGTATAATAAGTATCTTATGTAATTTCTAAATGAAGAGCAATACATACGTAATTTTCTAAGTAGTTGGATTTTGTTCTTTCCCAATTCACCTTGATGCTTTCCCGTTTAAAACGCTCTTTCAAGCTGATCCGTTGAAGAGCGTCTTAAGCGAGTTTTACTGTATTTGATTATCCATTAAATTCAGTGAATTATCCATTATCTCCAATGAATATGTTTCAACACACATTTTAATCAGCAGTTAACTTAGTTAATGAATGCTAGTTTATTTTATAATAATTAAATAAAAATGACCAAAAAATCAAAATATATTGAATTGTATAATTTTATTTCCAGATCTTTAATTTTCTTGGCTCATGAAATGTAAAAACCCAAAATGTTAAAAGTATAAATTTACATATGAAATTTAAAATAAGTCACCTAGAAATATGTCATCTTATCAATTGACTTTTTAGAAGTATATTTTAATAACTTTTTCCATGCTCATTAGTGCAATACTAAAGATAAACTGTTTTTAATTTAATATGCTATCTAACACAAATTCATGTGTTTAATTTAAAAAAGATTTGAAATATAAATATAATTTATCAATTACATTTAATATTGAAATTCAACTAGACAAAGTAAAAGAGGCTAAAAACTTAACATTTAATAACAAAAAATGAATATTTAACCTTAAATGTAATGTACTTTTTTTTAATTTAATATTTGTTTCACTAAGTGAAATAATTATTTATTGTTCTTTTTTTTTCATAAATAGTAAAATTTAAGATTCCGAATGTTCTTTGATAGAAAAATATTGTAAACTTTAAAATAACAGCATTATGGAGCAATTTTAATGGAATTAATCTCCCCCCCCCCCCAAAGATGTTGTTATTTTGATTGCATATTTATGCCAGTAGTTTTAAATGTGAGTGATTTTTAAAAAATAAAGTACCATACAAATAAAACTAAATTAATCTTATTTATTAGAATTACAATACGTGTGATCAAAATCAGTATTAATGCATGTGATTTCTGGATTATTGAAAAGTAAGCCCTCGTTAACATTTTTCTTTCTTCGGCTGTTGGATTTTTAAGCACATTTCCACTGCACCTTTTTCTCCATGCAGAGAAATAGGAACTTTGTTTTTCAATTTTCTTTTTCATATTTACACTTGATGATTCTATTTTAATTCTTTTATTATTAGTATCCTTATTCTTGTAGCAAATATTTAATATGTTGTCTGGTTCCTAGGTGTCTAGGTTGTCTAGATTTTATTTTCTTCCTCAAACGTGAATTCACATTCATCAATTAGAGCAAGAATATTTTCAATTTTCCCTTTTTTTAGAATCTATACCAAATGCAGACTTAGAGCTACATGGTAAAACTTCAAATGTTTCTTTTAAGATATCATTTTGAATTGCATTATTTTGTGGTATTTCATCCTCATTTGTTTCTTCATTCAAAAACATCTGAGCAACACTATGGATGTGCTTGCAAATATTTCCTCTAATCAAACTGTCAACACATGTGCATGCATATGAATGTTTGCAAATTTTGCAAGCAGAACATTTTATTTGACACACTGTCTTAGATTCTTCCTTTTTACAAATGAGGTAGGTAGAGTGGCTGGATTTTATTTTCCACTCATTATTTGACAATTTTTCGATTTTATCATTTTAAAGCAGCAGGACCTGTCAGTGGCTATCTACAATTTTTGATAACTTGTCAGATAAAATACTTTTTTTTGTAACTTTTATTAGACGTTGAAATATTAAGTCTCTTACAAGTTTTAAGAGACCATCTATTGCAACTTCTAATCTTTTTGTGTGCTTTCCATCAAAATAATGGTATTTAATTTTTTTATGTAGGGACTCCAAATACATGTTTGCATTTATAAAATATTTTCTAAATTCAGCAGTGTCACAATCGTCCAACAAATCTTGTATGAATTGTTCCATCAGCTTAGAAAATGTTTTAAGTATAATTCATCTTTAACTGCCTTTAACGTTTTGGGAAGCATTTTTCGCTTTTCTGCATTTTTTATCAAGTTTTGATGCCAATTTCTTGTGTCATGCCAAGTATATAACAAGATATTATCTACTGGCCTCACTATTGAACTCTTACCCCATTACAGAAGCATTATAGAATGTAGGTGCATCATCTATCATAAATGTTGTTGTTTTGACTTCACCTACAACATTTTTAATAATACTGAAATAAATTCTGAATAAATCTTCAGACCTTCTGTTGGAAAAAAAAATGTCACAAGTATTCCATTTTTATATTCGTCAACTACCAATATTGAATATAAAGTGAAATCATAGCTGTTGAGCCCATATGTTCCATCAATACAAATTTTGTCCTTACCATATTTTTTTTATCATTTCTTTTTGAAAATTTGTCATGATTATTAGGACAAAATCTTCCTCCTTTAATCCAAAATCATTCCCTAGTTGGTCCTGTTCTTTGAAAAAATATTGCAATTTTCTTCACTGTTCTTCATTTCTTCAGCCCATAGTTTGACACTCACCACATCAACTCCACATGCCTTTTGATAAAGCCATTAATATTTAAATCTCTTTTAATATTAAGAATATCTTTTTTTTTCTATAAGCATTTTTCTGCCACTCTCAATAATAATTTCTGCTCTATCCTGCAATATATTTTTTTCTTTACACTCATGCCTTCTTTTAGCCATCTTCCTGGGGGGGGGAGGGGACAGAGACAGCCTGAGGGGCATGCAGGGCCACAGGCGAAGCGCAAGAGCGGGGCTTCTATAAGCGCAGGGCCTTAGGCAATCGCCTACATTCGCACCCCCTTGGGCTGGCCCTGGGGGGGGGGGGGATAGTAATAATGTTATACAAAGAAGTATTATGACAACTAATAATTTTTTTCATCAAACATAAATAAATAAATAAGTATTAGGCCAGGTAGGAAAAAAATATGATTTCAAATTGCACCTAGTGAAGTATACAATTTTATTTCGCATGTTTGGTGAAAATTTTTTAAGTTGGTTTATTTGCATTCTCAAAGTAGCATGCCACCTCATTTTTAGTTCTCACCAAGTTTGAAACAGTAAACTTTTTTGTGTTCAGTTTTTAAAATGCAAAAAAGTATATTATGAGATCTAAAAAGCTTGAATTTTGGTAGAGGAAAATTTATTCATACATTGCTACTTGAACTTGAGAGAAAACTACCATGACTTGGGCAAAGAATCATTTAAAGGATTTTAGGTGATAATTGCATTTCATTAAATTTGCATAAATATTTGAACACTTAGACAGCACACCTATGTGAGAAGCTTAAAATCACCACTCTTGTCTATGAAACACAGTGGATAGATATGTTTTCTTAGATTGAAATTTGCAATTCAATTGGAAAATTACTCAGTTTTTTAAGACATGAATTCCTATTTAATTTTATATGATGAAATTGTTGTAATTTGAAATACATAAATGTATGGCACATACTGCATTTTATTCTGAATTTAGTATTTGTTTATGGGGCTGTAATGAAATAGAAAAATAAATAAGAATAAAATTTCATACCAGCAATAGCTGCCCTATCAGACTCTGATAGTCTTAAGTGCTCCAACTGAGTTTCATGCTTTGGGAAATACTGCACCACTACATTTTCATTGCTCTGTTTAACCTTCATTACTGCAGTGCAACTTGTTCCAATTTTGTCAGATCCTTGAGACTTTAAACTTTTCACAGCTTCTCTTCTTGGTCTGTAAGTCCCACTTTGACAACAGTGATAGTACATAACTTTGTCTCCAGTTTTATTATTCTTACTTTCCCGCTGTCTCACATACTTTGGCAAGGTTGTTTTTTCTTCTTGTTTTTTCCAAGTAGCAAATTCTATAAGAAGACAATTTTAATTAAAAGGTTTTCATATACACATAAAATAAATTGACAGTCAGACAGTGATACCTGACAGTCAAGTTAGAATCAATTTTTAACACATTGTCTAAACATTCAGAAAATATTTATAAGAAAGTATGTTAAATTAAATCTATAACAGTTTATATTTAATTAATAAACTAAATAAAAAATACAATACATACCAGTAAAAGTATTGAATTCCTTCAAAATCTTTCCTTTTAAATCAGACTGTTGATGATTGTGAACAATTTTTAGATGCATTTTTAAATTGAAAGGGTGAGTACAGACTTTGCATATGCTTATTAGATTTCTGCTAACCACATTCATTTCATCCTCTATTAAAGAAAGCAATTTTCATTTGAAGTATGAAAAAAGCTGACGATTATAAAATTAAAAAAATAATAACTTAAAAAAGAAGATAATAAAAAGATTAACAAATAAGGCAACATAAAATAATAAAAAAAAAAGTAATTTAAAATTTAATTCAAAATGTAAATAAAATAATATTAGAACCGCAGTAAAATTTGACTCATACAATTAGAAATAAGCAAGTTATGATCTCAGGCTATGTAAATCGAACTAAATATGAATACACATGAGTTTTAGTTTACATACTGTTTAATAGGTGGCACCAAAACTGAAGTGCATTGACGCTGCCCTGATCCACTCCTAAAATAGAAATGTAATTACAAGAAAAATTCAAATTAGGCTTCTATATTACACTCAGCAAGTATGACCCTAAGCTATCTAGAGGAATACTGTCTAAGACAAGAGCAACATGTTGAGATACACTTTTATTTCCTGCATTAAACTTCTTTTTTAAATGAAATTTGTAGTTAGTTTCACATTCCTTTAGTACAGATTGTTAAAGCTGTCATTATTAAAAGAGCTTCTTTTCCATCAAGTTTTATAATTAAGTGTGTGCACATATTTTGTATTTCATTTTCTCATTCCTTGTGTCATGCATTTACTTTTCTAGTCTGTCAAACTTTAGATTAATTGTGTCATATAATATTTTATTTAAATAACACTGTTATGACTTTATTTTAATTATTTTTTTCCACATAGGATACTATTACTGCAATGGAAGCACTCATTGAATATGCAGTGCAATCTCGCATTCGTGAGGTTATGGATGTAACAGTTACTATTGAAGCGCCATCGATACCTGGTTTTTCCAGGCAGATACAAATAGATGAAAATAATTTATCTGATCAGCAAACTATTGAGGTAAATTGTTAAAAATTATTCAATAAATGTTCAAGTAAATTTCTTATTTAGTTTTGACTAATAAATTTGCTATGATTAATGTTGGCTCTAAAATAATAAAAAACTTTGCAAAATAACAATATTAAGTTAATAAATAATGATAAGTTGTTCATTATTGAAAATAGTAATTTATAAGCTTCACAAATGTCTGGAATGACTTACATTTACTTTCATTTTTTAGTAACCCATAAACTTTGTTTTTCATTTCTAATGTAAGTAGTCGTCAACTTTATGCTATTTCAAATAAACTAATAATAAGTTTTACAATTTTAATTCAAATATTTTTTATTATTATTAATATAAAATTGAAATTGTTCCCCAATTCTTTCTCCTAAGTTTTAACTAACATGTCTGTGAGCTTACATGAAATATTTCTCAAATAGTGCTGAGTAAAGTTTATGCACTTTAAAGGTCTGATTCAGCAGATTGTTGTGTACTGTGCTAGTCATAGTACATAAGAACATTTCAGATTATAGCTTCATAATTGTTCTCAGTATAATTAAAAAATAATCCGTGACATAAAATCAAAAGACAAAGAGTTGAGGTTTCACATATTTCAGATAAAAATGCATCTTAATTAATTTAGTCTTATTCTTTTTTTAAAAAAGAATAAAGAATTATTATTATTATTAGAATTATTAGTATTATTATTATTATTATTTTACTTTTTATTAGGTATATTTTTATGTTTGTATAAATTTTAGATTATTTTTAATATTTTTCTTTCAGATTCCAAATGTTTTTGGTGCTCTAATTGTAAAAGCTCAAGGTTCTGGCATGGCATTAGTGCAACTTTCAGTTCATTATAATGTAGATTGGCTGCATTTAATAACTCCTCCTCCGATTCCAGCTTTTAATCTCGATGTAAGAACTTTTTACTCTGGCCGTAATAGTTCTCATCTAACAATCAAATCTTGCCAAAGGTAAATATTTGATTGTATTATCAATTTAACATATGAGTTAATGTTTACTTGTTAATAAGTATAAATTTGATAAATGTGCACCCACTGTAAAGTCTTGCAGACCAGAATCTGGGAAACACTAGTTTAAAATCTTTTTTTTTTTTTTTTTTTTTTGAAAGTTGATTAGATTGAACTTTTAATTCATTTTCTTTAATATTTCCTTGTGTGGATTTCAGATTTTTATATAAAATTTGATTTAAAGGTTTCCTTCAAATTCATTATATCACTTTTATTACAAATTTTTATGGGATGCAATCTTTTAACACTAGAAATGCTGTTGGGGTCATTTCGACTCTTTTCCCAATATCTCATGCTTAATTTCAATATATAGTTTAACACCTCAGCTCATTTTTCTACTTCTCCTAAAATTCTTCCAAGCGTGTTGTGACAAATTTTTACATTTCTATTTTAATTAGCTAAATAAATAATTTGAGAAATACCTAAGGCCATTTTGACCCTCCCTTCTAGCTGTTCTAGTGTTAAAGTTTATGTCACATTTTTGAAAAGTATGAAATATCTGTATTATTTAATCATTGAAGATTGTCATTTAGAATTATAATGCTATTTACAGTTAAAAAGATAAATTTTGATACTTTTTCTTCAAATCTGAAATGTTTCTTAGAAATGGTACTCCAGTAAATATTTCCACACAGAATAGTTTTGATATAATTTTAAAGCAATTCTGTATAGTGCAAATAGTGTATATAGTGTATAGTGTATAGTGTGAAAATATAATAATTTTAAAAATTTTGCTTTGAATATTTCTCTCATATGTTATATAATAAAGCATGTTATGCTAGTGGCATATCTGTGTTAGAAAAAATAGCACTAGTAATTCTTGCACTGAGTATTGATTGTTCTTTTTAATTATTCAAGCCGTATTTTATATTTTGATATGATTTGTACTTTGCACTTCATCCATCTAATGGATATTTCAAGTTCATGCACAGTTTCAGGGTTCCACTAGCAACTAAAAAGAAGACTTTTGCTACTAAATTAAAAATAAGGCAACTTGGGATACTTTTTTGGTTAGAAAATACCCATTTAATTCTGTTTTCAAATATTCGGATTCTTTTCCCTTTAATCTAGGCACCTAATTTGGTGATCAGAAGATGACAGGTTTTGTTTTTATCATTATTATTATTGTTTAGCCCATGGCTCACTGGGATAAATACAGGCTGTCCAAAAACCAGTTTCTCCTATGGGATTTTGCATACGAGTAAAATTTCGCTTCTTTGCCGATTTGTCGCTTTTACCCAACTGTATCACTGTTGTCAACTCTGCCGGAGAAAAAAATCTTAGTAAACTGGCAATACCAAAATATTTTGTAAATCGGAAATGAATGTCCAAATGTCTCAAAGAGCATTAGCAGGTAAGCATATTTCAGCAGCACAAGCACGTAAATGCCCCAAAAATAATTTTTTTTTCTCAGCTTGAAAATATTGTTAGCCATTTGTGGATACTTTTTAACTTTGATTTTAGGCACATTTTCTCCGGCAGAGTTGGCAACAGTGATACAGTTGGGTAAAAGTGACAAATCGGCAAAGAAGCGAAAATTTACTCGTATGCAAAAACGGAGCTTTTCGGACAGCCTATATTTATCCCAGTGAGCCATGGTTTAGCCCATGCTCAAAATCTCATGAACTGTTGCCAAGTTTGGTACTGGCACCAAAAATAAGTTTCCAAAACTGAACCTACCTTAGTGATATCTTACATTTGGCAAGAAATCATTAAACCTTAATATTATTAAAATATTGTGTTGCAATTTTTGATTCAACAAGTTTAAAATGCATCAAAAATTTTATATAATTTAACAGACTTACAAATAAATCATGTGATGTACACATCAGATTTTTTGAAATACTATAATGTGAACAGTGCATTTTTTAACTAAAATAATGCTATGATTGAGTTTGGCTACTTTTTTTTTTTTTTTTTTTTTTTTTTTCTGATGAGGCTACTAAGGCTACTGTTTTCACCTACTGATAGTGGTAAACACTCTGCAGTTTGGTTGTATGGTATGGTATTTGGGTCTTACTATAGAGTATTAATGAATATTACTGCAAAAATGACAAAATGACATACACGGAGTGGGGAAAAAAAGGAAAGAAACAGAGCCAAACAAAATGATATAAATCACTGTTTCAATGACATGAAGATAGTCACTAAATACAGCAGTATTTTACAAAATATTCAGATAGAATAAGAATAAATTAAGGATGCTGATTGATATAGAGTAACTGAAAGAGATAACAATTAAAAATTACAAAACCATATATGCACTTTTGCAGCAAACTATAGCTTGTAAGAAGATTTATTAAGTTTTCACAATGCAAAAATGGTATATAAAATCAAATCAAACATCCAAAATTAAATACTATAAAGGAAATATCCTAAATGTAATACACAAATGCAGGGATGACATTCAGAATAGAATATTATCAAAAGATAAGCAGTTCATTTTCCTTTATTTTTTTATAGTTATTTATTTTAATTCATTAGTTGTATTTGAAATAAATTTTACTATAAATGTTAGAAAAAATAGCATAACTGTTTGTGAGTGTATTTGTATGTTGTCTGTATTTTTAATATTAATAATGAAATAAAAATAGCTTAATATTTGTATTTGCATTCATTTCTATGGATTTTAAATTTCATATGCAAATAGAATGTGAATTAAAAGGCAGCAATATTTTTTTTTATTATAGTTGCTAAAAATATTATATGAATGTTGCTTTTCTTAATTAAAACTGTGTATTGTAATTAGAATATATGGATTATTGTAGATTCTTATAAAGATTTTTCATAAATTGTATTTTGTACTATGCATGAAGATGAGGATAAAAATGTGTTAATTTACATTTTATAAATCATTCACTTTATTTAATTTATTTTATACAGTTGGATATTGCAATCCGAAAGTAAAACAAGTGGTATGGCAGTTTTAGAAATTGGACTTCCTACTGGCTATATTATTGAACAACATGAACTTCATGGATATGTGCGCTCACATTTAGTAAGAAATTTGAGGGAAGCAAGATTTCAAGAAGGAAAAATTATATTTTATTTTGAATATGTAAGGATTAATTTATTTTTAAATTTTAATTTGAAATTATTAAATACTGTCCATTATTTAAAAGAAGATCAGAGCTTACACAGTTTCTCAAATGACTTTTCAGCTCTTAATTTTTCCCCCCTCCTTCATTATGATTACTTGCTTATTTAAATCTTAGTTAAGTTATAAGTAATAACATTTTTTCCTGATATCCTTTGTTTTTGTTTTTATTTCTTTTGCAGTTAGATGTATCTCCCATTTGTGTAACATTCTCTGTGCAGAGGTGGTATCCAGTGGCAAATATGACAAGATATTTGCCTGTAAAAGTATATGACTACTATTCACCAGGTATACATTAAAAGTTTCAATAAGTGATACCTTAGTTTTATATTACGTACACACACACATACATGTATAGTGGATGTTGCTTAATTGGATCAGTTGCTTTATCCAGTCAAATCACAAAAAAGGAATGGAATCACTCTTATACTTTTAAACTCCACTAGCTATTTATCTGTTTGGATCAAAACCGCTGGATAAATGGATTAAAAAATTTTCACCATTCGATGGTCATTTTTCATTGTTTTATAATTCCATTGTGCCTTTCCAATGTCAGCTTTTTCAAGAGTTCTTTCTCCAAGCCTGCCAAACAGGGTGCCATACAGTGAGCAAAATGGTAGACCAGATTTCTTAGAAATGTGAATCTTCTGGGTACTTGTGATAAGATGCCACTCATGCATACTTTGTGGCAAAAGGATAGAGAAAGGAAAGTAGGCGTGAAAGAGGAAGGGGTGGGAACAGGCCTCTCGCGTACTTGCATTTTACGTGTAAATCCATATTTTTTTTAAAAATTGACTCTCACTTTTTTAAACTGCGAGTCAAATTTGACTCACAAAATTTCAGCCAGACAGTTATGCTACTCATGTCTGTAATCTAGTTTATATTAATCGTGTATTGTGGAGAAATCAATATGTAGGTGAAAATTAATAATTACATGAGAAAAAAGGAACGTCTTTATTTTCTCTTTATTAGATTTTAAAACAAAAACTAGTTTTTTGACTTTGACTCGCAGTTTTCAAAAATTGACTCTCACTTTTATTGACTGCGAGTCAACATGACTCGCAGATTTTGAAGTCTAGCGTGAGCCATGGGTGGGAACATAGGAGTTAAAGTTAAAAGGCACAGATGTTCACTTCCAGTGTTGCCAACCATATGATAATTATTGTATATGTACAATATTTTGACTTTAGTAGATAAAACATAGAAACTAAATTATGTGACATTATTTTGCAAAATTGTGCAGTATTTTTTTTTTTTTTTTTTGGTTTGTACAATAATTTTGCAATCAGAAGCAAATACTATATTGGTCTCTTTATTTTCACATTTACTAATCCATGTGGTTAATTTTAGTTGCCATAATTTGACTGCATGACAACTTCATATTAATGATCCAATCGCAAAGTGTAGGTTGCATATGTGAATGGTAGAAGAATGGACTTGGGGAATCCACTGTCTTCTGCTTCAACTGGATTCATACTGGCTACTTAGTGCCATTTATCACCAAATATCTTAGTTATTATAAATATACAACAATTTTGAATGAAAAATCTATCAGTATTGTTGCTTAAATCCATAATTTCATATTTGAGAGTTGGCAACACTGGTCACTTCATTTTTTCATTATTAGTGTGTTGTGTTACTGTAAGCCCTTTCTAAATATGATAGCAAAATGTAAGGATTTTTGCTTGTGGAAAATATGACCTTAAAAACTTTGATGCGATGCCAAAATGCAGTCAAAGAGAAGTATTTTCAAAGTATGGAAAATGAGCACACCTCAGTCAACTTTATATTGCAAAAAATGGAGTAAAATCTTAGATGATTGCGGCACAAATTATAAAAGACAACGAGTTAGAAAGGCAGATATCAAAGTAGCTCTCTTGGAATGAGTGCACAACTTAGTAATGTCCTATGTGCAAATATAAAACTTGAAAGCCAAAGATTTTGCTAAAAATTTTAAATCAAGGACTTTGAAACAACTGATAAGTGGCTGGCCAGATGGAAAAATCATAACAACATTGTGTATGCAAAACAATATAGCGAAAAGCAGATGCATGAAAAAATGGGCATAGAGCTTGAACAGAAAAGTTTTGCTTTACAACTGCATTGCCAATTTGGAGTTGAAGTTAAACAACATAAAATTGTTTTATTTTCCACCAAATAACACGTCAGTTATTGAACCACTGGATCATAAACACTTTTAAAACCTATTATCCCAAGGATGTACCAAAGAGCCATTACATTATGACCACCTACTCGTTAACACATTGCGCCTCGCCTGGGCATGGGTGCCATGAGTTCTTGGTAGATACTGGAGATAGATTGTACCAAATATTTAAGCAGCGGCCACACAAAATCGAGATATTGGAATATGGTGTTGTTTGAGCTCTGAGCTGCCAGGGAGAGGGAGCAGCTATTCTCCTGGAAGACAACGTACCTTGACACAACCATCAAGGAGAAACCAGGATTCATCCTACCAAGCAACTCTCTTCTACATATCTGTGATCCAGTCTCGATGTTCCCATGCCCACTCTAGGCATAGTTGACAGTGACGCTTGGTAAGCAGAGGCATACAAGTGGGACGTCTGCTACGCAGTCCCATATCCAATAGTATCTGCTGAATTGTATGTTCCAAAACACTTGTACTTGGACCTGCATTGTATTAGGCTGTCAGCTGAGCCATTGTCTGCCACTGATTTTGCTGTAGTCTCCAGTGTCCTCTTTTTTTATGACGTGTGGACCCCCACATCTTGGCATCTTTTGCTTGTTTCACCGTTATTAATCCGCTTTTTATAAATACTAACAATGACAGATCGTGAACAACTGATTAGTCGTACAGTTTCAGAGATACTTGTTCCAAGTCTTCGGGCCATTACAATCTGCTGTCTATCAAATTCACTTAGATAAACAGCCTTTCCTATCACTCACAAATGTAAGTCTATGAATGATTCTTACCTTCTCCACCCTCTGCATTTGGGTTGTTTTTGAAGCCAGAAAATTAGTATTGTCATAACTAACTTGCAAAATCAATTGGTTTTATTCATTGGCTTTACTGTGATTTTCTGAACTTGGATCTGTCACAGTAGATTTCATTGTTTATATTGTTCAGATAGTGGGAATTTTAAAGCCTTAAGAATTACAGATTGGCAGATTTTGAGTCTTCTACTATATGGAAAAAATGTCTTGTGTAATTTTTTAGAACATTGTCATTATATTTCAGGAATTTCATGTATTCATTCTGTTATTCTGAATATCAATTTTTTATTTATTTCTCAAATGTGTCTTCAGTGTGTTTTATTATATACTTTTTGAATATTTTTTTATTTATTTTCGTGCAAAGTTTGCAGTTAAATTTTATGCTGAGTATCAAAAATTGAATACATAACAACTGCAATTATTTAAAAATAATAATAATTATTTTATTTTAGTTTAAAAGAAATAGGACGGACAGAATTGAAATATTTAAAAGGATAAAAACACATTAAAAGCCGTCAATAGCTCTTTTGGTGGCAGCCACCACCTTCCTCAGCTCTGGTCTCAAAATGCCTTGCTCTCTTCCTCAGTATATCGTTCCATCCAGGATCTATCTGCGCATGCGCCATGTCATTTATAGCACCATCTGTGGTTATAATCTGCAAAGCCTCCATGTTTAGGGCATAATAGTTATTTTTGTAATTGGAGAGTTTTTGGCTATTATTAAAGTTGATTTCTATGAGGCGTTCTTGGGCTATTTTAGAGAGGGCGGTATTGGGTTTATTGAATTTAATGTCATTGTGGTGTTCCTTTTTTCAGTCTTTGATTTTCCTTTTAGTCATACCTATATAGCAGCCTGATTTATTTGAATTATTTTCTGTAAAGTTTATTTTATAAATGCCGGCAGTTTCATCAGGGTCAATAGAGTCTTTATCACTGCGAATGCATTTGAAAATATTTTGATTAGGTTTTAATTGTAAAGTTTATTTTATAAATGCCGGCAGTTTCATCAGGGTAAATAGGGTCTTTATCACTGGGAATGCATTTGAAAATATTTTGATTAGGTTTTATTTATTGTTTGTTTCATATTAGTATTTAAGAAAACCGGTAAAATTTTAAGTTTTGAAAATTCTTTAATAAAGACAAGCTCATAAAATAATTGAAAATTTAAGTGTATGTAGCAATAGTTAATCAGATAAGCTTTAGTTTCTTGTTAACTATTGTAAGAAATTTAAAGGGTTCTCTCTTTTCCATCAGGAATATATAAATGAAATTCATAGATACCAAACAAAAAAATATGTTGTTGATTAGCTTAGCCATTTTCTAGTAATTTTTACACAGCTATTTATATCTTAATATATTCTCTTCATTATTCAGAAACGTTAATTGAAACCTGCAGGTTCTAAATACCATGCTTAATGTTTATGTACGTAAATGCCTGCTTTAAGATAGCTGCATTAGAGGAAAAAGAAAGTAGTTTTGTTTCATTTTCATCTTATTTGAGTTCAAAGTTTGTATTTTTTTCTGTCTTCAAAAAGTCTTCGTGTGTGAAAGGAGGCTTTAAGGTAAAAAGTTATCAAACCATGAGTTACTACAAACTCATTCCACCACTCCTTTTTATTCTTTGTTTATGAATTCTGCAGAGGTCTATTTTATTTCTAGTGTTTTTCTTTAATTTTTTAATGATCTTTCTGGAAGATATTACTTTAACCATTATTTATTTTTAAAGTATCTTGTAATGATGTTTTGTACAAATGCTGTTAATATAGAATGGTATTTTATAAAGGGATTTATTTAATGTGTTGTGATGTACTTACTAATTTATTTTTAAAAAATTTTCTTTTCTCCCTAGAGAGGTATAATGAAACTATGATGGATATGTATAACTTGTTCGTCCTAAGTGTATGCCAAGTGTGTGGATCATATCAGTGTCCATACTGCCCAGTTTTCAGTTCATCATTTATAGGTGCCATTAGTGTATATTTAATTATTATGTGTACTGTAGCATCAGTTTTAGTCAGCTTAGCATCTATATGAAACTATTTAATTTATGAAAGTTCTTCTGGAACACAAACTATTTGTACAAAACTGCAGTGCAGCAATATTTACATTTTTAGTCGAACAAGTTACTTTTAAAAAGTATGTGGTATTCTATGAATGCAGACTAGAAGAAGTGACTTTATTTGAGATTTATTAAAATATTTTCTCGTGTTTCCATCAGAGATGTTTGTAGTTGAGAAATTTTCTGAGATTTTAACATCAGTGTGAAGTTTAAATGAGTTGGAATGTTTATAACATGAAAGGTTAAAATGTAAAATTTTTAGAAAGTACATAAAATATGCTGCATAAATTTAAAACAAAATATAATTATTCTCCCTTTTCTCAATGATCTTCTTTAATTCTTTTAAAGTATACACTTTTTTTTTTCAAATTTCGTACATTTTATGAGAAAATTATTAACTGTTGCTCAGTGAAGCGAAACATTATTTTATTTTCAAATCCTAAAAGAACTAAATTTATTATGATCTTAGCATTATGCAATATTTATAATTGCTTGCTCACTTTAGCTTTGATCTGACAAATTGCAAGTTTGTATGTTTCAGGATCTATTTTTATTGATATATATATATATATATATATATACTCTTTATAATCTAAATATTTGATTTTTGGTTAAGATTTTTGTTTAAGCTAGTTATAATATGTGAATTTTTATGTGTTTCCTTCTTCATATGTTCTATTTTCATAAAAGAGTTTTTCCTAGTATTATTTTCCTGTTACTTTATTATTTTGTTTTACAATATGTATGTTGTGTAATAAATTGAAGAGGAATTTTCAAAATTATTTTACATATTTTCTAATGCATTAATTTTTACTTTTATTCTTGAAATAGCATTTTTTTTTTTTTTTTCACGAATTCCAGTCATATTAAATTTAATGTTTTAAATCTTGTTGAAAATTTATTTAAATAAAATAAACACTTCCTGTATATAAGGAAATCTATTTTTATCATTTCTAGAGTTTAGAGAACTTATTACATTAACTTTTATCAGGGGAAGGGTGTAAAACAATCTCTCATTCTCAGGAAATAGTTTTTCAAACTACAAACATCTCTTGTCACAAGTTTCTTCATTTCATCTTTATGTGTTAATATTTAAATATTTTTTTACCTGTATCATATTTTGTACATAGAAGAAGATTGATATCTTTTATGATCTGTGCTTGAAGAGCTTTAAAGAGTTATTATTGAGAAATATTGATAATTTTCTTATTTCATTTAAAATTTTATGTGCTCATTTTGTTAAATCATAAACTGAAACACACAGTTATTTTGCTTCATTTTAAGCTTAGGAGGGCCAAAGGAAAGGTGGGACAGGGTAAATTCTTAAATACCTTGAATTTTACAGGCGTTTTTGAATTTTAATATCCTCAGTTCCATGAAACTAAAAGAAAATTTTAAGCTTATTGCAATGTGGGATTTAAAGTAAATGTTTAAGATATTGAGATTTAACTGTTTTTGAGTGTCTAAAATAATACATAGTTGATGAAAATTGTGTGATTTATACAGGGTCAGGTAGGAGAAAATAAGTTTTTTTTTTTTTTTTTTTTTAAGGGCCTAAAATCAAGCTGTTATATTTATATACATTTGACATATAGATTGAAAGTATAGCATTATCTTTTAATGTTATCAAAATATTTTTTCATGGTATCATTTTTAATTGGGCAAGTATTGATACCACCATTTTCCCCCACAGAAAATTAGGCTAATGCTATGAATTAAATGAAGAGCACTCAATTCAATGTATTCTTAAAATACCGGCGGAAGTAATGCACAGAAAAGGGGATCATTTCACAAAATGTTCAAAGATTATTTCACAAAATGTTCAAAAGGGATTATTTCACAAAATGCTGAAGAAAAAATGTTCATGTTTATCAAATTCAGGTTCACTTCGTATGTGACAAATGTTACTTGGTTTCACCAAATTAATTTCTGACAATAAAGAGTAAGTTAAAATGTCAGTTTGATTGATTATGACTATTGTTTCACAAATGTTTACTAAAGGAGAAATAGAAATGTCTGTATCATATAGAACTTTTCTAAGTCTAACTATGTCATTTTACCCCACCCCCCCAAAAATTTTTTTAAATAGAAATTATAATTTTATACATATCTTTTTCATATAATTCACTACTCTTGAGAAGTCTCTCTACTAATATGCATGAAAATATAAATGCTTTATCTAATTACAGGACACTCCCTCTAATCCGCACTGGTTGGGACTAAGGGTTGTTCGGATTATAGAATTTTGCAGATTATAGGTCATTTGGTTAACACAGAAAAAAACGTATATTTTACTAAAATATATTGGCAACTGTACACATATTAGACAGAACTGAAACCAAACTAGTCGTCATAGTTATTTTGTAATAATATATGAAAAACAATATAAAACATTTTTTTTTTCAATTTAAAAGCCTATTTTAGATATTTAATAACATTTTAAATAGCACTTGACAATTTTGTCTAGAGCTTATTAATAGGTATTCTTTTGTGTTTGGAGATACTAGTTTGTTTCTCCCATAACAGATATTTTTCTAGAGTAATGCAAAATTATACTGAATGAAAATCTAATCCTATGTCTTTCTGTGTATCAGCACAAATAGTGAATTTCCACAATTGATTATTCTAGTTATTAATATAAATAGGCTAATATTTCTGTGGACTTCTTTATTTGGTCTTTTTATTTTCCCGAAAGTGAAACTTTCAACAGTCTTTCAGAGTCTGTGAATAGAAACTCAAATGTAAAAATTATTTGTTTACTTGTAAGATGTATGGTGGATTAGAGGGAGTGTGCTGTATAAGGAATCTAGAAGAAAGTTTTTTCAGTATCACTTGCTAACCGGCAGTATGTTTAGAGCAAAAACAAGATTTGCACACATTCATGTTGTTAAAAGATCCTAAAACTTCATTAAAAGTAATTACCATGTTTTAAAAATATATCTTCATAAAAAAATAATAAACATAAATTTGTGTGGTGGAAAAAGGTATTTTTCAATATACCCCCATACCACTATTTTCCTCCAACTGACTCTATATCATACTATTTTAACACTTTTTATAAAGTTATCACAATGAAAAAAAGAAAAATGTTATTCCTGAAATTATACAAAATAGCATTTAATTGACAAATGTCTACTATAAAAAAAAGTACTAAAGGAAGATGCTAAGACATTCTCATAATCTATATATTATTTTACGAAAGCAGAAGCATCTCAATTTTCTGCATAGGAATATTAAATTCAATATGATTAAATTAATTATTAATTGTAATAAGATAAGTTATTATAATACATTTATTTTAAGAGCTCTTTTTAAAAATAACATTTTGGGTGTCACAATAAACTTCTTTTATAAAAATAATTTCAGAACCAGCATGAAATGAAATATTTTGTCAACTATGCACTTGGACTTGTGCAAGAAACTGAGTAAATATTTTATTGATTACACATTGGTTGGCAAATTTATTTTATTGGTTGGCAAACAATTATACTATGTAAAGACAGATTAACAAGACTTCTGATATAAATAGCTTTCTTTAAAAAATAATGCTTAAAGTACCATAATTTATGGAAGAAATGCGTCACCCATGAAAATGAGCTTCATTAACTAGAAAATCATCAGAAAAGCCACCCCCGGCATAAGAGCCGCAGCCGCGATCCCTCCCTCCGAAAAAAATGAAACATTGCACTGGGATATCTTTCGTGAGGGGGGTGGATAAACGGTAAAAATATCTCCTTCCCCCCCCCCCTCATATAAAACATCAATTTTTATATTCACAAAGGTGAATTTATAGAAATAAATAAATAACTTGTAAAAAACTTCTTGCATTCGCAAAAAGTTTGGACAGTATAGCACATGCTGTTAAAATGAAAGAGCGAGCCGATGAGGAGGCTCCAGTCAAATGTAAATTTTTTTTTTTTTTTTTTCAGATGGCCAGCTGTTGATTACGTAATAGCGCCATCTTTTGAGACAATTATTACTAAATTTTTATGATTTTTCATTGAAGATCGGCTAAAAAAAATTTTTAAATATCATAAATGCTGCACCCGGTATAAAGGCCACACTTACTAGTTTTCAACTTTTATACTCGTAAACGCCGCTGTGTTTCTTCAATAAATTATGGTGATTTGTACGCGTTTCTAGTATTATCTTTTGAGATAACTTTTATATGAGAAAAATCTTTCTGCTTTTGTTATTACTGTGTATATTATTTCACTATTAAGAATAGTTATTGTTTTTAATGATTATACATTTATACAGGGTGTCCCATAATGATTGAACAGATTTTAAGAAGGGGTCGGGTACTAAATAAGGATTCAAAATCACATAGCAATGTGGGATTGGATTGGAAATATTTTAATGTATCTTTCACAGAAAGCAAGTGACTAAAATTAATAGTTTAAAATTTTTGTTTCATTTCATTCATGAAACTTTTTGAGATAATCAATGTAGCAAATAAATAATGAGACAATTAGCAATATGTCCAACCTAAGAACTTTATTTCAATTTTACAGTTACCTGGAATTAACCACTTTCATCTCTATAAAACATTTACGTTGATCATTGATAATACAAGTTGTTTAAAGAGTGCTGTTAATCCTGATTGCATACCTCTTTCAGTCTGTCGATCACAGCACTTGGTTGTTTTCATTATCACTAAAATCTTCACCTTTTAAAGAACATAATTTAACTTTTGGAAAAAGTCTGCAGGTGCCAAATCAAGTTAAAAAGGTGTTTAAGAGCATGCAGATATGTTTTTATGCTGAAAACTGCTTCACAGGTAATGCTTTAGGGTGTAGTTTGAAGAAATAAAATCTTCCTCACGGTCTAAGTACACAAATTAAAAGAAAGTAATTACACCAGGGGCTCAAAAAAATTCAGGGTGATTCTTTTTAAGTAGTACTACCCACCATAATAAATGGAACAACGGTGCCTTTTATGAAACTTTCGGAAAAAAATTCTTCAACAAGGAATTGAACACAAAAATTTTCGAAAAGTGACACAGCCTGCTAAATTTTCAATTTGTAAGACTTTTTTTCTGAAAGTCTCGCAACAGATACAGGTTTAACGCTTATCGTAGTGTATATAGTACAGCTTGTATAGAGGCTTTCCAAAAATTCTGAAATGCACGACATAATTAGTTTATTTGTATTTATGTACCAAAATCACATGGTTATTTTGGAGCTACACCGTTAATGCATTATTAACCATTGTGTTGTCCTGTGATCAACAGACTGAAAGAAGTACATTCTTTCAACAACTTGTAGAATTGATGTAAATGTTGCATACGGGTGCAAGAAAATTATTTTGAAACCCTGCAACTGCAAAATTAAAATTAAAATTCTTTGTTTGAATGCAGTGTTACTTGTCTCATTACTTGCTTGGCACACTGTGTGTGTGTGTGCATTTATATATATATATATATATGTGTGTGTACTATATATATTGAGAGGAGAAACTCTCTCTTTTATTTCTTTTTAATTGAGACATTTCACTTAAAACTTGATTATCACTGAAAACTTATAATTAATGCTTACTATGCTCAGATTGTTGTTGATACAAATTATCCTTATTTGTAGTTTGTGTTACAAATTATTGACATCTGCATGCCAATACTATATAAAGTAAAATGTGGCATATATTGAATGCTCATATTTTAATTGTTAATTTTAAAAATACTAGTTCACCAATAATATTTTCATAATATGTTAATTTTATATCTTTGTATTATGTTAAGAGGTATAAAATAGCTGATTAGTTAGATTTCTTTCAGCAAGTTTTCTTGGGACCAAAAAATGTCTCTTTCTCCATAAAAATACTATTTCAAACTTTTAATTTGTAAAATTAAGCTACTGTATGAGGATTGTAAGAAATATATATATATGTAATAATAACATGACGTTGGAGTGGTAGGAGCAGTTTTCTGTAGCTGGTCCCTAAGTGGGGCAGTGTTGAGCAGAGCAGGCGAAGCGTACTATCATCGTAGGGTTCAGGAGGCGAGGCGGAGCGGCTTGGTGGGTCCCTCTGTAGAGCAGCCCGACCGCCCGTTGCAGGAACTCGCAGTCGGGCCAAGAAAATAAATCTTGTGGGTTTGCATCCTTTTATTATTGAAGTTTGTTACAGATTACCCAGGCAAAAGTGGCTATGAAATCGTCCTTGTCTCCCCATATGTGTCAAGCTTTTTATCACTCTGTAGAGGTCTTGATTGGGCGAACCCATATCAGCAAAGCATCCTGGCAGCAAGAGGTTTTGGTTCAAAAATTCATTATTATTACATATATATGTATATTGGTGCCAAATTATTTAATGTTGATTAAAAAAATTATGTATATGATTTGTTATGTTTCTATAATTTTTTATTGTTATAAATTGTGTTGTTAAAAAGATATATGTCAATATTACAAAAGTTTTAAAGGTAATTTATTGCAGCTACTTTTATTTTACTGTAATATATGTATATTTATGTGTGATTCTTTGTCCAAGTTCATAACCCTGGCTTAATCCAAAAATTTAAATGTAAAAAACTTTTGGTTAATTTTACATGTTTCAATGTGGTAAAAAAAGATCAAAAAAATATGATGGAATACAAGATGTACTATTTTTGTAATTTAATTTGCCTTATGTAGATATTTTGCAATGGTACAATGTTCTATAGACCTGGAAAATCAAGAAGAGTAAATAATGTATATTTATCAGGGAGTTTGCTCATGATACTTGTGCACATTAGAGCTGAAGTACCTATATATTGCTTTAGATCCAGTGATACATAATTGTTTTTAACAATTCATTTTCTATTAAAATCAAAGGCTAAAAGTGGAAGTACTGAGTTAAATAAATATCTAAAGTTCTTATCATCTTAACACTGTGTCAAAAAAAAAAAAAAAAAAAAAAACCAATTAACTTTCATTTAAAAATCAAAGATAGTCTAGAAAAAGTTAGAGTAATTAAAACTGTGTTTATTGAAAACTTGATATATGTGGTCCTTATAAATATAAGTAACCAGGCATAAACTTATAATTTAAAGGTTACAACACCCACGTCCTCTCCCCTTCTCCTCATATCGAAATCATTAGAATAAATTACTGCAATATTTTAAATAGATTTTATTTTTAACTTAATACTACCTACAATTTTAAATAAATATTTTTGTCTAATACACTGTTGTTATATTGGTCATTTTTTCCATGACTAAATTACTTTTTTCTTACTCAGCAATTAAATGATGTGTCATAGAAAGATGCAGTTATTTGTCATATTTGTTTCTTTAGTGAATTGTTAATATAAATATAAATATGGGTATATGTGATAATAGAACAACATTAGAAATATAAATTGGAACTATTCTTTGGTGTGAGCAGATTTTCACATGGACAGTACTTTAAAGGCTAAATTTCTTTCTGTCATCCAGGTCTGTAATTCATAACTTTAATGCTACTTGTAAAAGCAAAGTTTACATTTTATACTATTGTTAAAATACCCTCGTATCTAATTATTCACATAACACATATTTTTGGTTGTTTACATCATGTAATTTACCATATTTCTTTCAGTAAACAATACAAAGGATGGAAAAATTCAAAAATATTTATCGCTTTATTTGTGATACAACAAAACTATGTACATAATTGTTTGTGAGATGAATAGTTGTACAGACTATATATAAATAATTTTAGAACACAACTATCTTGTGGCACAAAAGTCTTCAAACATGTTCTGGGAGTTTTTAGTGTATGGACATTCTCAAAGAGAAGTTGGCATTCTCTTGACTGTGAATACCAGACTGTTTATGTACACTTGAAGCATCTGTAAATAAATAAGATTTTTTTTTAAAAAAAAAAGAAGCATACTGCCTAGTTTCTTTGAATAAGATATGTATATTGTACAAGAGCATTTACTTAGAGGTTGGTTTGCAAAAGAATTATAATTAAATTGTTATATCATAAAACTATTTGTTTCGATAACTATACAATCATGCTAAAACTATTACAGCGACTTGTTCAAAAGTGTTGAAACTTGAGGCTTAATTCAAATGAAATGTGAACAATCCACTCCGAACAGTGGCGTAGACAGAAATTTTTCATTGGGAGGGTGGGGGGGGTCGGCTACTGCAACTCATGTATATGTATACATGTGTGGGATAAGGGAGTGAAATATATACATTTTGTATGGCAAAAAATTCCTCATGGGGAGGGGGGGAGGTTATGACCCTCTGGCTATGCCACTGACTCCGAAACATATGTTTTCAGTTTTCCTTCCCAGAGTTCGATCACTTTGTCAGACAACCACAAATGCCTATTTAAATAAAGCAAATGAAAACAATTGAATTTGGAGGGTTGCCAGAGTAAAAATTGATCTTCGATCTATGATGACCTCAGATATCACCATCTTTTTTTCTCATAAATATGAAAATTGTAGTGATATTTGCTTTGATTTCTTTTTAATTATTAAAAATATATGTTTGCTTAAACTGTATAAAATTGCTTTCTAACATATATTCTATGTTGAAATGTGTCTTATGAGGAAAAAACTTAATTTTGTGGTGGTGGGGGGGGGGGATAACAGCAAAATGAAAAAAAGGAAGGAAACAGTTTAGAATAAAATTTGTGTAACTTTGAAAAATTAATACAGTAGAACCCTGATTCATTGTTTTTCAAGAGGTGCATTGGAAAGAACGAGGAATGCGGGAAAACGACAAATGCGGGTTCAAGTCAAAATACGAAGAAAGCAATGTTTATGCATGCACGCAATGACTGTATAACAAATACTAATTTGTTACAAATCAAATAAATCGAAGATGAAAATTAGGTGATACTTATTTGCAAAAAAATCAGTATTTTATGTTGGGTTTTCCATCATTTTTTAAATTAAACAGTAAATTTTCACGATTTACAACACTTTTCTCGACCTTTTCTGTGATTTTATGTTTGTATAAAAATGTTCATACAGTTTCAAATACCGTTATTGCTTCAAACTTCGTACTAATGTAATCTTTTCCTCAGTGGCAAGAATATTATCCTCTGCTTCGAAATTATTTTCATTTTTTGCATTGTCACACTTTTTTCCATGTTTAGGATACCACATGCCTCAAATTCTTGATTAATGGAAAAAAAATTATAAATTTCACGCTATACACAACCTCTTCAACACCCAACCATTGTTCATCTGTTCATCATCAAAGAAATCATACCAAGAAACAATTACAGTCTGTAGGTCATATTAATCCACTTAACCTTCGATTTCATTTTAGCCAGGAGAAAAATTTTACAACGATGATCGCAGGAAAGTCAATTTATGACGAACGATATATGCGGGTTTCTTTAATGTTATTCAAATACAATTTGTGCAGGGACCACAGAAAGAAAACGATGAATGCGGGAACGATAGAGCGGGGTTTCACTGTATAAATAAATAGATACATATATATTTATATAATTCATTTACATTTTAAAGATTTTTAATTAGTGTTTCTTTCTTAAGCTTTTTTCATATTTGTTTTATAATTTTCCTAGTAGTGTTTACGTATTAGTAGTATTCAATGTGTATAATTTTGATTACAAAAATTTCCAAGTGTGGTAGTATGGATGTATTAATGTTCACCATACACATTAAAAGCAATGAACCTCTTCTGAAAAAACAGTCTATGCTACTTTTACCTGTTAATATAGATTTGGTATAAAATATTATTGGTCTCAGAGAAATCTTTAAAAGCCAGTTTTTTTTTTACTTTATATAATAAAGCAAATTTTAAAAAATCTATTTTAAAAGCAAATCATGCAATTTTACCCAATGGAAATACAGGGTTGGATATACCTATATATTTTTTTAATATACAAGGCAGCAGGGGCATAGCCAGAAATTTTTCATGGCGGGGGTTACGACTGCTACAACTCATATATATGTATACGTGTGTGTGATAATGTAGTGAAGAATATACAATTTCTCATGGGGGGGTTATGACCCCCTAACCCCCCCCCCCTTGGCTACGCCCCTGACAGGCAGTGTTTTTTTTTTTTTTTTTTATTAAATTGGGCCACATTCACTAAGCATTAAGCCTGCGTGTTAGCTCATCAAAGCAAGTTACTTTAAATGTTAGCAGGGAAAATGATATTCACCATCGCCTTGCCAAATACAAGCCAATTACCATGAGACTTGACCAACACAATTTGTGCATCCTCTTGGAGAGTCAAACTATCCTTTACTAAACTTATGGAATCATAGGTTTTGGTGTATGCTGCTGCTAGTCTTTTATTTGTTTTAACTTGATTTCTTCCCTACATCACAAAGATGTAGCAGCAGAGTTTCTAATTTCTCTTCCTATTGTTGCTTCCATGCAAGAGTTTTTAAATGCCTTGCAGTGGTCCAGTCTTGTATTTACCCAAAGCTGGGTCACAGCAGTGGGTCATTTCAAGAGACATATCCCAGACAGTGCAGCAAGCTTGATTTATCAAGTCATTAAGCTTGACAATTTCAAGCTTGTAAGCTTAATGCAAGCTTGAATCAAGTGTTCTAGTTTACACTTGCACAGCTTGCATCAAGCTTTAAAAAATTTCCTAAATACACGGGGCGCCGGTCGGCGAACTCGCCCCACATATTTTACTTTGCCACGCATTTCCCCCCTCTACGCTGAAAATACAATTTAATTTAATCTGTTTCCATCGAGTGTTCGTGGCTGGAATAGAATCTGGGCCCTTTGGGTTAGCAATCGAGCACGCTATCCATTCAGCCACCAAGCCTTATGCAACTATGACTAAAGTTTGAAGTGACTTATCACACTGTTTTCTCGACAGATTGATGAGTGGGCGATGTGTTATTTGTTTCTTTTATTTTTCCATGGGATGAATCAAAATTTAAATAATGTTATGTGTGATTTATAGACTCTACTAATAGGGAAATAAGCATAATATAAACTTAAAAGCAGGACACGTTTTAAAACTTTCAGTACCGCAACACTCATGAGCAATACTGCTGCCAAAATCGAGACAAACGACTGATTTTGAAATCAATTTCGTAGTATAATTGTATTTTATTTTGAAGAATTTCCATATTTGGAAATATAGAATGGATTTACTTAACACAAAATTTGTTTTAAGTAATCTGAAATGAAAGAAACAGATAGTTAAACGTTACTTCGAAATGCTATATCACAGTTGCTAACGTGTATGGAATACAAACACTTTAGTCATTTTTGTAAATATTTCTTAAAATAACAAATAATTGAAAAATTTTGCTATTTTTTAACGCTAAAAATTCTCTTTACAAATGTGGTTAGTTATTTTCCTACATATTGGGATGCTATATCGATATAGGGCATTTCGAAGAATTAAAAATAAGTTTAAATTAATTTATACAAATGTAAATTTGAATTATTTTCATTGTTCATACTTTATAATTAAAAAAATTATTTAACTTCTGAATTTTTTTTTATCCTTTGTAATTTTATTTTAAAACTACAAAAGTGTAAGATGTAAGATTTTTGGGCCCTAAAATCTGTAGGCCCTGGGCAGTTGCCCCGTTTGCCCTGCCGGTAATATGGCACTGGTAATAAAATAAAACACATCTTTTACGAACTTTCAGCAAATTTGAGAACGCTAGACAATTAATGTCCATTCTCTTTCACAGATGGCGCCATCACTGCGCACTTTGAAAACCAAAAGCAAGCTTAAGCCAAGTTTGCATTGCCAAGCCAAATGTCATGCTTGATTTAAGCTTATGTGCTGTCTGGGATGTAGATGCAATAATGGGAGCTGAAAGGCATTTTTGACCTTGTAGCTTTGTGAAGATGAGACCAAGTAGACTGCCTATTTGTATATTCCCTAGTAAAATTCTATTGAAATATTTGATGTGTTCATCATGATTTATCTTTCTCGCTTCAATTTCACTAATTGTAACTCATAATGAAGATGGGTATGAAGAGCGCATACTGTTTTCGATCCCTATAATAATTAGCAGGAATGCATGATGGCTTGGGAGATGGGAGTTATCTGTTTAGGCATAACATTGTTGCAAATCTAGATTTTATTATCTGCTCATCTGTGCAGTCACGAATTTTCAGCTCTTAGAAATTGTCATGATAGATGCTTATGATCAGTGGTACAAACATAAGATTTTTAGGTGTAAGTTCTTCTTTAACATGCTCAGTTATGATCTGTGATTAGTAATGATCTGTCATCATGCAGTTGGGAAAATCTGAAACCTTCTACATGTTCTGCCAGTGGCGCAGAGAGGGAGGGGGAGCAGGAGAAAAATCCCCAGGGCCTCAGCTTGTGAAAGGGCCCGCTTTTGCTGTTTATATGATACTTAATTCTGTGCTGTCAATTTTGTAAAAAAAAAAGTCCAAATTCAGATTATGTCCCCGGATGTTTCAAATTAATTTTTGAATGAAATTACAAAACGCCAACTAGAGCATAAACCACCAACTTAACAAAAACGAGTAGTTTTAGTGATTGAGTCTTCTTTTGCAGGAAAAATAGACATTGTCGGTGTTATTCAACGGTTTGCCATGACTAAAAGTAGAAAAGATTTAACAAGAAATCACTTTTTTTCCGAGACACATTGTTAAATAGTGGAAGAAAGGATAGAGGAGAGACTATGGGCCCACCCAACCTCCGGAATTTTGAATTTTCCTTAACAAAATGTTAAAGGTCAAGACTTTCTATGAGAAATTTTGAAATTTCCACTCTTTTGGCCTTCTGAAATTTTTTGTCTGCCTGTTTGCATGGAAGTATGAATAAAAATACTAATTTTTTCAATACTGAGGAAACATGCCATGCAAAAATGTTAACGTTTCAAATACAGTTTCTCTATGGAGGTGACGAAACCTTCAAAACAAAATGTTGGTATTTTTTAGTGCATGTATGTTTATTAAAGTATGATACTCTTTTAAATTAATAATTTTAATTCTATTAATTATTTTCCAATTAAAATTAATTTAAAGTTTCTTTAAATGATTAATAATTTTAGTAAGGAATAAATGATTGATCTGATACGACATCAAAAGGATTTCTGGATAGCCAAGGGACCCCAAAGATTTTATCCCCAGGGGCCCCGACTTGGCTCTCTGTGTCCTGCCATATATGTTATTCAGAAAAGCATTTAATTATATGTATCATTCTTGTGTATTAATCATTATGAACCAAACGAGAAAGTGGCTGATCTCTTCTTCCCCCAACATTCCTAGAAATGAGTACAAGATAATATTTCTGAAGATTTCATTAATGCTTGGCATTTTGACTTAGAAGAACACTTCCTTCGAAATTTTTTACTTTCACTTTTCAAATTTCTAAATATTTTTTCAAAATGTTTCTTTCTTTTTATTCTGTAATTTTATTTTTTAAATTTTAAAAATTATGTGGATTGCATTCATTAATTTCATGTTTTTATATTCGTATCTTCTCTTTGCTTAAAACGTCAAAAAATGTGTCAGTATGTTTAAAATAAAGGGGTATATCACGCTGAGAAGGAAACTTACCAAAAGTGAGAAATCAATATATCCAGAAAAATGCCTTCAATGTGCAAAACAGTATTGCAAAGATATTAAGTAAAAATGCTGAAACTATGAACGAATATAAAACTATTTTTAAAACTTCAATAGTTTGCTTTTTTCTTTTTTTTCCCCTTTTTTTTTAAATCCGTGCATGGAGGCATGTTTCTGATGTTTACATAAGTTTGATTAGGTATACATGCCTAATATTATTGCTATAGCAGCACACTTTGGTCAATTTCTTTTCTGAGGTGGAATATTTTCATGAATGTTCAATTTACAGACTACTCAACATTTCAATAATTAGATAATGTTGCGAACCATATTTATATCATGAAACACCTACCTAGTTATATGAATGTGAAATGATTCGCATGAATTAGCATAAAACACGGGAAATAAATTTTCCGGGGAGGGTGATTGCTGTTGCTTTCCTACACTAACCGTGCTTAAAAGAAAATTGTTTTATTCCTTTTTTAATTCTTTATCTATTTTATGCATCTGTCTAGATCAGTGTTTCTCAACCTTTTTTGGCTGACGGCACACTGAAAATACCTAGCATTATTTGTGGCACACCAGAACATAAAAATTTTCAAAAGTTGTATGATACAAAAAATTGATAAATATAAATAAGCACAGAAAATTATTTATTTTAAAAAAATCAATGAGAGGGCTGAGCCTGTTTTTGAATGGGTCTTCCTGCAAACAGTTCTTTCAAAAATCGGCAGAACGGTTTTCCATGCTGTGAAATTAAAAGTTTCGCGCTTCAATAGCGTATAGCTTAGTGAAAGTGAACAAAACAGCACATGATAAATAGAAAATGTTATATCACTGATATGACACTACTCAGTTTTAATATTTTTTCAAAAACCCTGATGGCACGTTAGACTATCTCTCACGGACACCAGTGTGCCGCGGCACGCAGGTTGAGAAACACATGGTCTAGATGTATTAGGAAAAAAAAAAAAAATCTATCTGTAATCAAATTGTACACATGCTTTTAAAAATGGTTTTAGAGAAACAATTGCTTAAAGCTGACATTCTACAGTTTTTCTTTGTAGGTAGTCATTTGTTAAAACAATTTTTCGAAAATTGGTGCTGTATTTTTGTTTCAGTGACTTTGAGTTCCAATGAACTATTTTTTTGCAATCCGTTCATTAATAACAGCTTTCGAAAATCGTTCATTAATAACAGCTTTCGAAGATTGCCTATACCCTCCCCACTTCAAGAAAAATAAAATGCAAATAAACCCTTTTAAAATTACAGTAGATTTTCTTATTAACTTTACTTTTCGCTTTCTTTGCTTGTAGAGCCTTTCACTGCACGCGTTGCCTTATGGTAAGAAAGATAGATTTACAGGCAAACGCTATTGGAGTAGAGATATCGGCGAATGAGTGTGCATATGCGGATGTGCGACCGTCTGCTGAAAAGCTTAAATCCGTAGCTTCATTTTCTATATATTTCAATTGAGTACTTCTGAATCTCTGTTAAATATCCTCTCAAGAAAGATTAAGTGTAAAGAGGGGTGTATTTTCATTTATGTCTCTTAAATTAACTTGTAGATTTCACTGTGAACAATGTCGAGCCCTTACGACAAAAGTGCTGGTATATTTGATTCAATTGCTATTAATCTGTGTCTAAAAACACTTAGCAAGAGAGAGACATCTGATTTTACTAGTGTTTTAATAGAATTAATATGATATCTATATGAATAGCGTCGATGGAGATTTTATACGTGTTGTTGCGCGCGCGCATCAATCGATATTAATTCTCACATCTAAAATAAATGCATTTTTGAAAAAAAAAGCTCTTGCCACATAGGATGATAGACATTTTACAGTGAATATTTTACACTCAGATGGAATAATAGTTGGTATTGGAGATAAATTTGAAGGAAGAAACGAACACAAAAGTCGCTTTGTGTTTTGGGGAAAATTTGATTGCCCAGATAAAAGATGGGCAAAAGAGAACTCGAAAGATACTGCACTGACTTAGCTTTAATTCTTGGTGTTGATTGATATTGCGATATTGATGCTGTAATATTGGTTGAGGACTTTTGAAAAATAACCTTCCAATTGTCACTAAAAAACAGTATTGCATGACTTGTTAATAATGTCCGGGATAATTTTTCCAAGTACCTTGAAGAAAATCACTGCCAAAACTTGTACCCGGACACCTTCATAACTTTTAACAATTCCTGTAAGCACGGCCGTTGCGGAAAATAGTTCCCAAGTTTAAGCTTGTGAAAAATTACTTGCGCTCAACAATGACTTAAAAGATTTCCTCACTTGCTGTTTTGTCAGCTGAGACAGACATTCCTTCCAGGGTGGATTATAAAAAGCTCATTCAGGATTTTAGTGAAAGAAAAGTAGAAATAACTATTATAAGAAGGGGTTTCGCAAAAAAGGAGATATCGAGCTATATCCCCCTCAAATTTTCCGGACAATCAGCATGATCTCATGGGTTTCTTTCGTTTTGTATAACTTTCCTTTAGTACAGCCTAAGATTTCATATAAACCTGAAAAAGAATTGAGTACGCCCTTGATTATAAGGAACTTGGAATATAGAATTGTAATTTAGCATTAATTAATGTCGACACTGTACTATAATCATTTTTAATTCTATCATCGGGTTGCATTTCTTTAAATGTTTTATTTTTTTCATAAGACTGAAATGATTAAATGAAAATACGAATAAATTTAATCTCTTAAAGCAAATATAAGTTATGCATAGCTTTTTAGTTGTCGAGTGCAATAACGGGTCATACTTTTTAACACTTTCTCCCAGCCAGTGGCTGAGTGCGTTTGCGCTCTCAACTGGGAGACGGAAGGTGCCTGATTCAAAACCAGGTCGCGTTCATCGACTCAACCGCCCGGAGTTTTCCGTGGTTTTCTCCGAAACTTCGCGTAAATACGGGTTAGGATACCTTAGAAAGTCCCCTACGGAGGGCAATCCCCCCCCCTCCACCTAGATCCCTCGCTCAGATAATTGGCCATAACACCATATTTCACATTTTTAGCACTTTCGAACAAAGTTGAAAAGTGTTTATGATTTCGGTTTGTTTGTTTGGTCGGCCGGCCGTGCTCCCGTAAATATGCATCTATTTCTACGAAATTTATAAATGTTGTTCTTATATACTGTACTGTACCATATACCCTATTGAAAATAGTGTATGCAGGAACTATAGTTCTTCTACAGTACGATTCAAAAGATTTCCAATATATTACACTCTATGGACAGTCATTTTTTAAATCATATTTTAGAAATATTTGGCTATTTGAAATGAAGCAAAATTGATATATGTTATTAAGGTTTATAATGTAACCCAGACAGCACATAATCTTAAATCAAGCTTGACATTTCTTTGAATTTGACGTATTAATACAAGCTTGACAGTTCAACTCATTCTAAGCTGGCAGCAAGCTTGCAGGAGTCAAGTTGAATTGTCAAGCTTAAATACAGCTTGATTTAAGCTTGAGACTTGCTACTACTTTAAAGAAGTACTTTAAAGCTTTACAGGACCTCACAAAGGTACATTTTTAGCGATAATAAAACATTTTTTAAAGATTCCCCAAAATCCCGCCAGATTTCAGGGCATTTGGCGAGCACACTACATCGCCAAAGTTTGCACAAAAATATTGTTCTGTTGGAAAATGTTTTATAATCGATGAGTTCGGCATGGTTTATCTTTTTTGTTTTATATGAGCAGGGGGGCTCGCTTAGTTACTTACCAGTGATTTTAGTTGCTGAGCTTAGCCAAAGACGAACCGAAGCTTAATGACTGAGACTTTGGCTCGCTGGTGTCTCCGAGACCGCTTATGCAATCTTGTCGAAGTATGGCACAGCGATAGATAGCGGCCATGGCGTAGATGCTACTAAAGCTAGATAGTAGTGATCGGCTATGCCTTTGAGGAATCATCACTGAAAACCTTTTCCCCAGATACTTAACATTGCAAACAATGAGCGAATTTTTTATCTGTCTTTTTCTGAAAATAATGCTTAATTCATCTAAGGGAATAAGGAAGTCATGTAGTTATACTCAGCAATTCCCGAGCCAACCATTGACTAAACACTTTGTAGGCATGAAATTAGTAGCACTCTACCAGAAAAAATTTCAAGTCGTTTGGCTCTCAAGTCGATGGGCAACCGCCAGCCTGCGGGCCGTATGTGGTTTGCAACGGCTTCTGATCCGGCCCGCGGAACATATCAAAACCCCGTATAAAACACATATAAGCCATTCAAAATTCCACATGAATCCCAATTATACGACCCGCCATTTCGCTAACATTCCGAAGTTTGGCCCGCGACTTTGCTAACATCCTAAAGTTTGGCCCGCGACTTCGCTAACATCCTAAAGTTTGGCCCACACCTTTTCAAAGGTTGCCCATACCTGCTCTAAATGAAACAGCACTAGAAGATAATACTCACTTTGGTCCATTTGTCAGTGGTGGTTAAAATCATGGTGATGGTGGTCGTGGTGATCATGATGATGGATGTAATAAAAGTACGGCTGGCTGGGATGGTACTCGTCGTCTATCAGGTGGAACGCCTCACTCATGTGGTGAGCGTCATCGTCGTCGAGGTGATGACTGTGGTGACCGATGACGTTGTGGTGGTGATCGATGAGCGGCAGTGGGGCCAGCAGCGACTTTTCTGGAAAGACTCTGTAGTCGTAGTGCGTGCTGTGACCGCTGTAATGACCGTATTTATCCATGTGGAAGACGACTCCGCTGTGTCCGAGAATGCCAGCGTGTGTGAGTTTGGAGAAAGCAAGAGCTGCCAGCGTCGACATCTAAAGGAAAAAAGGATTCAGATTTCACATTTTCCCTCCCTGTCAGTGTAATATGTTACAATCAAATTGTTACACTTTTATTTTTTGTGTTGCTTAGAATCTTCATACTTAAACCAGTTGAAGGAAACTTACAAACTTTCTGAAAGATTCCGTTGAGTAGTTGGCTTACAACTAAATCTAATGCATAGCACTTCGATCTACTAGATATTGAAAAGCATACAATTTTGTGCTGCTATTTTTTGCAAAGTTGTGACCAAAAGATTTCGTTTCAAACAAAGAGGTTCGGTTCAGGTGCATGTTTTTAATAGTAAAAATTAAATTTTCTGTATTATAATGGGTGGAGTACTAGACTCTAAATAAGTAGCTGTTGCTGAATGGATTTTGCTACCAGCTTATGAAAGCTCTTGGCATTTTTCGCTGCCAACTTCAAATTCTTATATTTTAAATATACCAAGTATGTCTTATTCAATTAAAAATAAGAAATGTATCCAAGTATTGAAATATCTTTAGAATGTTTCTCTCACATGCAAAATAATAAAAAGTATATTTAGGTGGAAGCATGAAGATAAGAAACGATAAACAGGGAAAGAACCATTTTTTGCTCTAGCGTACAAAAAGGTCACCTCAACAAGGCATTCAAAGATCCAATCTGGGAAGGAACAACAGAACAGAAGAAGAATACATGCTGTCGGGTCTTTCAACGATGGGACCCAATAGGTTAATGAAGCAGTAGTGTTAGTGCAAGTAAAATCGTGCCGGAAAAAGTTTTATAGTCCAATCATACAAAATGATTTCCCAGCAAACACACACAGGTTCTCTGAACGTCTATTAACGTTCAGAAGACGTTTTCTGAACGTTAATAGACGTTCAGAGAACCTGTGTGTGTTTGCTGAGTAATCTTCCTTTTTTTGTTCCAAATACAGCAGCCGACTCATGACCGAATTGATATCACGTTGGTAGACAGATGAAATGTGGACAAGGGTTTTGGCCTACCGAGGGACTGTTGATCGAACGGTCTGGAGTTTTGAATGTTTTTTTCTGCAGATTCAACACGAATACGCTTTTAGAACCCCTAAAAAGTACTCGCCTCCCAATTCATTCTTCCCTTTTGCAGATACCCGTAGTGTGCTTTGGCTTAACAAAAACACATACTGCATCTTAAAGGATTGCTGCAATCGTGCTTCCTGTCTAAGAGAGATGATTTTTTTTTCTTTAAATTTTGTTTGTTTTTCTCTTCCGCTTAAGAGATTAAACTCTTGACAATAACTTTCCAAAATATAAACTGGTTACATCTGGAATTAAATTTAGATTAGTCTGCCGAAGTAAGAAATTGACAGGTGAAATCCGATTAAAGTTACATCGCCACATCCTAGCCGTTCATCCAATTAATGAGGAGTTCAGAAAAAAGAACAATTATCTCTCGAATCGATTATGTGGAAAAGAAAACTATTTGTAGATAGGTTTTGGATGCTTTCTGAAGATTACAACCCAGAACTTCTTAAGGTGTTTACGTAACTCATTAAATAACAGGAAGAAGATTTTGATTTTTAATGAAAGGTTGCGTTTTTATTCTTTATAAAATATTGGATTCGTTGGAAACATGACTTTCCTTGTACGCCAGTTACATTATATGAATTTTGGATGCTATTGCCTTCAAACTTACTTAATTTCAAATTGAGATTCGGCACTACAAAATATTAAGGTTTGGCGTTTTCTCACTCAATATAATATATATCGTCAATCTGGTTTCAGTTTCGAAAACTTATTTTCGCTTTCGAATCTGGGTATATTTCGCCAAAATTCGCTAAGCCTGGCGACGTTTTGCGAGATTTCCGACATACCCACACAATACTTTCCGTATACTTATAATGGATTGAAACTACCCATACAGACATTAATGCATTAAAAGTGTTTAGGGTAAGGCTGTCAGAAAACTTCTTAGTCGATTGTGATCAAAAAGAGAGGTGTACAATTCAATGTTACATTAGTCCTAAATATACAAGTTCAACGTTCTTACGGGTAATTGTTTTTGAGTTATGCGAGTTACGTACATACAGACGTCACGAAAAAACCATAGTTAAGGCTATTCTTCGAAGAAAAAAAAACTCGTGTTTTTAGTCTTGGTACACAAATTGAAATTAACTAATAGCACCATGGTCTCCAAAGAATTCCAGATGGTTCTTCTCAAGCTGCTTTACACACTGCAAAAAGCGAAAAAGCCGTGGCTTTTGTGAAATTTTCAGAAAAAATTCTTAAACATGGATCTGCGGTGCAAGATTTTTCGAAGAGTGACACACTTTGCGAAAATTTCCGATTTTTAAGAATTTTTTCTAAATGTTTTGAAACTGATACAGATTGATCGTTTATTGCAGTATGTAGTACAGCTTGTAAAGAGGCAGTTTCAAAATTTTGAAGTGCCTGGCATAATTAGTTTATCTGTATTTATGTACCACAATCATAGAATTTTTTCGAACGACACCGTTAATATGGACTCGGGATTCCTCAAAATGGAACATACTCATTACGAATGAAGTCGTTTAGATGTCACACATAATCAGTAAATTTAGAGATGGGTGAAACCGATGTTTCGCATCAAAATTTGAGTGTATTTCAGGATCACAAAACTTCTTCATAGGAAGTAAAAATGAATACTGTTACAATATACGAGGCGAGTCTCTACTTCCATTCACGAACAGTTTTAGACACTCTGTCACGTGTTGACTTTTATATGCGGCACTTCGAAGGATATTCAAAGGTCGTAAAATTAATGAGAGAAGAGAAAAAAAATTGTAATAATATAACGCGCGCAAAATACGTACTTACCGACAAAACGATCATTTCACGCTGTTCAGAAGGCCCGCCCTTCCTTCAATTGAAAAAAAAAAAAAAAACACTCGATCACTTTTTGAATTCCAGACTTTTCTATAATCTTGTGGGATGCTTGTACTCTTTTGCAACTGAGGAAGGGTGGACCTTTCGAACATTCCGAAATGAACATCTTGTCGGTAAATACCCATTTTATGTATATTATTTATACAAAGTATTTTTTTATTATTAATTTTACATTCTAGCATTAGTTTCTGCCGAGTGTTCTTGATATTCAAAGATTGTTCTCTTTTGCTTGCGATAAAATGAGTGTTTTATGTATATTAAAGCAAAAATTGTGGGGGCTATATGTCTAAGGAGGGGTACCTAGGGCGGATAAATTTTTAAGGGGTTTTAACGCGTATTCACGTTAATCCGGAGAAAATCGCCAAAAAATTCAGACCGTTAGATCGATAGGCCCGAACCCAGGACCTTCATACTTCAACCATCTACCGTATTCTGTGCCTGTACCATTTGGCCACGGTGCCAAATGTGTACAGTGTATGTAAAAATCTGACATTTATGTTCAAAAGTCTTTCACCTTAGCCTTATGAATTATGCACATTTAGTTTACCGTTTAGGAACAGCTTTTTAAGTTTTATCTTATAATTAAGTTCCTTAACGGTTCTATACACAGAGATTGTTTTTTCCCCCAACGTCGTCGTTAAGGTGAATTTTACTCTTACAAAAGTGACAGTAGCTTCAAGTACAAAAGTGAACTAATTAACTGGAACTTCTTTTATGGCAGTCAAGAATACTGCGTCATAAATTAAAAACTATGTGAGATTGATAAACTCTGTGCCTCTCAAATTTTACGTCACGTTTAAGTAAATTCGCAATTTGTGCAATTCTGAATGACTCCTCGAGATTTCACAGTTTGACTTCTCCACGATGTTGACATAAATGAACTATTTTCTTCTGTTGAACCATGAAGGATGTATACTGAACATTTAAGATACCCGATGAGTTGTTTTTAGTTTTAGAGAGCAGGATCTTTAATTTTTTCAGTTTACCTGATGGCAGCTTTAGAATACGAATTTTAAAAATAGAAACGGTCTATTAGAATATTTGTTAAGATAATTTGGACTAAAGCACACTTTACCGTGTTAACAGATATTTCTTGAAACTAGAAGTATTTGCTATATCATCGTTTTTCAATGACTTTACAACTAACTAAATGATAAGTAATCCTGCGTTGATATCTGGCTGTAGTTTCAACAGAAGAAACTACCTGAACATATTTTATTTGTATCGCAAATCTGAAATGATTTCGATTGCGAATATACGGGTTAGAACCCCTTAAAATGTCCTCCACCCAAGTCTCCCCCCTCCTTTAGGCATATACCTCTCTGTCAGTGGCGTAGCCAGAAATTTTTCATGGGGGGGTTACCACTACTGCAACTCACAAATATGTATACGAGTGTGTGATAAGGGAGTGAAGAATATATATTTTGTATGGGAAAAAATTCCTCATGGGGGGTTGCGACCCCCTATACCCCCTTGGCTACGCCACTGTCCTCTGTACATACTTACTTAACTATGTGTTTTCCTATGCCCTGACTCTTTATGCCTAATATAGGATCTAATTTTATAATCTCATCTTCTGATCTAATAAAATCTATATTTATCTAAATATAGGACATAAATCTGTAATAAACCTCAAGCGAGGTTTTTAATTTCCTGTAGTTTAATATTTGATTTCATGTGAGGTGTTTGTAATACATAAAAACATTACTAAATATGAAATCTTTCGAAAAGTACAGAAAAGAGTTTCAAACTTATTTTTCGTAAAATAAATTAATTTGGGGCATAAAGGGTTAACACAATACACAGGCGAATGTGCTGGTGTAATAAAGGTTTTTTCAAAACAAATTATTAGCAGAATATTAGTAAACTAAAAAAAGTTATTGAAAAACTCGTTTTTAAAACATTTTATCCACTCAAATTTATAACACTGATTCAGTAATTCGTTATCCTAATGCTATGGCGGCGTATCCTAATAAAATAATGATAATAATCTTCCCTCTAAATCAATATAATCACTCTACTATGTAATTAAGTGATATAACGCTTAAAACACGGTTTAATTTTCGTTTCAAATAAATAATTTTATCTGCAACTTAAAACTTTCCGATTCTCCCAGATTTAATGAAAATATTGTTTAATCATTTGCCATTAAAAGACTGAAATTTAAAAAATAATCATAAAATACATATGATATCAATCTGTAATTAATTAATGATCTAACAGGAGACAAATTATCCCTTAAATCAACAAAGCGTTAAATGAATTAGACGATATCGCTGGATCAGCAAGATCTCCCAATCGAGATAAGCTGCAGATAGCAACAAAAAAACATGTAGATCTGAACATGATCTTACAACAAGCCTCACGTTAGAATTTTTAAAGTTGGAACGAATGTTATTTACTTAAATAAAATAACGTATGCTTGTGTACCAGTGTATTTGTAACCGAGCAAGGTACTTATTGTGAAAAAAGAACAGCGGGAATTAACTCAAAATCAGTTGACGCTCACCTCCACAGTGAAGCACAACCGACATATGAAGCACACAACGTACCTTATTGATACATAAAATAAACTATTATAAAGTATAGTGCCCCTGCTGTAGTGTTACAGGTATTGCAAAACATTTGCATTAAATTAGTATTATCACTTATTCTTAACACACATGCGTGAATATACTGCTAAAACAATCTTTCTCTTATCACCTACACAAACTTAACTGCAAAGCATTGGTAAACATCACCTAAAGAACTTGAAATAAAGAGCTTATTCTCTTCATCGAGACACCTACTGAATTTTAAGCAGCTACTGAGCTTCAAATTTGCCCACTTTGGAAGCACTTGAAAATGCATTTGTTTTCTAAAATAAAAGGAGGGAAATCTTGCTTACAAATCCATTATTTGACACCCATTTCGACGTGCCACCCTGCTATCAAATTGTTTTTGGTACGGAAATAACTCTGTTATTTGCTTCCACTTGCTTTTTCCTTTCATAATGTATCATCTGTTTGAGTACTGGCTGCACGCTCGTTATGGTTGGGTGGAGAGCAGGGATTGGATTTATATTATCCCCTATCATTTCCTATTATTCAAATTTTGTCCACCCCATACCTGTAATTTTTGCTTCGCAGAATTATTTTTTTACATTGTTTAATAAAGGAAACTGTGGATTCATCACTTTATATATATTACTTTAACCTACTTAAAGTTCGATGCTGCATGGTTAAACATACAGCTTTTTTTTTTTTTTTTTTTTTTTTGTGGAAAAGTTCGGTATTATTTTTTGAGGTTCTTAACAGCAGTGGTCATTTTTATATCAATTTGTCATATGATTTGCATGATTCAAGACAATCAGTTCGGTAAATTTAGATTCTATGCATCGATTTATGTATAAATATAGCTAAGGAGTTATAATTAAGTTCATTTAAACGTGAGAATTCATTTATTAAATTAGATAGCAATTTAATTATATATTTATTATTATTATTATTAATTATTATTTCAAAACAAGTAGCTTTTTGAAAGAGAAATATTAACCTCCGATATTTTTTACTGTACACACACACACACACACACATATATATATATATATATATATATATATATATATATATATATATATATATATATATATATACTTTATTTCCTTTCGTCCTCCGATTAATGGGTTTCTAATAGTATATAAGACTCGGTTGTAAAACACATTCGAATTTACTAAGACATAATAAATAATATATTTTCATCCTCGACTTTTTTAATAATTTAGAGAGGGGAAACTTTTATTATAGATTATTAATATAATAATCAAATAAATTTGTTTTTGTTTTTTTGATAATGTGTTTTACATATAACATTTCGTTGCGAATTAACGATACTACTGGTTAACAGTTGGGGCGTACTTCGATTCCAGTGCACTGCAAAAGACAGGCAGGTTATTCTTTTGAGCCACTTAAAATTGAAAGATGTCTTCATTAACGGCCTCTGACATCCATGTTAACATTTTATTTTTCTGTGAGACACTGGGAATAACATCAAAGATTTTCTAATCAACTTGGAAGTTTCAATTCACTGTATATATATATATATATATTAGTTTTTTCTCTCTATTCTAAAAAAAAGTAAAGGCCGCTGGCGCTGTCAAAGCTTGTGGACGTATCTCCTCCTAAACCGTACGGATTTGAGTTTCGACTAAGGTGCCCACAGATTCAAAAAATTCTGAGGAACCTGCTAAGCTGATTTAAATTTCGAAAATCGAATTATTTTAGAAGATATTAATAAACAACTGAAAAAAATAAACCGAATGTTTGCCAGATTTGGCATAAAATCATTCATTCCTTTGCAACAAAGCGTTTCCAAGTATCTAGAATCGCGTGAAATTTACAAACATGAGTTAGAATAACGCCCATTTTACGCCAAAATAAAAACTATATGAAATGAGTAACTCAAAAAGTGTTACACAAAGTTGACAATTTTCAAATAGTAAGTTCACTTAGACAACAGGAGTTTAGAATTAGCGATTATTCGTTTTTCCAAAACAGAATAACTAATATCTTGAAAATGAAAAATAATTAAAATGCAGATTATTTTAAAGCCGGTTCACGTCCAGCTCGATTATTTGCTACCAGTAGAAATATTTGGCGGCGTTAACTATGCCATTATAGCAGTTATAATACACTTTGGATATTTGCTAGCGCGACGAGATGGTATAATTCGTGGTGCTAAGTACGCCAATCTGCAAACAATTATGTAAATGAAAATATGGATAACGGTTTTCCGGTAACCTTAAATGAACAGTAAATATAGGTTGTGAGCATGTGTAAATCGCCAAATAATGAAAAGTCGCCATTGCTGGCATCCTATTCTATCTGTTCCGTAGCTTTTATTAACTTTACATGTACGCACGTCGCCAAATAATGAAAAATCGCCATGGGTGGCAAATTCGCAAGGTTTCCAATAGGTTTTACATTATTAAAAATACAGCTGAAACATATGTTCTGATTTTATTACGCTTTTGCTCCTAATTAATATAACTTTTGATTGGCAACATTAAATATCATTGTGTTTCTGAGGCGTGCAAATAATTTTTCCAGCGATTATAAGCGGAGTCCGCACTCCAGGTGGAGTATAGCTCAGGTCCCGTACAACACGGATTCCTATAACAAAATATCTTCCGTGTTATGAGGGGGAGGAGGGGGTCTACTGTAGTGTGAAGTTTAAATTTTTATGTACCAATGAAGATGCAAGAACCAAGCAATGTGTAGCTCAGTAACATTCTATCTGATCCAATCTTCGGGTTTTATCTGTTGAAATTATGTCTTTTTTACGAATAAGCCTTATTAGGGGCCGTATGCCTCATACGAAAAGCGAGCGTAGCGAGTCTGGGGGCCTTGGTCCCTAGTAATTTACAAAAAACACTTTGTTGTTCTCTCACAATCATGCTTGCGTGGAAGTTGTAACTTCTTGCAGCTAGAGATCGGTGTTTTTTTAATTAATCAATTTATTTATTTATTTTATGTACCAATTGGAACAATCGAACTTTATTAATTTCTTTTTTGAGTGCGTTACTTATAATTCCCTTGTTAATCTTTAAAAACCAGATATTTTTACTGTTGTTATGTATGCATATAGTGAGCTTTGTTATTAGCTATAGAGTGTTGTTATGACACTGTGAATTCGCGATCTCTTTTACTGAGTTGGCGGCAGTGGCAGTTCACTATGACGGGACTCGACTGTCATTTTATCCAACAATATAGTTACGCTAATCCCTGACTCACTGATTCACTCTTTAACATTTCCGGGCAACCTGCTCCCAGATAAAACTTTTACCACCACTCTTCCAAAAAGATTTAAAGGTAAGCACAAAAAGCCCAGTAACAATTACATTGTTTGTACGATCCGCTTGAAATTTTTCATAATTATGTATGAAAATATAGAAAACAATCTGCGCTACTTTAAAAATCTGAAAATCCACCCTCCTCCATTATTAAGCAATAGTTTTACTATTTTCAGTTCTATTTTATTTCCGAGAGTGAAAAAAGTTAATCATTTGCGTGACAAAATTTGCTGTCGCAATCGACATAATATCAAACACGCAACAAAATCACGGTTTACGGGCTTTAAAAGAAAAGTTGCGATTTCAATTCGTTTTAAACAGTTTTTCCAGATTAGCTTAATTTATTTTTCAATCAAATGATCGTCTATTGAAGCATTGATATAAGAGAAGCTGTGAGCACAAAAGGAAATCTTTGGAATGCGTAAAGTTTCTGAATGCGAAATAAAAAATAGAATATGAATTTATTTATTTTAGGTGAACGAAGATTCAATATATTGAGTGTTAACATGCTTTCGTCAAATGTTTTTTTCTACCACCCGTTGTCTTTGCCTCCACAAGGGGCTTTGACTTCTTGTAGTATTATTATTTGCCTTAACGTTTCCTTTCCTTTCTTTTTTTTTTCTTGCTAGTGGTCTTCATAGGTGCTTACACATTCATAGAGACTTAAATTGATAGCTTTCCAAACGCGAGTACCAATTTTTTACTGTACAATGTACTATTCTTATGGAATCAGTTTGTTGCAATTTAGCGAATTTCTAAATTAAAAACAGAGTACTACTAATATCTTTTAAATAGTGTATAAAATTGGAAAAAATTGCTCGATCGTGAAAAAATTAAAACTTTGTAAAGTAATACATGTAAAAGTCAAATTGTACGTACGTTTCGGCCGAAAAATTTTCGATCTTCTTCAGCACACAACGTCGCAAAAGACAATTTTGGGACACTGTGTGTGGGTTTCTGCTGAAAAATGTCGAAAGTTTTTTGGCCGATGCGTACGCGCAGTTTGATAAGTACCTTTTATGAGCGTTATTTTATACAAAGTTTTAATTATTTCATCTTTTAAATACCAGTTTCTTTTTGAGTGTTTTTGCTATTGCTCGATCTTGTTACCGTAGGATTTAATAGTCAAATGAAATAAAATAAAATAGTAGAATTCAGTTGGAGGGAGTAATTTTTCGGATTCTTAATTAGCAGCTGGCAAGAATCTGAGGTGTAGTACTTTTTATTCATTCATAGTTTTTTTTAAAATTGTGATGTTGAAAGATTTTTTTAAGGTTTTTATAAAAGATTAAAGCTGCTGCAAGTTGGGCATTTTTTAAATTTTCCTTCGGATTAAAAATCTGCATTGCATGCCAGCAAAGAAGCTCACTGATACATTTAAAATATTTTGAAGACATTACGATTTCTGTATATATGTTGTTATCATTGAATACTGATAATCTTTCTTCGATTTTATATTTTGTTACTTAATATCAAGTACTTTAAAAATAGTTTGATGAACTAGTACACATATATTTTTAACATGTGTTTGTAATTTTAATAAAAATAGAGGCGATAGCGTTCTGCGTAATTCTTACCCTGATACGAATATAAGTAACCAGGATTATAGGAAGTACAAATTCATTCATTTGAAAAAAAAATTCTCCCCTATTGCTAACTGAATAGGCGACCCTCTTAAAAATTTGTCAGTCTTTGGTTGATTAATGCACGTTAAACGCGATTAAATACAATCTCAAGGAGGTAGTAAACTGTGATCATTTTAACACTATAGAATGAGAAGGTAAAAAGAGGGATTAATGCAGTTAAAAATAAATAGATGGAAATGCAATTTTATAATTTTAGCATATGTTTGAAGATATTATCGACAATAAATAAAGTAATATGGATAAGCAAATTAATTAATACAATACAAAAAAAAAATGTTCTTAATTTGAGTATAAAACAATAAAATATTGAAAAAGCACACACATAAAAAATAAGAAGAAATAATAAAATAACAAATAAATAAATTAAAGTAATAAATATTTCAAAATATTTTTTAGAGAATCACGTAACCGTGTTTTCTAAGTTTGCTGTAACTATTCACACAATATAAATTTATCTCTTAAATTGAAACTGTCAGTAAATTTTAAATAAATGAATAAATATTAAAAAATGTATTTCGATACCCAGCAAATATCCAAATTCACTGCAGTAGCAGATATATCTAAATAACATTCCTTTAATTTCAATCCGATCATTCAAGGCTGATAAAACGACAATCTATAACACAAAGTGCATAACGTCTTAATAGATAATACTCACCAGGATCCTACTTATGGCAAGCATCGTTGTAGAATATTCGAGATCTTAAGGTGGTTCAAATGAGAATAATTCAACAAAATTCCAAAAATGAAGGAACCTTCTCTATATATACTCCAAGAGGACGAAGGGGTGGTCAGATGAAAAGATGAGGGAAAAAAAAACTGATCCGCCACTGCCTCTCTCTTTCTCTTGTTTTTCAACTTTCGCTTTTGTTTGAGGAGTTTTTATTCAGGCTTTTTGGACGATTCCGGGTTTCAAGCTTCAGTAAACACCAATCGCAAAGTAGCTTTAACGGTTAGAGGGACCGTATAGGCGATGCTAGAGGTGTAGAGTGACATGTTCGAGTGGCTGTGCTATTTTCTTAACAAAGTAATAAATAATCAAGCCTTTCTTCTGAAAAATTCAGATTTTTTAACTTTTGGACTTCCAATGCTGTCCCGAAATTCTTTTTTGGTTAGTTTTTCATAGTGGCAACTAATTTATACCATCAACTTTCCATTTGTATAAAAATGGAAAAAGAACGGTGTAGGGGGGGGGGGGCGGCAGATGATAGGTCAGAAATATTCTGCCCATTAAAAGGCTTGATTATTTATAAAGTTGAGACTTCTTAAACAAGATTGATCGGTTAATTATTGATGTATTTATGCACCTTTTCTTTGAAGAATGATATTCACAAATTTATAGCTGAATAATTCACACAATCGTTGAACAAGTGAACCTTAAAAACTATGAAGAACCGCTTTATTTTTAGATTAGTTATTTTGCTTCAGTGTTTTCTAAGCCCTAAACAATAAGTAAAAAAATCTGATGTGTCCAACACATGACTTCCTTGCACGTCCATTAGATCAAAAATATTTTCGACGCACTTCCTCTAAATTTATTTGTTTGAAAGAGATAAAATATCAATAATAGTAAGGTTTAGCGATTTCTAGCCAAATATTTCGATATCGCCAAGCTGAGTTCAATTTGAAAGATTTCCTTCTGACACTTTATTTGGCGATATTTCACCAAAAGCCGACAAACTTGAGATAGTCTGCGAGATTTTGGGGATAGCCAAAGTAGTCATTGACCACAGACTTTCAATGAATTGAATGCATCTATACACCTCAATGTATTCAAAGTCATTTGGCTCACCATGTAAATAAATTCTCAGTCGATTGCTGTCAAAAAAGATATTGAAAACAGTTAGATATTACAATAGTTCTAAATACAAAGTTAAAAAATCTACGGGTTAAAGTTTTAGAGTTATACAAAATAGGAAATAATTTTTGGCGCCAAATTTGGCGATATTTCGGCGAAACTCGTCAATGTCGACGAGATTTGGCGAGATTTTAAGCATAAACCAAACAATGAGAGATTATCGCCAAATTTGGCGATATTATCGCCAAAACTCGCCAAGAACGATGACAAATGGCGATACTTTGGGCATCGACCAAATGACTGACTATCGCCAAATTTGGCGATATTTCGCCAAAACTAGCCAAGGTCGAGGACAGACGGCGAGATTTTGGGCATGTACCAAACAATGACTGTCTACAGTTGTATTATAATGAAGATGTCCATAGACATTAAGGTACTGAAATTCTTTTCGGTGGTCCTGTAAATAAACTCTCCAGTAGATTGGAACCAAAAATCGAGATGCACAACTAGATGTTACAGCATTCTTATATATGAAATTTCATAATAGTTTTTGAGATTTGAGAGTTAAATATGCAAACACGTACACCAAAAGTCGCCAAGCTTGGCGACTTTTGGCATAGTTCTTGAGGGAGGCACGTGACCGTGGTCGGACCATTACCTAACTTATGTGGTAGGACGGTATTGTGCTTGAAATGGATGAATGCCCCTAAAATTGCTATTGACCGTAATGTATTGGAAATCTTTTGAGTGTTCCTGTAGCAGAACTATAAATGATAAAGACACTTTTTTTAATGGAGAAATTCATTTTCTAACTCTTTACAGCATATATCACTTCTGAGTCGTTTGAAATAGCCCAATACCTCTAAAAAACGCTTTGATGAATTTCGGCCCATAGAGCGTAATGTATTTCGAATCTTTTGGGCGGTCCTGTAGATAAACTATTCAGTCGAATGGAACCGAAAGGGGAGGTGCACAACTAGATGTTACAACAATCCTAAATATAAAGTTTCAACATTCAACGCCTAACAGTTTTTGAGATATGCGAGTTTAATGAATTTCGGCCCATTGAGTGTAATGTATTTCGAATGTTTTGGGTAGTCCTGTAGATAAACTATCCAGTCGAATGGAACCAAAAGGGGAGGTGCACAACTAGATGTTACAACTATCCAAAATATGAAGTTTCGTCATTCTACGCCTAATAGCTTTTGAGTTAGGCGAGTTTAATGATTTTCGGCCCATAGAGCGTAATGTATTTCGAATCTTTTGGGCGGTCCTGTACATAAACTATCCATTCGATTGCTACCAAAAGGGGAGGTGCACAACTAGATCATAGAACAATCCTAAATATCAAATCTCAACATTCTACGACCAATAGTTTTTGAGATATGCGAGTTACATACATACGTACGTACGTACGTACGTACGTACGTACATACATACGTACGTACGTACAGACGGCATGGAAAAACTGGCCACAGTAGACTCGCCACTGGTCAAAATGAGTTGCAGACGCGTTAATATGATCGTGCATGCTAGCCTACGATGAGATGCATCGAAAAAAATTTTAAAATTAAATTTAGAGGTAGTCAAAATCGGTTTTTTTGTCGAAATTTGGCCCCCAAAATTTTTCGGGATCACATTACTTCCTTATACTACGTACAAGGAAGTAAAAAAAGAGTTAAAAGGAAGGTATTAAAATATACTGCAAGCTATTTATACTCAGGCTATCTAATTAATAATAAATTCAATTGTGATTTTAGATAATTTTATGTTAGTGCAAGCTGATTATAAGAACTTGCCGCTTGTTTTTAACCTTTGATTTTAAATCACTAGGTAACCAGTAAAGAAATTTCAGGGTTTCTTCTAAAAAAATCTGATGTGTCCAACACATGACTTCCTTGCACGTCCATTAGATCAAAAATATTTTCGACGCATTTCCTCTAAATTTATTTGTTTGAAAGAGATAAAATATCAATAATAGTAAGGTTTAGCGATTTCCAGCCAAATAGTTCGATATCGCCAAGCTGAGTTCAATTTGAAAGATTTCCTTCTGACACTTTATTTGGCGATATTTCACCAAAAGCCGACAAACTTGAGATAGTATGAGAGATTTTGGGGATAGACAAAGTAGTCATTGACCACAGACTTTCAATGAATTGAATGCATCCATACACCTCAATGTATTCAAAGTTATTTGGCTCACCCTGTAAATAAATTCTCAGTCGATTGCTGTCAAAAAAGATATTGAAAACAGTTAGATATTACAATAGTTCTAAATACAAAAGTTAAAAAATCTACGGGTTAGTTTTAGAGTTATACAAAATACGAAATAATTTTTAGCGCCAAATTTGGCGATATTTCGGCGAAACTCGTAAATATCGACGACATTTGGCGAGATTTTAAGCATGAACCAAACAATGACAGATTATCGCCAAATTTGGCGATATTTCGCCAAAACTCGCCAAGAACGATGACAAATGGCGATACTTTGGGCATGGACCAAATGACTGACTATCGCCAAATTTGGCGATATTTCGCCAAAACTCGCCAAGGTCGAGGACAGACGGCGAGATTTTGGGCATGTACCAAACAATGACTATCTACAGTAGTATTATATTGAAGATGTCCATAGACATTAAAGTACTGAAATTCTTTCCGGTGGTCCTGTAAATTGGGCAGATTGGAATCAAAAAACGAGATGCACAACTAGACTGTTACAACATTCTTATATATGAAATTTCACAATAGTTTTTGAGATTTGAGAGTTAAATATGCACACACGTACACCAAAAGTCGCCAAGCTTGGCGACTTTTGGCATAGTTCTTGAGGGAGGCACGTGACCGTGGTCGGACCATTACCTAACTTATGTGGTAGGACGGTATTGTGCTTGAAATGGATGAATGCCCCTAAAATTGCCATTCACCGTAATGTATTGGAAATCTTTTGAGTGTTCCTGTAGCAGAACTATAAATGATAAAGACACTTTTTTTAATGGAGAAATTCATTTTCTAACTCTTTACAGCATATATCACTTCTGAGTCGTTTGAAATAGCCCAATACCTCTAAAAAACGCTTTGATGAATTTCGGCCCTTAGAGCGTAATGTATTTCGAATCTTTTGGGCGGTCCTGTAGATAAACTATTCAGTCGAATGGAACCGAAAGGGGAGGTGCACAACTAGATGTTACAACAATCCTAAATATAAAGTTTCAACATTCTACGCCTAACAGTTTTTGAGATATGCGAGTTTAATGAATTTCGGCCCATTGAGCGTAATGTATTTCGAATGTTTTGGGCAGTCCTGTAGATAAACTATCCAGTCGAATGGAACCAAAAGGGGTGGTGCACTACTAGATGTTACAACTATCCAAAGTATGAAGTTTCGACATTCTACGCCTAATAGCTTTTGAGTTAGGCGAGTTTAATGAATTTCGGCCCATAGAGCGTAATGTATTTCGAATCTTTTGGGCGGTCCTGTACATAAACTATCCATTCGATTGCCACCAAAAGGGGAGGTGCACAACTAGATCATAGAACAATCCTAAATATCAAATCTCAACATTTTACGACCAATAGTTTTTGAGATATGCGAGTTACATACATACGTACGTACGTACGTACGTACAGACGGCATGGAAAAACTGGCCACAGTAGACTCGCCGTTGGTCAAAATGAGTTGCAGACGTGTTAATATGATCGTGCATGCACCTACGATGAGATGCACCGAAAAAAATTTTTAAATTAAATTTAGAGGTAGTCAAAATCGGTTTTTTTGTCGAAATTTGGCCCCCAAAATTTTTCGGGATCACATTACTTCCTTATACTACGTACAAGGAAGTAATAAGGATTTTGTATCCTTAAAGAAATTTCGTGGTTCTTTCTTTTTTAATAAGAGTAAAATAATCAATGAAAAAAAAACTGGATGGTATCTTATTTCGATTGTTAAATGAGTACAAATTGTGCTTGATTCAGGCTATAGTGATTGGATGTAGTGTGGAATATTCAGATATAGTTTTCTTTACTTTATTCTTTTCTTGAAAAAAAAGTATATCAAAATATAAATGCACTTTGCAGACTTATTTTGTGCAGCAAGTTTCCTAGCGAATCTTTATATCTTGTTATAATTATATGAAAGTTATTGAGCAATTTCACTTGATACTTTTTCACCTCTAACATTTCTTATTGCGTTTCTCCATTATAATGAGTCTAACATTTTAATAATTACAAATAAATGAAATTTTAAAAGTATGTAAAAATATTAAGAGATAACATTTGAAAATCGTCAAACTTTAACTAGTAGAAAATAATCTGTCCCGAAACTTTCCCTTAAACCTTTCAGACCTGATTAAATAAGTTTCTCTTTGAACTATTTTCATTTTTTTTTTCATAATAGAGATTAAAATTATGTCTAACAAAATAAAAAATCCTAATTATTAATATTTCGAAGACAATTTTTTCTCACAAATTAGGACATTCTTCCTGTACGGTAGATAATTTTTGTGTCCTCAATTGTGGACACACCCAGACAGCACATAAGTTTAAATCAAGTTTGACATTTCTTTGAATTTGACGCATTAATGCAAGCTTGACAGTTCAACTCATTCTAAGCTGGCAGCAAACTTGCAGGAGTCAAGTTGAATTGTCAAGTTTAAATACAGCTTGATTTAAGCTTGAAAATTGATACTCGCGTGATTTTTCCTTTTTAAAGGAGCGTTGATGGCGCCATCTGTGAAAGAGAATGGACATTAATTGTCTAGCGTCCTAATATTTGCTGAAAGTTCGTAAAAGATGTGTTTTATTTTATATTACCAGTGCCATATTACCGGCAAGGCTAACGGGGCAACTGCCTAGGGCCTACAGATTTTAGAGCCCAAAAATCTTACATCTTACACTTTTGTAATTTTAAATTAAAATTACAAAGGATTAAAAAAAATTCAGAAGTTAAATAAGGTTTTAATTATAAAGTATGAACAATGAAAATAATTCAAATTTACATTTGCATAAATTAATTTTAACTTATTTTTAATTCTTCGAAATGCTCTATATCAATATAGCATACCAATATGTAGGAAAATAACCACATTTGTAAAGATAATTTTTAACGTTAAAAAATAGCAAAATTTTTCAATTATTTGTTATTTTAAAAAATATTTACAAAAATGACTAAAGTGTTTGTATTCCATACATGTTAGCAACTGTGATATAGCATTTCGAAGTAACGTTTAACTATCTGTTTCTTTCATTTCAGATTACTTAACACAAAATTTGTGTTAAGTAAACCCATTCTATATTTCCAAATATGGAAATTCTTCAAAATAAAATACAATTATACTACGAAACTGATTTCAAAATCAGTCGTTTGTCTGGATTTTGGCCAGCAGTATTGCTTCATGAGTGTTGCGGTACTGAAAGTTTTAAAACGTGTTTTTTTTATTTTAATTTTTATTTTATTTTAATTTATTTTGATGCATTGTTTTAATTCTGATGCATTCCATGGAAAAATAAAAGAAACAAATGACACATCGCCCACTTATCAATTTGGCGAGAAAACAGCGTGGTAAGTCACTTCAAACTTTAGTCATAGCTGCACAAGGCTACGGTGGCGGAATGAATAGCGTGCTCGACTGCGAAGCCAAAGGGCCCGGGTTCTATCCCAGCGACGAACACTCGATGGAAACAGATTAAATTAAATTGAAATTTCAGCGTAGAGGGGGAAAATGCGGAAAAATAACTTATGTGGGGCGCGTTAGCGGGCGCCCCGTGTATTTAAAATATTTATTAAGCTTGAAATGTCAAGCTTAATGCAAGCTGGGCAAGTGTAAACTAGAACACTTGATTCAAGCTTGCATCAAGCTTACACGATTGAAATTTTCAAGCTTAATTCAAGCTTATTGACTTGATAAATGGAGCTTGCTTCAAGTTTGATGCAAGTTTGCTGTGCTGTCTGGGCAGGGTCTGAATAGGTTAAGGTTAAAAAGGATAGAAATAAAATAGCTAACCAACTTCAATGCATTTTATATGCATAAACTTCAGGCGAAATTATAATTTTCTCCGGCAGAAGCTCAACACAAGAACAACTATTTTAACATCAATTTCTCATTAAAAAAAATAAAAGATATCCTAACAAGCAACGTAGCTTTAACTGCAATGTCTTACTTGCTCATGCGCAGCATCTATAAAACTTCACGAAGAAAACACAACCGTCAGTTAGATTCGGATAGTGAACAAAAGTAAGATTTGTAAACCTATAAAACTCATGATGAATGAACGATGAACGATGTTAACGGAAATGAATGATGTTAACGGCTTAGGCATTTGGAATCCAATGCTATAATTTCAGTAATAAAGTTCGCTAATAAAACAGAGAATTGCTTTGTACCTCAAACGTAAATAAAAATGCGGCTGTCATTTGTTGCGCTACAATATTTGAAAGAGGAGATCGCCATACAACAGGCTTTTGAGATCATGAAAATATTTCAGGGATGACTTTCTATCAACCCAATAATTATGTTAATTGGTTTGTAATTTCTTTGCCTATTCATCAGGGTGTAAAAAAAAACGGATTTCTTTTTATTTATTTAAATCTGATTTTCTGATTTAGTCAGATAAATAAAAGTAAGATTTAAAATAATTATATTTATAATTAAATAAGTTAAATTACTTTGTAAAGGGTATAGACAACTGGTAAATATCAAGTTGTTGTTGCTGGAACATGTATTTGGATTTGTGTGCTTGTCACGAGAAACCGCTTATAAATCCACGTCAAAGAAAGGACAAACACAGGGTGGGGGCAAATGCCTTGGGGAGTACTTTTCTTGGTATCTAGATCATATTCAAGTTACATCTGGAGAAAACCGGCCAAAACTCCAGACCGCTAGACCGACGGCCCCGCGAGAGGACAGAACCCTGCTAGTCCAGGCAAATTAGACCAAAAAACAGCAAATGGGGGAAAAAAATTTATATATTTTTGAAACTTGGGGAAAACACTAATTGGGTATGTAGTTCAGACAAAATCGCAAATTTTTTGGAAAACGCTTCTTTTTATCCCGATTTTTAACCAATTTTGTCTTTTAACCCTTCAATCCTCAGTTTTACAGCAATTATTTTCGTAACAAAGTTGTAGAGTATTCAATTACCTTTAAAGTGAGTTATTATTTGTAACTTTATCTTTAAATGATCAAAAGTTATTGCAATTTGAAATTTTCAATAAATTTAGCAAATTTGAATGAAAACTACATTGCGCGTCAAAGTATGACAAAATCTAGGAAAAAAAATTATAAAGTTTTGAAACTTTGGGAAAACATTGGTGGGGATGTAGTTGTATGAAACAGAAAAGTTCCCCCTCTCGGGGGGCCACGTCCCCCCTTAAGTCCCCCCCAAAACAAGGTCCTTTTGGGGATTTTCACTTTTATCTCAAAAACCGTACGTCTTAGCAAACAAATGTCAATTACAAAAAGAAAGCTGATAAAATTTCCTACAAGATTGTAATTGGTTTTATTTTTCTATATGCAATAGCTTTCGAGATATGTTTTAGACAAAATCGCAAACTTTTGGAAAACGCTTCTCTTTAACCCGATTTTTAACCAATTTTGTCTTATAGCTCTTCAAACCTCAGTTTTATAGGAATTGTTTTCGAAACAAAGTTGTAGAGTATTCAATAACCTTTAAAGTGAGTTATTATTTGTAACTTTATCTTTAAATGATCAAAAGTTATTGCAATTTGAAATTTTCAATAAATTTAGCAAATTCGAATAAAAACTACATTGCGCGTCAAAGTACGACAAAATCTAGGGAAAAAATTATACAGATTTGAAAGTTGAGGAAAACATTGATTGGCGATGTAGTTGTATGAAACAGAAAAGTTACCACTTCTCGGGGTTCCGCTTCCCCCCTTTAGCTCCCCACCCAAAAAAAGGATCTTTTTTTGGATTTTCCCATTTATCTCAAAAACCGTGCATGTTAGCAAAAAAAATGTCGCATACAAAATGAAATCTGATGAAATTTCCTACAAGATTGTTATGGCTTATTTTTTCTAGATGCAAAAACTTCCAAGATATACGTCTTAGAAAAAATCGCAAATTTTTGGAAAACGCTTCTATTTATCACCATTTCCCACTAACTTTGCCTTATAGCTCTTCAATCATCAGTTTAACAGGAATGGGTTTAAAGCAAAGTTTTAAAGTATTCAATTACCTTTAAATTTAATTTTTATATGTAATTGTATTTTTAAATGACCAAAAGTTACAGCAATTTGAAATTTTTAATACATTTTAGGGAATTCGAATGAAAAATGCATTGTGCGTCAGAATGCAAGGGGAAACCTAGGACAAAGCTTATAAACGTTTGAAAGTTGGGGAAAACACTGGTTGGGTATGTAGTTGTATGAAACAGTCTCTAGGGGTGCCGCGTCCCCCCTCTTAGCCCCCTCCCCTTAAAGTTCTCTTTTTCGATTTTCATTTTTATCTCAAAATTGGTGCTTCTTAGCAAAAGCATGCCAATTACAAAATGAAAGCTGATAAAATTTCCTAGAAGATTATAATTTTTACTTTTTTATGTATAGAATTATTTATTATTCGATATCTTTATTATTAGAATTTTTTTTTATATCGAATATTTTTTCTACATCGAATAGCTTCGAGATACGTTTTAGAAAACCTCGCAAATTTATGGAAAATGCTTTTTTTCATCCCATATTTCGGCTAACTTTCCTTCTAGCTGCTGATTCTTAATTCAGAGAATCGAACAGTCGAATTATCAAAATTTGTAATCTCCTTTTTTCAAGAAATTCCCCTCTCTTCTGTTACATTTTCCTTATCTTTAAATCATTGTCCGAAAGTCTGGGAAAATTCTTGAAAAGACGGCCAAATGAAATCAGCGGGGATAACAAAGAACAATTTGGAACTTAGAAACTGGGGGTGGAGAGATCTGAACTCTCTAGTTTATATGAAACGAAAACCAGCTCCAGAAACAATATTATTACTAATTTCATGAGGCTACATTCAAACTTGCGGAAAGAAATGCATGTGTGTAAAGGTCAATTTGCGCTGTACAGCAATGTGCAGGAAGACCATGAAGATACATTTTTATAAAATTAAAATTGTTCCATAGGTTTGTTGCACTATTATTGTACAGATGTTGCACACAAGAGAAAGAAAGTGAGCTATAATTATGCAGTAATTTTTTTATTAATTTTGCTGACATTATTAATTCTGATGATGAATGATCACTGAAATGCAAATGTCAAAGTACATAATATTGAACAGATGTATTGCATTACAGAATTCTATTGATGTAAAAAATATCACTTTCAAAACATTTTTTGGGTGTTGGGAGAGGGAGTTAATTTAGACTTTAGTACTAACATTTATGTGTTAAATATGCGTTTATATACCAATAAACTGTAACTAGTTCAGCAGAAACAATAGGAAGAAGAAATAAAAAAAAAACGAAATAAAACCAAATCGTACGCTTATGTAATATAAATTATTATTGAAAAAAAGAGCCGTTTTGCATAAAAAAATTTTTGGAGGAAAGGGGCTACCCCCCCCCCCCAAGGTAGAGGAACTTTCCTGTTTCTTAATATTGCACCCCCTACAAGTGTTTTCCCCAGGTTTCAAAACTTTATAAATTATTTTCTAGATTTTATCGTACTTGGTCGAGCAATGTAGTTTTCATTCGAATTCTTAAAAATTTATTGAAAAGTTCTAATTGATATAATTTTTTATCCTTTACAGACAAAATTACAAATAATAACTAATTTTAAAGGAATTGAATACTCCTGGACAAGTGAGGGTTGGAGAGCGCTTTCCAAAACCTTGCGATTTTTTCAAAAACTTATATCTCGAAAGCTTTTGTATCTAGAAAAAAATAACCCGCAACAATCTTGTAGGAAACTTCCTCAGCTTTAATTTTGTAACTGACAATTTTTTGCTAAGACGTGCGGTTTTTGAGATAAAAGTGAAAATCCCAAAAAGGACTTTGTTTTAGGGGGGGCTGAAGGGGACGTGCCCCCCCAAGAGGGGGGAACCCTTTCTGTTTCATACAACTACATCCACAACCAATGTTTTCCCAAAGTTTCAAAACTTTATAATTTTTTTCCTAGATTTTGTCATACTTTGACGCGCAATGTAGTTTTCATTCAAATTTGCTAAATTTATTGAAAAATTCAAATTGCAATAACTTTTGATCATTTAAAGATGAAGTTACAAATAATAACTCAATTTAAAGGTAATTGAATACTCTACAACTTTGTTACGAAAACAATTGCTGTAAAACTGAGGGTTGAAGGGTTAAAAGACAAAATTGTTTACAAATCGGGATAAAAAGAAGCGTTTTCCAAAAATTTGCGATTTTGTCTAAAACATATCTCGAAAGCTATTGCACTTAGAAAGAAATAACCAATTACAATCTTGTAGGAAATTTTATCAGCTTTCTTTTTGTAATTGACATTTTTTTTTTTGCTAAAACGAACGGTTTTTGAGATAGAAGTGAAAATCTAAAAAAGTGACCATTTGGGGGGGCAAAGGGGGGGACGCGGCACCCCGAGAGGGGGGAACTTTTCTGTTTCATACAACTACATACCCAATTAGTGTTTTCCCTAAGTTTCAAAAATATATAAATTTTTTCCCCTTGACCCCTTTTTCCTAATTTAACTGGACTATGTTCCTCCATCTGAGCCATCTACCATTGAAATATCAAGTTATTGATAGAATAAATATGTAAATAAAATATTTCTTTGGCATGCAAATAAAATAATTTTGTCCCAAGTGGATGATTTTGAAAGCGTAGAAAAATCGACTGCCTATATACTGACTTAATTTACAAATTTAAAAGCAAAGATTAAAAAAAAGTTTACAGAAATGTTAATCACATGCAGTAACAATAGCAGCATTATGCACAACCTTTCTCAGCTTGTGGGCCACAGAAATTTAAAAATGTGAGGTATCAGGGGCCAATCAAGTAGTGCATTCTTTTAAGCAAGATATTCTTAACATAATAGTGGCATGGTCAACGCCGCCAACCATTTTTACTGTAGCAAATAAGCTGAACCTAACCGGCTTTACTATAATCTGCATTTTAATTATTTTTCATTTTCAAGATACTAGGTGCTAACATTTTGTAAAACGCGTTTTAGAGTTACCCTGCTTGAAGATATAGTCTTTTGCCAGATCGTACCTCTACCTGATGAAAAAGGGCGCTTTTTAAATTAGCTAAAATTCGTTATTCTGTTTTGGAAAAACGAATTATCGGCAATTCTAAACTCCTGTTATCTAAGGGAACTTTGCGTAACACACTTTGACTTATTTATGTCACAAACTTTTAAATTTGCCATAAAATTGGTGACATTCTACTTTTATGTTTGTCAGTTTAACGTGATTCTACGTACTTGGAATTGCTTTGTTGCAAAGGCATGAATGATTTTATGCTGGCGAAAATTGCCTATCCTGGCAACCATTATGCTTATTTTTTCAGTTTTTTATTAATATCTTCTAAAATAATTCGAATTTCGAAATTTAAGTCAACTTATTGGCTTCCCCGAAATTTTGCGAATTTGTGGACACCTTCGTCGAAACTCAAATCCCCACGATTTCGAAGGAGATATCAGAACAAGCTTGCGTCACCGGCCGTTACTTTTTTTAGAATAGAGGGAAATAAAAGGTAGTCCATAATACGCAGGAATAGTGAAGCTTTCTGTTGATGAAAACATCTTTAGAATCGATTCAGTAGTCATAGAGATGTCCTTAGCGCGTAACGTATTAGAATTATTTTGATTGTCCATGTAAAAGAACTATTTATGCTATATGCATTAAAGGTAGCCTTTAATACCCAGGAATAACGTAATTTTCTATGAGTGAGAAGCCTCACCATGGCACAGTGGTTATACCACTGAAAATGGTAGACGGCTGAGGTGTGAAGGTCCCGGGTTCGGGTCCCATCGCGCGGCAGTCGATCTAACGGTCTGGAGTTTTGGTAGGTTTTCTCCAGATGCAACGTTAATACGCGCTAGAACCCCTTAGAAAGTCCTCCTACCAAGGCACCCCCCATCCTAGGCAGATACCCCACGTGCAGGTTTGCCTTAACACACACAACATGAGTGAGAAAAATTTCAGAATCGGCTTAATAGTTACAGAGGTACACATAGAGCGTAACGTAATTTTTATGAGTGTCCCTGTAAAAGAACTAAGTATGCTATATACAAGAAAGGTAGCCTACAATACTCAGGAATAGTGCAGCTTTCCGTCCGTGAAAAGTTTTAGAATCGGTTCTGTCGCGCCCTTGGAAACCCGTGTTCTCTCACAGTATTATTCTATCTATGTGCTTTCACCAGGGAGGGTCGATGCTGACCCCTGACCCTAGTTGACGTCACCCCCGACTCAGCAAGCTCCCGCTTGGACAAGGGGGCGAGAGAAAAAAGAAGAGTCAGTTTAGTTTCGAACGGAGGGAGAGAGGACAATGTGTCTCTCCTCTCGATGGAAACAAAATGTGATGTGTAATTTACTTTTTTTTATTTTCCATTATGGGAAAGCATAGTTGCATCATTTTGTACATAGTTCTCTGTAAATATTAAAAATTAGTTTAATCCAGAAGAGTTAATTGTGATCTATTGAGTATGTTTTCTTTTACCGCAAGTGGATCGGAACCAAAGGAATGCCTCAATTAAATATAACCGCTCGGAAACAGACGATCTACCATTCGCAATTCCACGGTCGCTAGAGTTGTGACATAAAGTGGTGCCAGCGGTGTGATAAAAGAAAAGTCTATCTCAGATCCTTATAACTCCGATTTCTGGATATGTGTGCTTATATAATGATGGCGAGCTAATGTGGATATCCTTACAACTTACTGGATAAATGTGCTGCTGTGATGATGGTACGACAAATCATCAAGTACGGATATAAAGAATCGACGTTTACAGTATGCGTGTGTGTTTGCTACTATGGAGAGGAGCCTGACAACTAAAGTTTGATACTGAAGAAATCAACAGACAAGGTGAGTGACTTTTCCTTGATTGTTTGATACAGGGATAAGTGACATGATAAATAACATGTTTATAATTTTAAGTAAATGTTGGAGCGCATTTATTAGAAATAAATATCAGCTGAATGTTGATTAAAATTAGAGTAAATATTATAGAGAATGCTGAATACTTTTTACCTATTTTAAGGAAAAGCGTAGTGTTAATTTCACAGCACTGGGTTGTGGGTGAAATGATAAGTAAATATGAAATACGTATTTATAGAATGCTGAATATTTATTTAATGTTATTTTATTTTGTTGCATGAAAAGCATGTTATTTTTATTATTTCAAATGATCAGTGTATTTTTTCCATTGTCCGGGTATTGAGAAGTTATGTTATCTATATAAGGGACGTACTTTTGTGCATTGATTAACATTTTTGTGAGGAAAATTTTCTATTTCAATATTGGTTAAATATGGCTTTCTTAATGAGAGGGAGGAAAGCAGAACTCATTTTGCTAGCATCGGAATTGGGGTTGGAAGTCCAACCAGAGCAAACGATGATAGATATAAAAAAGATTATTTTAGGAATGGAAAATTATGACGAGGAAACAGTGAAAGAACTGTTACAGTCAATAATTGATGAAAGGCAAGTGAGGGAAAAAAATGAGATGGAGATTTTAAAACTTCAATCTCAGGAACGGATAGAAATGGAAAAAATAAAGTCACAAAGGTCAGATCAAGAGGGGCGTCAAATTATAGTAACAGGTCAGGAAGGGCAAGGTGGAAAAAGATCGTTTGAAGAAGTAATTAAGATAATTAGACTCTTAACGGTCAAAGTTCCAAACAAAGCCGAAGGCTGGGATTATTTTTTCACTAGTCTGGAAAAAGCGTTCAGTAGTGAACAGGTTGAAGATGAATTAAAGGGGAAAATTTTGCTTTGCTTGTTAGGAGAAAAAGCGGCTCCATTACTGTCATATGTCGAAGGGGAACAGTATGAAAATTATGAGGAGTTAAAAAAGGTAGTTTTAAGGGAGTTCCAACCGTCAGCTAGAACATGTTTGGAAAATTTTAAGAAAGCGATTAGGGAGCCTGGTGAGACGTTTGCCCAATTCACCTCTAGATTATCTTCTATGTGGGACTACTATTGTAAGTTGAGGAAGGCACAAGATTTTGAGACGATAAAGCAGCTGGTAGTGGCTGACAGGATATTTGAAACGCTTGACTCAGAAACGGCTGTACACATAGGGGTTAGGCAAGGGGATAATTGGTTTAAACCTAAAGAGTTGGCCCAGGAAATAGATGTGTTCTACATGGCGAAGGGAAAAACGTACCATACTCCTAAAAACGGGCATAAAAGAGAAACTAGTAAGGACTGGGAGAAACATTTGGATTTTAAGAATTCCAATAGGGGAAATTATGAGGAAAAAGGTAAAATAGATCTGAACAGGAGGGTTGGAAAGGATTTTTCTTGCTATCACTGTGGGGGAAAGAACCATTTAAAAAAGGATTGTTGGAGATTAAATAGGAATCCCCAAAACAAAAATACGGGAAGCGCTAAGTCAGCCAGAGCAAAGAGAGTAGAAAAAGATCCTCAGTCAGACAATGAGATCGAAGAAGGAGCAGTTATTGCTAGAGTTAGTAAATTACTAAAGTCAAAACCCGAGGGAAACACAATAAAAAATCAATTGTGTAAGTTAGAAAAAATTGACATTAGTGTTGACGGGGTGGTCACGAATTGTTTAGTGGACTCAGGAACGGAAATAACAGTAATTAGAAGAGGTATTGTCCCGAAAATAGATATCAGGGACAAGCCTTCAATTTATTTAAAGGGCATTTTTGGCCCAGCAATAAAATGTCCGTTAGTAAACATCCCTTTGGCGATAGCTAAGGATGGCAGAACGAATGTGATTCACGAAGAGATATTGTGTGCTGTTGCTCCTGAATTGCTTGAAGATATGTTGATACCTCCGGCTATCATAAAAAGACTACAGGAAAGCGAGTCAGGATTAGATTGTAGGGACCCCCCCGGAGACAAGAGGGAAAGTAACGTGAGTCAAGGCGAAAATTACGTTCCGCTCAGCGAAGCTGTAGAATCAGGGAATGATTGTATAGGGGGGAGAGCAACTCAAGTCAAAACAGGTGATTCTTGCAGTTCAGAGGTCGAAAAAGAGAGCGCAGATAATGAATCAGAGATAGATGGACATCGGGACGAAATCAGTCACAGTGAAAGCTTATCTTTTCTGCATCAGCAAAGAGAGTGTGAAAAGCTTGTTAGGCAATGGGAGTTAGGAAGAAAAAATAAGAGCAATTTTTATGTATCTGACGGATATCTCTTTCACACGGAAAAAATTCTTGGGGAGAATTGTGCTCAATTGGTTTTGCCCGAAAGGCGGAGGGCTGAAGTTTTAAGATTAGCTCATGAATCTCCTTTTGCTGGACACATGGGGGAAAGGAAAACAGCAGAAAGAATACGATACTCTTTTTATTGGGAAGGTTTAAAGAGGGATGTCCATGATTTTGTTAGCAGTTGTCACGAATGTCAGTTGACAAAACCAGTAAAAGTAAAAGATAGAACCCCAATTACTCCCGTTACGAGACCTGAATTGCCATTCCAGGTCGTAAATGTAGATTTAATAGGACCCATTGAGCCGATCAGCTCTAAAGGTCACCGATTTATTCTTTGTCTTGTAGATGTCCATAGTCGTTGGGCAGAGGCGGTTGCAATTACTAATTTATCAGCTAAGACAACCTGTGAAGCGTTGTTAGAAATCTTCTCTAGGACGGGGATCCCGAATGTTATTGCTTCAGATAACGGGACGAATTTCAAGGCGGAATTAACTCAGGAATTTGAAAAGCGGCTAGGAGTAAGTCCCAGGTTTTCTACACCCCAATACCCCCAGAGCAATGGATTAGTGGAACGGTATAACTCTACCCTTAAAAGGATGTTACATCATGTTATAAGGAGCGAAGGGAAAAAGTGGCATTTATTTTTACCTTATGTGTTGTGGGCATATCGAGAAATACCAAACAGTACCACTGGGGTGGCACCTTTCCAACTTTTGTATGGAAGACCTCCGCGAGGTCCTTTATCAATTTTAAAGGACACTTGGACAGGAGAACACAAGGGATTACAACTAAGCACGACCCCTGTTTCTAAATATTTGCAGGAGTTGAAAGCAAAACTCGAATATGCGGCAGAGCAGGCAAATTTGATAGCAGGTGTCCAACAACAAAGGACAGCTCGATATTATAATTTACGATCGAGCGATAGGAAATTTAAAATAGGGGACAGAGTAATTGTATTAATTCCCGACTCATCGAATAAACTCTACGCAAGATGGCAAGGTCCGGCGATTATTGAAGAGCAAAAGGGTCTTCATTCTTTTATAGTTAAAATGGAGGACGGGTCTAGAAAACATGTCCATCAAAACAAAATTAGACAATATGTTGTAAGATCTAATGCAATTAATATGATTTTTGAAGGTGAGGAAGAATTTGGGGAGGTAGAAAATGTACCTTATAAACAGAAAATTCCAGAAATTTTTGGTACCACTTTGGATAATTTAAAATTGCCAGAACTGAAAGGGGAGGAGTCAAACATTTTAAGAAAAATTATTCTTAAGTATAAAAATTTATTTACTAGAGAAGTACAGCCAGCTAAGGTTGGGGTGCATAAAATAGAATTAATAGAAGGAGTGAGTAGGAAGAAGCCTCACTGTTATCCAATACCAATGGCATATCGTAAAGAGGTAGATAAACAGGTAAAGGAATTACTGTGTTTGGGTTTAATTGAACCTTCAGACGCAGAAATTGCTTATCCAGTTGTCTGTGTCGCAAAGAAAGATGCAACGACTCGGTTATGTGTGGATTTCAGAGGGTTAAATGCGGTAACTAAGGTCCCCAGCTTTCCCATGAAAGATCGGGAAGAGTTAATTTATGTTGCAGGGTCAGCTAAATGGTTAACAAGCATAGATCTTTTAAGAGGGTACTGGCAGATCCCCATGGAAGAAAAGAGCAAACCATTAACAAGCTTTACCACACATTCAGGACAGTGGCAATTTAAAACTATGCCTTACGGTTTATCAGGCGCGGCCGGCACATTTCAAAGGGAAATGAATTTAGCTTTACAAGAGCACAGCGAGTACGCGCAGGCCTACATCGATGATGTTATCATATTTTCAGAAACTTTCGCTGACCATATGAAACACATTGACAATGTTTTCAGTCATCTGGAAAAATTAGGATTTTCCGTTCGGTTAGAAAAATGTACTTTTGCGGCGACGGAGATAAAATATTTAGGACATCGAATTGGAGGGGGAAAACACGCCCCAGATGAAGAAAAAGTTGCTGTTATTAAAAATTTAAAACAACCAACTACCAAAAAGGAAGTTAGGTCAGTGTTAGGTCTTATGGGTTTTTATCGAGCATATATCCCTAATTTTGCTCAGATTTCGGTACCTTTAACCAATTTGACCAAGAAAAATTCACCGAGTACCAATATTCCATGGAAAGGAGAGCATGAGGAAGCTTTTCAAAAGCTAAAGAAATTACTGTGTGGGGTTACTGCTTTGGCGACACCTAATTTTTCAGAACCATTTCAGGTGCATGCCGATAGTTCCAATTTAGCTGTTGGGTGTTGTCTGACACAAAAGGACGAGAATGGAGAGTATAAACCCATAGCTTTTGCCAGCCAAAAGTTAACTGAAACTCAGCAAAATTGGGCAAGTATTGAAAAGGAAGCTTGGGCAGTACTTTTTGCACTCAATAAATTTGATAAGTGGATTCACGGGGGGACGGTGGAGATCATCACTGATCATAATCCGCTAACATATTTAAATGAAGTGACTCCCAGAAGCTCAAAGCTCACACGCTGGGCATTGGCGCTTCAAAGATGGAAATATGTAATCACCCACAGGCCAGGTAAAAATCATAAAGCGGCAGATGCCATTTCAAGACTAAAGCAGGATGAGTAAAATTAATTTCTGTTTGATTTGTAATTTATCAGGTAATATTTTTGTTTGTTTGTTTAGGTGTCTTTTAGTTTATTATTTTTGTATGTGTTTTTTGAGTTGCTATAATGTTTTTTAATCAAAGTGAAAGTTTAAAAAAAAAAATCCCTGTATCTTACTTTGTAAGGATAGGTCATTCATAGATCACTTGTGAGACTGTTTCGTATATATTATATAATTGGAGGAAATCAGCCTTTAAGGGCAAATTTCGCTCTTAGGTGGGGGCGTAATGTCGCGCCCTTGGAAACCCGTGTTCTCTCACAGTATTATTCTATCTATGTGCTTTCACCAGGGAGGGTCGATGCTGACCCCTGACCCTAGTTGACGTCACCCCCGACTCAGCAAGCTCCCGCTTGGACAAGGGGGCGAGAGAAAAAAGAAGAGTCAGTTTAGTTTCGAACGGAGGGAGAGAGGACAATGTGTCTCTCCTCTCGATGGAAACAAAATATGATGTGTAATTTACTTTTTTTTATTTTCCATTATGGGAAAGCATAGTTGCATCATTTTGTACATAGTTCTCTGTAAATATAAAAAATTAGTTTAATCCAGAAGAGTTAATTGTGATCTATTGAGTATGTTTTCTTTTACCGCAAGTGGATCGGAACCAAAGGAATGCCTCAATTAAATATAACCGCTCGGAAACAGACGATCTACCATTCGCAATTCCACGGTCGCTAGAGTTGTGACAGGTTCATTAGTTCCAGAGATAGTAATGTAAATCGAATGAGTATCCCCATAAAAGACCTATTTGTGATATATGCATGGCAGGAATAGTGTAGCTTTCTATCAGTAAAAAAAAAATTTTTAGAATCAGTACAGACGTCAAAGAAATACCCATGCGGCTTAATGCATTAGAATTAATTTGAGCGTCCCAGTAAAAGAACTATTTAAACTTTTATTTTATTTTATTTTTAAAAAATTCATGAAAGGTAGCCATATGTTGCAGAAAACTCTGTTTTAATTTCTGGGTCCGCCGTTCTAAAGTCCAGTAGGAGTAAAAAGTTCTAGTAAAGAGTCCACTTGTTAGGATTTAACACGAACTTTATTGCTTCTAGCTGTACAAAATTCAAACGCACTAACGGCCAGTAGCTTGCTCTAACAGTCCGCTCAGTACCAAAGCTTTTACAGATGTTGTGATTCACACGCAATAAAATACTTCCACAAGTAAAATATTCAGTGGAATCTTATGAGGGATTGCGGGAACAGTCCCTCAAGACTAAGCAATGAGGAATTTACACAGCGCTTAAAAACGCGTTTTTAAAAACATGCAAATTGCTACTTCTATAAGTTCTAACACAGAGTCTTATGCTCTCAACAGAACGGACGTCTATTTCTCATAGCAGTCAAAAACAGACTGACTCAACCGGGGCAGCACGCTGTCGTATTTATAGGGGAAGCAGAAGCTATTAGAAATTTCTCGAAAGATCCCCTTAAAGAGCGAATTTTGATTACGTGATATAGGAATACAGTTGAATCATAAGACTATTACCCTATATTAATGCAGGAAAATGAAATTTATAGGCCCCCGTTTTGAAAAATCGCGCCAAATATCCGAAATATCGCCAAGACTGGCAAATTTTTGGCGAAATATCGCCAAGTTTGGCGCCAAAAATAAGTGACCCCAAGAGCGACATCAGCTAAGCTCTAACATCAATATTTCTCGAGATTTTAGAAAACCCTATGCTAACCAATGGGGAAACCCAAAACTCTATATCTCCCGGTCTAGGTAACCGATTTAGATTCAACAAAATACGAAATGTAATTATTTGGCGCGTAGAATACGAATTTTAAGCTAGTTTACCCCTAGAACAGCCAATTGGCCCAAAAATTCGTAAAACTATAATACTTACGAATAGAAGACTATAGAAAAAGTTTTTGATTCGGTTCAATAGTTACAGAGATATTGGCTTCGTCAGGATTCGATTCTTAGGTTCGTCGTTCTAAAGTCCAGTTTATGTAGAAAGTTCTAGTGAAAAGTCCATTTGTCAGGATGGAACACACATTTTATTGCTTCTAGAACTTCGTCGAACAATCAACTGTGCAAAATTCATAGACACTAATGGCCAGTACCTTGCTTATAATAGTCCCCTCAGTACAGAAGCTTTCACAAATGCTGTATTTCTTACAAAAAATAAAACACTTCCACTGGCAAAAATTCAATGGAAACTTACAAAAGAAATCATAAACAGTCCCCCAGAACTCAGCAATGAAGAATTTACACTTTATACTCAACAAAAAAGTAAAATACCGCTTCCAATAGCACAATTTCCAGAGTAATGCATCAAACTCAATTAGCTTTCGAATATAACTATCTCTTGTGGCCTGCCCTGTCTCTATTTATAGGTGTCGCAGAAGCTAAGCGAAAATTTTGGTAGGAGCTATTTCTCGAAGAACCCGCATAAAGCTCGAATTTTGATTATGTCATGGAAATGGAAATTAGTAATAGTAAGCTACAGCGCAATATTAATGCAGGAAAACAAGCATTACTGGCCCCATTGGTAAAAGCGCACCAAATGGCGGAAATGTCGCCAAGCCTGGCGATTTTTTGGCGAAATATCGCAAAATTTGGCGTCAAAAATAAGTTCCCATAAGTGAAATCATCAAAGCTCTAGCTTCAATATTTCTCGAGATTTCTAGAAAACCCTATGTTAACCAATGGGCAAACCCAAAACTCCGTACTTCGCGTTCTAGTTAAGCGATTTTGATACAACAAAATGCAAAATTTAATTATTTGACGCTTAGGGTACAAATTTTAGAATAATTTTAATATCTGGGAGGCAGAACAAACCGAAAAAGAAAAAAATATGTAAACCGTTTATTATTTAGAGGTGCCTTCAGAGCGTAATGTAATTCTTATATGTGTCGCTGCAAAAGAACTATGTGATATCATGGATAAAGGTAGCTTATAATACACGGGAATATTGTAGCTTTCTGAATATGAAAAATGTTTGAGAATCGGTTCAATATTTACGGAGATGCAATAGAGCATAGTCCAATTCTTATGAGTCTCCCTGTAAAAGAACTATTTGTGAAATATGCATAAATAGTACGCTATAGTAGTGGTAGCCTATAAAACACAGGTATGGTGTAGCTTTAAATTAGGGGAGAAAGTTTTAGAACTTGTATAGTACTTACAGGGATGTACATAGAACGCAATGTATTAGAATTATTTTGAGCGTACCTTTCAAAGAACTATTTATGCTATATGCATAAAAGGTAGACTGCATATTAATCCAGGGCGTAGGCTATTTTCAGTCCAAATTTTACACAAATCCGTTTAACGGTTTTTGCGTCAACACCCTCAAACACAAAAAAATGCGAACTTTTACATTTATCATTTTAGTAGAATAACTTTCAATAAAGAAACATAATTTTTTAAAATCAATGCTATAAAATACGGTATAATAATGCTTTTTAAAAATGTGGCCATAATATACTTTGGAACAATAGACTATACCATTATTAAAAAACGCTTTTAACAAAGGGGCGTAACTGTTAGAATCAATTAAAATATGTACGTTATAACAAGGCTGTTTAAGATTGTTTGTCAATAATATATACGTTGAAATAGTGAACTAAACCTTAATTAAAAATCTGGAGTGACTCCACTCGACTTTCCGAACACTTACGATTAAGATCATTACCGAGCATTTAAATAAATTTTAATCGATGAATAATTCAAATATATATAACAAAATGAAGCTCAATCGAATGTATCGTTTAAACGCTAGCGCACTTTCAAGAATTTCTCCCCATAGGCTATAATGTAAAAGGAATTTTTGGCGTAGCCCTGTAGAAAAACTATAAGTCCTATACACACCAAAATCAATACCGGTCTTGCGATGGTGGTTTATAACATGTATACCCAATTTGAGCTCAATCGAATGTACCGTTTAAACGCTAGCGCATTTTCAAGAATTTTTCCCTATAGGCCATAATGTAAAAGAAATCTTTGTCGTAGCCCTGTAGAAAAACTATAAGTCCTATACACACCAAAATCAATACCGGTCTTGCGACGGTGGTTCATAACATATATATCCAATTTGAGCTCAATCGCATGCCCCGTTCTGGAGTTATCGTGTTCACTCACATACACACATACACACACACACACACACACACACACACACACACATACATACATCTCGTAAAAATAGCATACATGAATTCAGAAGACCCCAAAACGTGTAAATACACCAAAATCTCGAATTCGAATTTTTTCATGATTACAATACTTTCCTTACATGGTACATGTTCGGAAAGTAAAAATGACTTTCAACAAAGGGACGTTAATTGCTGGAAATAATGCAAAAATCCACGGTATAACAATGCTCTTTACAAATGTACGTCAATAATATGCTTTGAAACAGTGGACTACACCTTCATTTAACTTTCAACAAAGGGGCGTAATTGTTGGAAATAAGGCAAAAATACACGATATAACAATGCTCTTTAAAAATGTGTGTCAATAATATACTTTGAAACTGTGGACTAAACCTTTATTTAAAATAACTTTCAATAAAGGGAAGTAATTGTTGGTAATAATGCAAAAATACTCAGTATAACAATGCCTTTTAAAAATGTGTGTCAATAATATACTTTGAAACAGTGGACTAAACGTTTATTTAAATGACTTTCAACAAAGGGGCGTAATTGTTGGAAATAAGAAAAAATACACGATATAGCAATGCTTTTTTAAAATGTGTGTCAATAATGTACTTTGAATCAGTGGACTACACTTTTATTTAAAATGACTTTTAACAAAGGGACGTAATTTTTAGAAATAATACAAAAATACACGATATAACAGTGCTCTTTAAAAGTGTGTTTTAATAATATACTTTGAAACAGTGGACTAAACCTTTATTTAAAATGAGTTTCGAAAATGGGCGTTCATTGTTGGAAATAGTGCAGGAATAACAATGGGTACACGGTATAACAATGCTGTTTATAATGTGTGTCAATAATGGACATAGAATCAAAGGGTTATATTAAAAATGCCTTTGAACAAAGGGACATTATCGTTAGACTTAAGGCAAAAATATACGGTATAACTATGCTTTTTAAAAATCCGTCAGTAATATATTTCTAAACAATGGGCTAAATTTTTAAAGAATAAAATTAAACAAATGGAAGTAATTGTTTCAAATATATGTAAAAGTATGGGTTAAAGTGCTTATACACTGGATTAACTTATAGAATACCTTTCATGTATTAGCGTAAATAGTTCTACAAGGACACTCAAAACAATTTTAATTCATTACCGTCTCTGTAACCACTGAACTGAATCTGTAATTTTTTTCTCACTGATAGAGAGTTATGCTAATCCTGAGTAATATGACTATACCTTTCATACATATTGTTATGAATTTTCGGGGCAACCCGCTGTTCTGGGGCTTAAAATAGTTCAAAATTAGTATTCTATGCGTCCAATAGTTAAATTTTGCTTTTTGTTGCATCAAAATCGGTCAACTAGAACCGGAGATACGGAGGTTTCGGTTTCCCCATTATTTTTCTATGGGTTTCTAGAAATCTCGAGAAATATTGGTCCTAGGGCTTCGATCTCTTCACTTTTGGGGACTTATTTTTGGTGCCAAATTTGGCGATATTTCGCCAAAAGTTGCCAAGCTTGGCGACATTTTGGTTATTTGGCGTGATTTTCCCAATGGGGCCTGAAAGTTGGTTTTTCCTCATTGAAAACGCATAATAACCTAACATTTCTCTTCTATGACGTAATCAACATTCCCGCTTTATGTGGAATCCTCGAAAAATAGACTTTTCTCGAAGATTGTTGTAGCTTCTGCGTCGGGTATAAATATAAGCGTGTTTCGTGTTTCTGAAGCCCCAGTTCAGTGTTGATCAAGCTTTAAGAGAGTGAGTACGCTTGCTTTGCTCTGTGATAGAAGCGGTGTTTCGCGCTGTTTATGAAGCTTTGAATTTAAGCCCAGCAAACACACACAGGTTCACTGAACGTCTATTAACGTTCAGAAGACGTTTTCTGAACGTTAGTAGACGTTCAGAGAACCTGTGTGTGTTTGCTGGGAGTGTTGTGTGTAAATTCTTGATTGCTGAGTGTTGAAAGACTGTTAGTGTTATCTCTCGTATATTTTCACAGAATTTTTGCCAATGAAAGTGTTTTATTTTGTGTGAGAAATACAGCATTTGTGAGAGCTTCTTATCTAAGTGGACTGTTAAAAGCACATTACTGTTTAATTATGCTTGTGAATTTTGTACAGCTGATTGTTCTACGAAGTTCTAAAAGCAATAAAGTTGTGTTCCATCCTGACCAGTGGACTTTTTACTAGAACTTTCTACACCAACTGGACTTTAGAACAACGAACCCCGGAAACAAGCAGAGTATTTCTGCGACATATAAAACAATTTTACAACAGCTCTCATAAGAAATACATAAAATTGGCATAATTGTAACCATTGACCAGATTCTAAAAAAATTTCTCAGGTAGAAAGCTGCACTATTCCTGAGTATCATAAGCTAAAGTTCATGCATATAGCATAAATATTTCTTTTACAGGAATTGTCAAAATAATTCAAATGCAATACCCTCTATGGGTATCTCGCTAACTACTGAACAGATTCACAAACTTTTCTCACCAATAAAAAGCTACACTATTCCTAAAAATTATACACTGCCTTTCATGCAGGTATATGTAGATATATATATGAGACGTCAGATATTTCAAGTAAAGTTTCAGAGTTAAGGCAGGTAATATGGTTTATTGAACATTACATTAAGTTACAATTTAGAGTGAGAAGAGGGGAGGGGAGACGGGTACAAGAATCAGCGTGGACTCATTAAGCAGTTCCAGTGGCAGAAATCTCTCGATTTTCGATGTGCGGGAGTATTTACGCTTACCACACCACGTGGTTTGTGAAGACATAACTCCGCCTCTCTCTTATCTTTGATCGAACCACACACATTTACCAACATGACCCGCATCCGGGGCTACAAGGACGTGGGGACACGTGTACATCTAAAGAACTCAGAATCGACGGCCTGATGTCTGACAAATAACAAAATAAATAAAACATAGCTCCAGAGCGCGCGTGGCAAGTATGACAGGAAAGCAAAACTTACAGTGTAAGTACCCGCTTGAACAATACCCAAACTAGTAAAACCCAAATTACCTTTTTATACATTACATATATATACATAATTTTTTTTCAGAGACACTCATAAGAATTATATTACGCTCTGTGGTCATTGTAACTACAGAACTGATTCTTAAACTTTTTTTACTAATAGAAATTTTCAATATTCTTGATTATTATAGGCTGCATTTAATGTATGCAGCGTAAATAATTTTTTTACTGGGACACTCAAAATAATTATTATACATTTACACTCTATGGTTATCTCTCTTACTACTGAGCCAATTCAAAAACTTTTCTCACCGATAGAAAGCCGCTGAGTATTTTAGACTGTCTTTTTATGAATATACCACAAATAATTCTTTTAGAGGGACAGGCAAGTATTACATTATGCTCTCCGGGTACCTCTGCATGTAGAGAACCGAATCGAAAACTTTTATCGATAATATAAAGCTTCCATTTCGGAGTATTAAAGGCTAAGTTTCATGGATATAGCTTAGATAGTTCTTTTACAGGGACACACAAAATAATTGTAATACATTAAGCTGTGTGGGTATTTCTTTAACTTCTGAATTGATTCTAAAACTTTTTTCACTGATAGAAAGCTACTCTAGTCCGGAGTATTATGGCTACCTTTCATGCATATATCATAAACAGGTCTTTTACTTGGATACTCATTCGATTTACATTACGATCTCTTGAACTAATGAACCGATTCTAAAATTTTTTACTTCCTTGCACGGAGTATAAGGAAGTAATGTGATCCCGAATAATTTCGGGGACCAAATTTCGACGAAAAAACCGATTTTGAATACCGCTAAATTTAATTTAAAGAATTTTTTCGATGCATCTTATCGTAAGTTAGCAAGCAGGATCATATAAATGCGTCTGCAACCCATTTTGACCAACGGTGAGTCTACTTTGACGAGTTTTTCTATGCCATCTGTACGCACGTATGCATGTAACTCGCATATCCCAAAAACTATTGGTCGTAGAATGATGAAATTTTGTAATTAGGATTGTTGTAATATCTAGTTGTACAGTACACCTCCCCTTTCGGTCCCATTCGACTGGATAGTTTATCTACAGGGCCGCCCAAAAGATTTTAAATACATTACGCTCGATGGGCAGATATTGATTAAAGCGCATTTTAGTGGTATTAGGCTACTTCAAACGACTCAGAAGTGATATATGCTGTTAAGGATTACAAAATGAATTTCTCTATCGAAAAAAGTGTCTTTATCATTTATAGTTCTGCTACAGGAACACTCAAAACATTTCCAATACATTATGGTCAATGGCAATTTTAAGGACTTTTTGTTCCATTTCAAGCACGATACCGTCCAACCATATAGTTAGGTAATGGTCCGACCGCGGCTACGTGCCTCCCTCAAGAAATACACCAAAAGTCGCCAAGCTTGGCGAGTTTTGGTGTACGTGTGTATGTATTTAAATCTCAAAAACTATTAGTCGTAGAATGTTGAAATTTTATATATGATTGTTGTAACATCTAGTTTTGCATCTCGTTTTTGATTCCAATCTACGGGAGAGTTTATTTATAGGAACACCCAAAAGAATTTCAGTACATTAATGCCTATGGACATCTTCAATCCGTAGACAACCATTGTTCGGTCCATGCCTAAAATCTCGCCGTCTGTCGTCGACCTTGGCGAGTTTTGCCCAAATATTGCCAAATTGGCGATAGTCAGTCATTTGGTCCATGCCCAAAATATCGCCATTTGTCACTGCCCTTGGCGATGTTTGGCGAAATATTGCCAAATCTGGCGATAGTCAGTCATTGTATAGTCCATGCTTAAAAGCTCGCCATTTGTCGGCGAGTTTTTCCGAAATATCGCCAAATTTGGGGACAAAAATGACTACGTATTTTGCATAACTCGAAAACTTTTACCCGTAGACTTTTGAAATTTTGTATTTAGAACTATTTTAAAATCTAACTGTGCATTTCTTTTTTACACTCATGTCCATAAATTAAGGATAATGAAGTTCAGGCAAAGAAAGAGAAAGAAGCAAAACAAATTTTACTTATTTGTTAAGTCTATTTATTAAACAAAAAGTAAAGAGCAAAAAAGATGCTATATGTTTGACATAATTAATAAAAATTGCAAGTTTTACTCTCTTGACCAAATTTAAAAAAAGAACCTATTTACAAAAAACAGTATAACATGGTTAGTAGGATGGTTAATACGGAGTATGTCTCCCGGACGATGCAATACAGGCCTGACAACGCCTAGGCATGCTGAGTATCAAATGATCAATCTGATCTTGGGGAATATTACACCACTCATCAAGCAATGCACTCCGAAGTTCCAGTAGACAGGTGGGAGGGGGTTGACGGGCTACAATTCGTCGGCCAAGCATATCCCACACATGCTCTATTGGATTCAAGTCCGGTGAGTATGCTGGCCAATGCATACGGGTGATATCCTCCTATTGAAGGCATTCGTCTACAATGTTTGCACGGTGAGGACGGGCGTTGTCATCCATAAACACAAATTCAGCACCCATGGCGCCCCGAAACAAACGTACATGTTGTTTCAGAATGACATCCCGATAGATGTGGCCTGTCATCGTTACACTCTGAGCATGCAGGTCAGTTCTGAAACCAAGAATAATTCCTCCCCAAACGAGCCATCCTGCACCACCGTAACGGTGTCTTTCAATGGTGTTCTCTTGGTGGTAATGGGTACCTGGCGCTCTCCAGATGAATGTCCGGCGAGAATCAGACTTCAAACTAAACCTGGACTCGTCGGAAAACATCACACAAGACCACTGTTGCGGTGTCCACAATGCATGCTCTCTACTCCAGGTTAATCGCAGGCGACAGTGAGTTGCGGTAAGTGGAACACATCTGACAGGCCTACGAGCATATAGACCAATGTGCCCTAAGCGTCTGTACACGGTCTGCCTTGAAACTGTCGTACCGGTAGCTGAAGAGAGCTGACGAGACAGGTCTGATGCTGTACTCCATCTGTTTCTTTTGGCAGTAACTGCCAAATAGCGGTCCTCATTCGGCGTTGTAACTCGGGGGCGACCTGTGCTGTAACGTCTACTCACATTACCATCATCTTGGAATCGTTGCCAAAGCCTGGAGATGACACTCTGGGCGATTCCAAGCTCCTCGGATACTTCCAGCTGGGTACGTCCACATTCCAGTCGTCCGATAATTCTGCCACGTAAAACATCATCCAAATGCCTCCTTTGTGCCATAACTATGCGGTTTTTGCACTGAAAGGCTTTCACAGCGCTTGTGAACAATTTTACTTCTTTGCCGCCATTCCTTATATACCCCTCTCTTACAGTCTCGTCATTGTGACGTACCATCCACGCCATCTGGTGGTTTCCTGTAATTTGCATATTCTTCTTCAAGATGTGTGTGATCATTCCACAGGGGAAATTTTTATTTTAGAGATCAATTTCTGTGTGATTCTGAATTATCCTTAATTTATGGACATGAGTGTAATTGCAATCCACTGGTAATTTATTTACAGGGTCTGCCAAATGTCTTAAAATACAGTAAGGTGCATGGATACATTCAATTCATTGAAAGTCTGTGGTCAATGACTACCTCGGCTATTCCCTAAATCTCAGAAACTATCTCAAGCTTGTCGGCTTTTGGTGAAATATCGGCAAATTAAATGTCAGAAGGAAATCCGTCAAATTGAACCCAGCTTGGCGATATCGGAAATATTCGGGTAGAATTCGCTAAACCTTACTATTACTGCAGTATTTTATCTCTTTCAAACAAAATACGTTTAGATGAAGTGGGCCGAAAATATTTTTGATTTAATAGATGTACAAGGAAGTCATGTGTTGTCCACATGAGATTTTTTCACTGACGGAAAGCTACACTATTCCTGAGTAACATAAACTAAAATTGACGGCATATATCATAAATAATTCCTTTACAAGGACACTCATATGAATTACACTGCGATCTGTGTGTATGTCTTAACTACTGAATCGATTCTAAAATTTTTTTCACACAATACTATTCCTGATAGAAAGCTACACTATTCCTGAGTATTATAGGCTATCTTCCATGCATATAACACAAATAGTTCTTTTACGGGGACATTCAAAATCATTCTAATACATTACGCTAGACAGGCATCTCGGTAAATACTGAACCGATTCTAAAAATATTCTCATCAGCAGACAGAAGCAAACTGAAACTCAACTGGGACAATGTGCTGTCCTTTTATAGGTGTCGCAGAAGCTAGGAGAAATTTCTCGAAGGATCGCCATGAAGCGCCAATTTTGAATACGCCTTAAAAATACAGTTGAATCGCTAGGCTTTTACGTAATATTAAGGCAAGAAAACAAACTTTATATACTTTTAAACAAACTTTTACCCATTGGAAAAATACCACTAAATGTCCGAAATGTGGCCAATCTTGGCGACTTTTTGGAAATATCACCAAATTTGGCACCAAAAATAAGCCCCGAAGAGTGAGGTCAGCTAAGCCCTAGCACCAGTATTTCTCGAGATTTACAAAACCCTGTGTCAACCAATGGGGAACCCCAAAATTTCTTATCTTCCGTTCTAGTTAACCAATTTTAATGCAACAAAATGCAAAATTTAATTATTTGGCACGTAGAATACAAATTTTAAACTACTTTAAACCCCAGAGCAGCCTCAAAAATTCGAAACAATATATCACAACTAGTTCTTCTGCAGGGATACTCATACGAATTACATTACGATCTCTATGGAATTAACGAACCGATTCTAAAACTTTCAGTGATGGAAAACTACACTATTCCTGAGTACAGTACAACCCCGTTAAGCCAGACCCCTTTAACTCGGATGTCCGTATAACCCGGACCGAAAAAAAAAAAGGAAACCACCGAAAGTATCAAGAAACTGAGTAGTCTAGGTGTTAACCAAATATTTGGCGGTACTGTACTGGCGCACGGCGTGATGTTGGCGCTTACTAAGCGCTTAATAAATATACTGTATAATTAATATTCTGTATGCTGTTTTTTTTCATTAAAAGGCGATTCTATATACGATTAGTTACGTTTATCTTCCCTTTACCGATTTTTCGACACTATCTCCGTGTAACCCGGATTTTCGTTAACCCGGATCGGCCTCGGTCCCAATAGATCCGAGTTAACGGGGTTCTACTACAAGCAACCTTTCATGCATATATTACAAATTTACACGGATGCTCATAAAAATTACATTCTACTCTAAGGGCATCTATGTAACTACCGAATCGATTCTAAAAAAATTTCAGTGATAGAAAGCTACATAATTTCTGAGTAACATAGCTAAAATTCATGCATGTATCACAAATAATTGTTTTACAGGGACACTCATATGATTTACATAGCGATCTATCTGTATGTCTGTAACTAGGGAATCAATTCTAAAAATTTTTTTCACGCTACACTATTCCTGAGTATTTTAGGCTATCTTTCATGTATATAGCACAAATAGCTCTTTTACAGGGGCACTTAAAATTATTCTAATACAGTACGCTCTAGGGGCGTCCCAGTAACTACTGAAACGATTCTAAAACTTTTTCACTGATAGAAAAGTGCATTATTCCGGCGTAATATAGGCTACCTTTCATACATATATCACAGTTTTTTTGCAGGGTCACTCATAAGAATTACATTACGTTCCATGGGCACCTCTGAAATTACTGAACCGTTTCTACAACTTTTTTCACTGACAGAAATCTACACTATTCCTGAATAGTACAGGCTACTTTTAACGCATATATCATAAATAGCTGTTTTACAGGGAGACTCATAGAATTACATTACGTTCTAAGGGTATCTCTGTAATTATTGAACCGCTACGAAAACTTTCTTCACTGATAGAAAGCTGCTGTATTCCTGAGTATTATAGGCTAATTTTCATCCATATAACATAAATATAGCTCTTTTCCAGGGACACTTAAAATAATTCTAATACATCATGCTCTTTCGGTTTCTCTGTAACTACTAGACGGGTTCTTAAACTTTTTCACTAATTGAAAGCTACACTATTTCTGAGTATTATAGGCTACCTTTTATGCATACATCATAAATAGTTCTTTTACAGGGACACTCATAAGAATTGCATTAAGCTCCATTTGTAAATCTGTAATGACAGAACCGATTCTAAAACATTTTCGCTGACGAAAAGGTACACTATTCTTGAGTAATATAGGCTACCTTTCTAGCACATATCACAATTTTACAGGGACACTCATAAGAATTACATTATTCTTGATTGCCATCTCTGTAACCACTAACCGAGTCTAAAAATTTTGTCGCAAGTAGAAATCTACCCTGTCCTGAGTAACATAAGCTAAAATTCATGCACAAATATTTCTTTTACTGGAACACTCAAAATAATTCTAATACATTACGCCCCATGAGCATCTCTGTAACTACTGAATTGTTTCTGATATATATATTAGGGTAATTCATAAAATTCAAGTTTTTATTTTTTTGACTCTCAACCCATAATATCATTCTATCTACTAAAATATGAATTGGTTATTAATTTCAGAATTTTTTATTGATATTTAGGGGTCGCTACCAACTCTCAAAGTTTAAAAATTAACTGCAATAATGCTCTTTTGGGTCTACGCGTTTCCTTCTCTTCTCTACTTCCGGCCACCCCTATATCAAGCAAGTACCAATAAATTGAGCACCTCCCACTGCAAGAGGGGGGGGGGGCAGAGAAAAAAGAAAAAAAATATTTTATGTGTATGACATTCCCCAGCTTTAGTTAGCTGGACTGATATTTACAACATAAACAATCCTGCTTCTTACCTAGAGATAAAATCATTGAAATCCAAAGTGGTTGTGTTCGCTCGTGAATGCGACTTACTTTCGTTTTTTTTTTTTTTTTTTGTGTGTTGTAATATTATTCATATAATGGCTTCAGATGTTATAAAAACAAGAAAAAGAGATGAAATATGGTTATTCGGACGCACTTGCTCAGAATTAGTGCAAACAAGATTACCCTCAGTGCAAGAAGTAATGAGTTTATTTTTTCACTATAAAAATGTAATGAAAAAAGTAAATAGAGAATCAGCGTCATTAACTGCTGGTGGTGTGATGACTATATGGGAAAAAGCAAGTATTCCCACCAAGGCAAAGCAACATGTTATCACAAAAATACTCAAATATTTCAAGGAATGGCAGAATTTAAAAAAAAATAAAGAAAATAAGGCAAAGCGTTCAGCTGTTCAGCAACAATCAAAGAAAAAGAAAACAAGTGGCAATCAAATTTAAATGTTCTGTTTGATATAGCTCACTCTAATGCTCTAAATATAATGAATATTGACGAAGATAAGCAATTTCTTAACCAAATAAAAATGAACCGTCTTGGACGAATCGGTAAGATTGATAAACAGTATTCTAGAAAATTTGCTAAACAATTAGAAAAAGAAGTTAAGTTGGAAAAAATGAAAGAAAAAGAAGCAATAAATAGACTAACTGAGAAATACGATTTATTGTCACCTTCAGCTACTTCTTCTACAGAGGACAGGAGTGATAGTGACATGAGTCAAAGTCGTCCTAATTCTCCGAAGCCAAGACCTCCTTCAAGCAAAGATTTTTCGATACCAAGGAAACGAGGCCGAAAAACAATCCTAGATTCTAATTTAGCAACTAGTCTCGATGTCGCTAAATTGAGCGACCGGAAAGCAACTGTTGTTTTGACATCTACACTCAAAAGTCTAGGCTGTAATGTATCAGAATACAACGTAAGCTTAGCCTCTATACTTCGCCAAAGAATGAATAATAGACTGCAGCTTGCTGAATCAATAAAATCTGATTTCCAACCCCAAACTACACTAACTGTGCACTGGGATGGAAAAATGCTCGAGGACATAACAGGGCATGAAGTAGTAGATCGTCTACCAATCTTCGTATCTGGAAAAGGAGTGGACCAGCTCTTGGCCGTTGCTAAGCTTCCAGATGGCAAAGGAGAAACCATGGCGTCTGCTATTTTCGAGACAATTTCATCGTGGAGCTTACGTGATAAAATAAGATGTATGTGCTTCGACACAACGGCATCTAATACTGGGCGAATAAACGGAGCCTGTATTCTTTTGGAACAAAAAATGCAAAAAGAATTGATTTGGCTCCCTTGTCGGCATCACATCTTAGAAATCGTACTGGAAGCTGTCGTAGTATCAGCTATTGGACCATCCAGCGGTCCTGAAATTATAATTTTCAAAAAATTTAAGAGCCGTTGGACAAAAATAAATCAGGAAGACTTCAAAACTGCAATTTTTGAATCATCTACTTGGAATTGCGTTCAAACTGCTGCGACCGATATAATTACTTTTGCTCAGAATCAACTACAACAATTTCAGCCTCGTGACGATTACAGGGAGCTCCTTCATTTAATCATTATCTTTTTAGGAGGGATTCCTGAAAGCGGTATCTCATTCAAAGCCCCTTTTGGAATGCATCGTGCACGTTGGATGGCGAAAGCTGTATATGCATTGAAAATGTTTCTATTTAAGCACCAGCTTAAGATCACAATTAAAGAAGCTAAGGCCATTACGGATATCTGCTAAGGCCATTACGGATATCTGCATATTTGTTGTACTTGTCTATGCAAAATACTGGTTTACAGCGCCAGTGGCTTATATGGCACCTGAAAATGACCTGAAGATTTTGAAGGACATAGTTGAGTTCGAAAAACATGATACAGTTTTAGCCAAAGTCGCCGGGAAAAAGATGTTGGGTCATCTTTGGTATCTTTCTGAAGAACTGGTTGCTCTAGCTTTTTTTGATAAGCGAATTTCTAATGAAACAAAACGCAGAATGATTTTAGCACTGAATAACGAAAGTTTGGAAAACAGTCCTAAAAAGGCATCTTTGAGGTATGATGAAATCAAAAATCAAAATATCGAAGATTTTGTTATAACAAATACAATCAAATTTTTCAACACGACTGGTATTTCATGCGAGTTCATACAAAAAGACCCTGAGCTGTGGGAAGAAGAAGAAAGCTACAGGTCAGCTAAAGAAATTGTACAAAACATGAGAGTCGTTAATGATATAGCTGAACGAGGTGTTGCTTTGATGGAAGAATACAACAAATTATATACAAACGATGAGGAGCAGAAGCAGTACTTGATGTTGTTAGTTAAGAATTATAGACAGAAAAACCCCAACGTCAATAAGTCAAATTTTATATAACATTTTTTCTTTCTTTCTACTTCGAGGTTTCAACACTGTTATTACAAAAATATTACAGGAAGACTTCAAAACTGCAATTTTTGAATCATCTACTTGGAATTGCGTTCAAACTGCTGCGACCGATATAATTACTTCTACTTAATTACTTTGCTATTAATTACTTTCTACCGATATAATTAATCTTATTTAGTATTTTCATTCATAAAACTGTATTCTGATTGTAATAAAATTATTTATTTAAAAATTTATAGTTTTTGCTTCATTTCTCATATTTCAAATTTCGGTAGCGACCCTTAAATATCAATTAAAATTTTTTTTAAAAATACTGGTACGTTTTCTAGTGGAATAGACCATTTTTAGGGGTTGAGAGTTAAAAAAAAGGGAAAAAAAATTTTTGGGGTCTTTTATGAATCACCCTAATATATATATATACATATATGCGTGTGTTAAATATGTCTACGTGTGTATATATGAAAGCCCCCCTTGGAAAATTTGGAGCCCTCTCTATAAAAACAGAATAGCTACGGCCCTGGAGACAGAGATTTATAGCTTTTTTGCTAGACCTGGCAAAACGTTTCAGCTATTTAGCGGTGCGAGACAGAGATCTACAGCTTTTTTGCGAGAGAAGTTTTTAAGATTACAATACAGGGATCTTGCGAGACGAGACAAAGCTTTATAGTTGTTTCGTGATACGAGACAGGTCTATTTTTGTCTCGCATCTATCCCTACTTACGAATTTCTTTTACTTATTGTTGATTTATATATAATCTCACAATGTTTCTTGTATTTCTTATTAATTTCGGAATATTTACCATGTAAGAAAGGTATTGTAATCCTGAAAAAATTCGACTTTGAGATTTTGATGAATTTACACGCTTTGAGGTCTTCTGATTTCATTTATACTATTTTTATGAGATGTACGTATGTATGTGCTTGTGCATGTGTACACGTGCTTGTGTGTATGTGAGTGGACACGATAGCTCCTAAACGATGCTTTCAATTAAGCTCAAATTTGGTATGTATATTATATGTCATCGTCGCACGACCGATATTGATTTTGGTGTGTATAAGATATGTGGTTTTTTTTACAGAGCAACAAAAAGAACTGTTTTGCATTAAGCCTATAGACGGAAATTCTTGAAAGTGCGCTAGCGTCTAAACGGTGCATTCTATTGAGCTCAGATTTAGAATGTATGTTACAGACCACCCTCGCACGACCGCATTAATTTTGGTGTCTATAGGACTTATAGTGTTTTTATAGGGCTTAAAAAAATAATTCTTTAATATTATAGCTTATGGACTGAAATTCTTTAAAGGGTACTAGCGTCTAAATGATACATTTGATTGAGTACAAATTGGGTATGTATATTATATGTCACAGTCACATGACCTCTATAGAATTTAGAGTGTGCAGAACAGAAGAGTTTCAAAAAAGAAATCATTTAAAGTCTGCTAATATCTAAATGGTGCATTTGATTGAGTACAAATTGATATATTATTATATTATACGTCACAGTCACATGACCTTTAAAGAATTTAGTGTGTGTAGAGCTGAAAAGTTTCAAAAACAATTAATCATTTAAAGTCTACTAATCTCTAAATGGTGCATTCAAATGAGTTCAAATCGGGTATTTATATTATAGTTCATGATAGTAACACAACCTGTATATATTTGGTGTGAGTGGGGCTTATAGTTTTTGTACAGGACTACAAAAAATTCTTATACATTGCGCCGCAAATTTCTTGAAAGTGTACTAGCGTCTGTATTGTGCATTCGATTGAGCTCAAATTAGGTACGCTTATTATAGAGCACTGTCTTACATACTGTACAGATTTTGGTGTGTGTAGGCCTTACAGTTTTTTTAGAGGGTATAAAAAATATTTTATACGTTGCGGCCGATAGACTAAAATTGTTTGAAGGGCACAAAGCACAAGTGTCTGAACACTACATCTGATTGAAATAAATCAAATTTATTTAAACGCTTCGCAAAAATGAAGTGTTTGGAAAGTCGATTGGAGTCACTCCAGATTTTTCACTGTAGTGTTGCATCTTACTTCATAGTTGGTGGCATATTCCCTGGGGTATACATGGAGGGAACATGCCACACATTACATGAATTTCTTTAACATTAAATTTCTCAAACAACAACATACTTTGAAAATAATTGATAAATGTGTTTAGCCAGATAAAAATTGAAGAGCATGGTGTATTTTCCTCCCCATCATCTTTTTACTTCAAACTTTGCGCCTGTACTTAGCATAACATCCTTGTTTAATGCGACTCCCCCCCCCCCACACCCGAATTCCCTTATATAAAAATCAAAATTGAATATAAGACAGTGACTGATACTTTTCCTGTCGCTTCCTGCGTTTCAGTAAGTGTTTTAAAGGACATATACCTTTTATATCATCTAAAACGTACGTTCCATAGCACAATCTGTGTGTGCGTATATTTTAAACCAAGTAATCTGGAATAAAATGGATTTTTTCAGCAGCTTCCTTTTCGTTAATTCGGGATAAAACTGGTAAATCGCGATGCCACCGTTTGGAGCAACAAAATAAGACTAACAGAAACCGAGTGGTTCCTACCTACAGAGTTTTTCAGCTTACTATGCCAAACCTGTGTGGTTTGCATTTAACCCTTTAACGCGCAGTGTTCCCACTCTGGGAACACCAAACTCTGACATTTTGACTGTTACCAGTCACGTAGAATAGATTTGATTTCTATAAAAATAGTTGCGGGTGACCTAGCTCCACGAGAATCCTTTACATTTTAGCACGTCATTTCCCGTAAAAAATGGTCACGATTATTTTTAACAGCACTGACATCAGCTGAAAAATGGAAGTATGCGAGAAACAGCTGGATAGAGTGCCCAATGCTGAAAAAGGGTAGCCGTTGCCATCGCTTGACTTAACTACCAGCAAGAAGGCGGACGATCGAAACGTTCCTCGCGTGCCACAGATCTAGAGACCCTTTTTTTACGACAGCTGACTGTGCCGCAGAGCCAGCTGTCGTCAAAAAAGGGTCTCTAGATCCGTGGCACGCGATGAACGTTTCGATCTTCCGCCATCTTGCTGGTAGTTAAGTTGAGCGATGGCAACGGCTGCCCCTTTTTCAGCATTGGGAAAGGCTTGCGCCTCAATGGGTTAACGCTGCAATTCAGAATACCTTCCTACTATATAGTTAGCTAACGATCCAATGACGCTCATGTGTATAAATTAGAACAAATTAAGAATTTGGTGCATAAAAGAACATTATTATCTATTAAATTATTTCCCGCGTTTTCGATGCGTTCCCCGCGTGCGACACCTACAAAGTTCTGGCTTTTGAAGATATCCAAGTACACACTCCATAGAATATGTTGAAAAATAAACATAATTTACATTATTAACAATAGAGAGAATTATTTTCTCTTTGAAACATCCCGAGTATTTCCAACCTTCCTACTTTCTTTTTATAAAAAAAGACCCATTATGATCTGACAAATGGTCATCAGTTTTCTCTGCCAAGAACAAAACGGCCGTAAAAAGAATGACCCAACAGTTTATCCAACTATGGAAAGGCCACAGATTCCCATCTCCTCGGTCACTAAAAGAATCTCGAATGTGAAATTGAAAGGAAAAGGCTAATTATAAACTTTTCACGGCTTGTGCTTCCAAACCAAGAGAGAAAAAAAAAAAATATTTTAGTCACTATACTGCGTTACGCTCGGCACACGTAGGCTCTGTGGTGCGTTTGAAAGGATCGTTTGGAGGAAACTTGAAAATCGAACCGTTAAAAAGGATTACTTAATCCAGTTATAGGAGAGTCGATAATAACTTTTTGTTCCAAGCTTTTGGAGAAGAATGGATTGTTTTGCTCTTTGAAACTGCTTTTTATTTGCGCAGTTTGAAAGGTTATTCTAAATGCTTCCAATGTTTTGTAACACGATACGTCAGAAGTCAACAGACTTGAAGATATTTTGCAAACTGCTCATCACACAAAATAATAGAACCAGGATGTAAATCTTGCGATTCGCTGTGCACTAAAAAGCAAAGTGATTAACTAGTCTTGAAAGAAAATAAATTCAAGCTTTTCGGGGTTCAGACTGAGCCCCCAACAAGGGAATGCAATCGCGCATTGTTTTTCGTTTTCCGGGATTGAGTCTGTTGTTGCGCCCACTACTATCCCCCCCCCCCAATATATATATTAGAAATATATATACAAGATATATACAAGATATATACAAGAAAATTAAAAATACGAATACCACAGGAGTACTCAAAAGAATTTCAATACATTACGCGGTCCATGGACAGTTATTCTTTAAAGCGCAATTTAGAGATATTCGGGCATTTCAACGAAATAAAATTGATCTATGCTGTAAAGTATTACACAAGATAAAGCTGTCCTTCAAAAATAGTGCCAGTAGTCAATAGTAGTCAAGAACGGGCCGAAGAGTTACGTGCTAAAAATATTGCGAAATTCCGTATGTTTGGCATTTTTTTCATGAGTATTTCGTAATATCCATAGGTTCGTTTTTGTAACAATTCACAGTACAACTTGTAAAGAGACATTCTAAATTTTTTTGAGTCTCTATCACAATTAAATTCTTTAAGAAGCTGTTCAAAAGATGGATAATTTCCTAAAGGAACAGCCTTAAGGGAAATGAGTTTAACCGACTGGGCCACTGCCGAACTGAGCAAAGCAAGTAACTTGACAGCATTTTCGAGGGCAACCCGTGTTCCAAAGAAATTATTAAAGCTGGCCAAGGCGTCGAAAAGAACAATCGCTCAGCGATCAGAAGAATGACGCTTGCGTCATTGCGGACATCCTTTCACGCTGCATATCACATTGCCAGGCCTGACTCTCTCACACACTATCCATCGAATCCGATAAAAACACACAGTGTATATCCACTTTTTTAAAACCCCGGCTCCGTTTGTTGCAGAAAGTGTGCTAGAAACCAAATGGCGCGAAAAAATATAATCGGCCGCGTGCGTCCGGAAAACGAACGTTTCTGGTCCGAACAAGAGTTTATTTAGACAAATGTCTCGTCGCATTGTTTCGGAGCTGGTGGCAAATTAGCATTGTTTCCTCGGCAGCCCTTCTGGTTGTGTTTTCCCTAGCTCCGGTGCGAACTGCGCACGGAATTCTCATTACGGTATTAAGAAACAGGGGAATGCTCAGGATTTACGGCAAAAGAGTGTAACTTGCATGGACGGCACACAAATAAGGGCAAGGAGCGTGACGTGAACGGATATCGCGCCGTTGGGTCCGTTTTATTAAAATTCCCTCGCGTTTTATTGAACTTGGAGAGCCCTTGTATTTATAAAACGCTTTCCTGCCATTCTCTGTTGCTTTCTCTAGCGCATAGGTTCCCAACCTTTTTTGAACGGGTGCCCCCTTTTCTAGTGAATATTTCAATACCGCCCCCCCTCCCACTCCAGAGAAATAAGAGCGTTCATAATGCATGGTGAAAACAAGAGTTAAATTTTTAAAAATTACTAATAGATAGAATATCGTTGGAATTGAAACTCTACTGAATTTCTTCTTCATTTAAAAAGGAGGAATAAAAGTTTTAGAGAGGTATCTCTTTCTCTCAAAAGCGAAGTCTCATATCGAAATATGTGAATTTTCGCACACGTGATAGAAATGAATTATCAGAGTGATTTTTAAGTCTTTCTTAGACTATATTTTGTTAATCTTCCCACGCCCCTCCGTGCCATATCAACGCCCCCTAATTTTCTCTGGGTGTTTTACCGCCCCCCTGAAAGCCTCAAACGCCCACAAGGGGGCGTTATCGCCCACGTTGGGAACCTATGCTCTAGCGTATTAGGTTCCTCGAAAGAAATATTGAAGTGCATGCGCGTTGAAAAGTGAATGCCAAAACTTATGAGAAGATCAGAACAGCGGTTTCTAATGCGTGCGCTTTCTTGCCCACGCGGTTCTGTTCAGGTTATTTATTATTCAACCATTTTAAAACGCATTGCTACCAAACTACAACTTTTACACCGTTGAAATGCTCCAAAAGGCAGATACATACTAAACTAACGGATATTTTTTTACTTTAGTTTTAACCCTTTAACACGCAGTGTTCCCGCTCAGGGAACACCAAACTCTGACGTTTTGACTGTTGCCAGTCACGAAGAATAGATTTGATTTCTATAAAAATAGTTGCGGATGACAGCTCCACGAGAATCCTTTGCTTTTTAGAACGTCATTTCCCGTAAAAAAATTGCCACGATTATTTTTAACAGCACTGGCATCTGGCGAAAAATGGAAGAAGGCGAGAACGGCTGGATAGATTGCCCAATGCTGGAAAAAGGGCGCGCACAGCCAGCTGTCGTAAAAAAAAGGGTCTCTAGATCTGTGGCACGCGATGAACGTTTCGATCGTCCGCCATTTTGCTGGTAGTTAAGTCGAGCGATGGCAACGGCTGCCCTTTTTTCAGCATTGGGAAAGGGCCGCGCCTCAAAGGGTTAACAGATTTGGACAAACACAAGAGTCAATATCACGAAATCTCGAACCTTGATAGCTCAAATATATTTGTTTCCCTATACAGACTTATCATTCTATCATGGAAACTCAATACCCTGAATTTTTCCGGTGGTCCATCGACTTCGAGATATCGAAGTATTCACGGCCATAAGTATTCACGGCCAAGGGGAGTATGTCATGGAGGTTCGATCCCTTCCATCCGAAATTTTAGTAAATGCATTACAGTAGAACCCCGATCTATCGTTTTTCAAGGGGTGCGTAGTAAAAAACGATGCATGCGGGAAAACGACGAATGCGGGTTAAATTCAAAATACGAAGAAAACAGTATGTATAAATACACACAATTTATACAGTATAGCAAAAATACTAAATTTGTTACCAAACTGTAAAAGAAACAAATAGAAATTGTGCAGAAATTTAGTGATACTTATATTTAAAAAACAGTAATTTTACACTGGGTTTTTGATTAATCTTTAATTAAACAAAATTTTCAAGATTTGCAATATTTTTGTCTTTTTATCTGTATTCATGTTTGTATATAAAAGCCCTACAATTTCAAATACCTTTATTACGTAGGATAAAGTAGTTGGCTCAGTCTCATCAGCATGAATATTATTCTCAGCTTCTTCGCCATTATTTTCATTTTTTGCGCCACATTTCTTCCATTCTTAGGATATCGCACGTTGTTACATCTAAATCAATGGAAATATAATCACTACAATTCACACTATACACATCCCTGTTGGATGTAAGAACTCTTCATCTATGCCATCATCAACCCAAGATATCATACCAGGAAGTAATTAGATTTGTAAGCCATATTGATCCACTTGATCTTCAATTTCATTTCGGTCAGAAGAAACATTTTACAACGATGAAAGCCGGAAAGCGAATTTTTGACGAACGATACATGCGGGTTTTGTTAACGTTATTTGAATACAGTTTGTGCAGGGACCATAGAAATAAAACGATCAATACGGGAAAACGATGAATGCGGGAACGATAGATCGGGGTTCCACTGTATAATTTTTTATTTGCGTTGACACTGGAGATCAGTTATAGCGCGAAAAAGTTTTAGCGCTACATAACTCCCCTCCCCCCACTCCGAATGAGCTGCATATCCGCCTCCCCCCCCCTTTTTTTCTGGCTACAGCTTGGAAGTATCGTACACAATTTCCCCTCCTAAAAATTCTAATGCGAACTTCACCTGACTTCCTTCTACGTTTATCGAATTATACTCATTTTTGGAGCCACTTCATTTAAACTTTCGATAAACTTTTGACACAGATTAAACTTTTGATTGTGGAACTTTGTTCATTTGAAAATGAGACACGATACTTCATTAACATTATGGATTGGCGATTTTTCGACAAATACTTATCGCCAAGCTGATACCTTAACAAACTTATTTTCACCGTCGAATTTCGCAATATTTCGCCGAAAGTCGTCAAGCTCGGGGACAGTTGACGTGATTTTAGACATGGCCCAAACAATGACAGTTTAGATAGTTCAGTGAATTGAAAGTTTTTTGGATGACCCTGTAAATAAACTGCTCACTCTATTGTAATCAAAAAGAGAGGTGCACAGCTGACTGTTACAACAGACCCAAATACAAAATTTCAACATTTTATGGCTAATCGTTATTGAATTATGCGATGTCTCTCATTTTGCGTAAAATAAATAAATAAATAAACTCTGATTTTTTGTCCGCCTCCTAAAACTGTTGCTTTTGATAAGATTAACTCACATGTCGTATTTCAATCCAGTAAAATGAAATTAACCCGCGCCGACATGAGCCAAAATTTTCGATGTTACAATGGATAATACGATGTATTTAGAAGAAATAAAATACTCAGTGTTATTAATTAAATGCTATATTTAATAAATGATCATCTTATATAGGGGCATTTTCAAAATTGGGTGCTATTTGGAAATTTAAGAAGCAAAAACACAATTTCAAAAAATAGGTAGATTTTATTCCATAATACACTGCTTAAAACATTTAAAGGATATTGTAAGTTTTATATAAAATAAAGATATAAGCGAAATTTTTTTTGCCGAAAATGGAAGAAGAGAATCACAAATGCAATTTTTTCTGATTTTCAAACTGTGGAGTATGCTAATTTTGAGTTCGACGTCAAAAACGTCGCTTCAGCGGCAGCGAATGAAATTGGACTTTCAACTGAATAAAAGACAATGAAGACAAGGATGATCGGCATTCAGTGACTGCTTTGTTTCGATGAGTACGATGTCTCAGCGAAGTCATTTAACCGATTCAGAAGCTTGGAGAGTTGTCGGTAGGTTAGAAGGGGGCTAAACTCAAGCCGAAGTAGCGCAAGTCATTGGAGTGTCACAAAGTGTGATTTCCAGGATCTGGAACCGGTTTTTGGCGACTGAAAGTGCAGGCCGAAGACCAGGGCAATGTCGTAGACGGGCAACAACGCCCAATGACGATCGTTATTTAGTGTTAACGGCTCGGAGACACCTGAATATGTACGCTACTCTTCTCCAACAACACCTTCGCTCGGCTACTGGCACCACGGTTTAAACACAGGCTGTCCGAAACCGGCTCCATGGTGTAGGTCTGTATGCTCGCCGACCGATGGTATGTGTTAGACTAACATCAAGGCATCATCGCGACCGCAGGGACTGGGCAACAGAGCATGTGAACTGGAAGAGAAATGAATGAAGCAATGTTCTTTTTTCTGACGAGTTCCGTCTATCAGTTCATCCTGATAATAGGCGTATTTTCATCTGGAGGGACCGTGGCAGTAGGAATAATCCTGCGTTCGTGCACGAAAGTGTCAGCTTTGGCGGTGGGGGAGTGTTGGTGTATGGTGGCATCTCCATTGACGGGCGCACAGACCTCTACATCATTCGAGATGGACCTCTGACTGGTCGCCGATATAGGGATGAGATCCTCAGACTTATTGTAGTCCCTTACGCTGCAGCAATCGGAGATGACTACATTTTAATGGACGATAACTGCAGGCCACATCGTGCTAACCTGGTGGAGGATTTCCTTTTCAAGGAAGGAATCGTACGAATGGAATGGCCGCCGTGTTCTCCAGACATGAATCCAATAGAGCACGTTTGGGACGCTCTAGGAAGACGAGTTGCTGGCCGCCAACCACCCCCACAAACTCTCCAAGAACTGGGAAGAGCTCTTCTGGAAGAGTGGGACAGAATACCCCAACTCGTGATTAATAGCCTCATTGACTCCATGCCTCAAAGGGCCGTATTCACCAAACTTTAAACCCTGGAGTTAACCCAGCAAAGCGAGCTACTTCAAGGGTTAGTGAGAAAATGGTATTCACAACTCCAAAATCAGGGGTTACCCCAAGAATTGACCCTGACTCCAGGTGCAGATTCTAACCCCGCAAAATCGGAGGGTTGACTCGGGGTTATAAATGGCGGATACGAGGGTTGTTTTTTATAGGTTTGGAAAATCCCAAATATTTGCTAATACTTGAATATTTTGTGCTTTAACAGACGGAAACTGCTGTGAAAACCACCCATCAAGCTATAAAAGCCGCCAAAAGTGATAAAAAATCTTTGTACAATGTTTCCAAAAACTCTCGAGAATGACTGTACTTTTTTTGCCGTAGAGACTGCAGGCGCCATCTGTCGGACTTATCTTGGTTTGCTTTTCCATTCCCTCTCTTTTCTGATTTGAACGCTTTTTTATTCTTAATTATTTTTTGTGTTGAAAATAAGTAAGTAAATTCTGATCTTTCCTATTTATTTTCTTGTCTCTATTGTTCCACAGATGAGGGGCGATTTGGCCAGAGCACTGTGGATCTACTACGCCCGCGCTTTTTTTTTTTTTTTTTTTTTTTTTTGTAAGAAGAGGCGGGATAAAAATATTTACATTGAAGAGATTAATCATTTATGTGTAAAGGATGAAAAAAAAAAGTGTTGTTGAGGGGTTAAACATTTTTGTCTGATTGTAATGTACTGTACTTGGGAATAGCGAATTAACAATTTTTCACACAAATGTGAGAAAAAAAAAACAATATGTTTCAGTATCATAGAATTTTTTAAAGACATACATATTCTATGTATAATATATAAAGTATCTCAAAAAGAAAAACATCAAAACTGCATAAATTAATTTTTGTGTGTTAAAAAATATGAAAATTCCTAAATTTGAAAAAAGTATAACAGACATGAAATTTTATTTATAAAAAATATTGGATGTAATTTTGTATTAAATGTTTAATCAGTCTATTTTTTTTAAATTAATTTTCACATTTTAATGCGCAGTTTGCATAAAAACAAATTAAATATCATGAAGGAAGAGTGTGTGGTGGGAGCTGGGTTCGATCTCCCGAACATTAAACCTAGTTCACCCCCTTCATGGAATCATTACTCTGACCAATCACAGACGAGCTTTCAAAGCTGGCTGAGACAACTCCAGAGTCAAGTAACCCTGGGCGGAAATAAGTTGGTGAATACAGTTTCCGAGTTGTCTCCGAGTCAAACCGGCAATGCAGGTTTCCCAACTCTCGGATGATGGCGGGCTACTCACAGTTTGGTGAATACGGCCCAAAGGTGTTCAACGTTGCTGGCCGTCCGTGGAAACCATACCCCCTACTAAAAACGATTTCCTTTGAAGAAAACACTTTTTCTTATTCTTTTTTTCTCATATGCACAAATTGTGTTTTTTTCCTTTTCTACACAAATGCGCAATAAAATGCATTTTTTTCTGCCAAACATGTGTAATTTATTCTCATATAACCTACTACGTCTGTCGACCATGTATCAATCAGCTAAAAAGTTTCCCAGCCACAAGATCCACCTAAATCCGCAATATCCTTTAATTGTTTTGATCAGTGTATAAAACATGCCTTGTTTCTGAACATTATTTGAGTGTTATTCAAGCATTTTTCTTTTATTTAATTCTTTTTTAGATTTTTCCGTTAGCGGATTTGATGAAATTTGTCATGCCTGTTACCAGATATTTTCTTTGAAATTTGTACACTTACGTTTAGCACAAAATAATGCAAAGTGATATATTACATAGAGTCCTTTTGTCATATAATATAGTCTTTGCCGTTTAAAAATATTTTTGATTTTTTTTGTAAATTTTTGTTTGTCATGTCTGTTACCAAGTTCGTTATTACTATAATAAGTAACAGACATGACATTTCAAAGAACAAAAATTCATGAGTCTAAATAATTCCACAAGAACATGAAAAGAGACATTGATTTCGACTAAAAAATTAATGATCTAAATTAATTAATTGAATTAACAAATAAATAAATATATTACATACATCTAATTAAGGTAACAGACGTGACATGCAATAAAAATACACAAATAGTATTTTCCTTTTTCAGTCAAAAGTCAAAAGCTCAAGAAATCTGTTCACATTTCTTGGTAAGCAGGTGTTGCTATTCTCAAATTTTAATTTTGTTGTTTAAAAATTTGAAAATAATGTATGGTAAAACAGGCATGGCATCTAAGTGCGGACAGCTACTATATTTAACTATCAAAAGTTTCGATCTTTCTTAAAACCTAAAAAAAAAAACATTTTTTTTCATAATGTAATTTAAACTCATCACCATGTTAAAGCACGTCAGGCAAGAAATTATATTTTTTGGACAGTTATTCTGCGTAACACGCTTCATATTCTATGATTCGGGCAGCTATATTTCAGTATCTTCTCTACTCATTTCTTTTTTTGCTTTAAATTATTAAATAGTATGTTTTTTAATCTGTTGTTTTTGTACTGGAAACTGTCTTATAAAAACTATGAAAAAAAGAAAAACCATTTAAATTTTCTTACACCTTGAATTTTGAAAATGACCCATATACTTTAATACTTTCATATGATTGATGCTGCAGAAACTAAAATTAATGTGAATTCAACTTGAATATTTTGAAATCTCGATATAACTTGCGATGATCATATATGATACCAATAATACAGCAAAAGTACAGGGTAGTCATTTTAAAAGAGTACCCATTGGTTTTTCTTGTTACCCTTAACCTTTTCGCGCCGACTGTCACGTATACGTGCCAGTAAGAAACGCACTCAGTTCCCGGCCGACACGCTGGCGTGCCAGAGCGTTTCCTCGTTCACCCACGGCCGTCACACAGTTGTGCCAGTGTCCTGGAACGTTTTAAAAACTATAACTTTTGGGACAAGATGGCATTTTATGTCCATACGGTTACAGATACATGTAGATTTGACCTTCTACTCAGAATGGGAGTAGCATGACTCACATACACGTGGTTTTTGATAATATAAACGTAAGTTGAAAGGAATGTTTCTGAATGGTATACTTTATGACGGCTCTATAAATTCGTACGTGGTATTTCTTTATAGTAAGCAGGGAGTTTTATTTTCGCTACAGCGTTGGGTATTTCGGTTTGCAGTCCAGTTTTTAGTGGATAATTAGATCTAGTAGACGTGGATTTTTTTCTCATTTTACAGTTAGAATGTCGAAGCTTCGAAAGTGTTAGAGCTTGAAATAGCAGAAATGGCGCAAATTATTTGAAATTATGAGATATTGATTCTGAAGCAGATTCGGATAGTAGTGATAGTGACACTATAATATATTCTGATTGTTCTGTTCATGGATTTAGGCTTAATAGCGAAAAACTCTCCGGCCCTGGACAGACACTTGCGAAAGAGACTGCCGGCCTCAGCGATAAGCGCGCGTTTGCGCTTCCCGTCGCGAAAGGGTTAAATCTGACGGATGTGGTAACTATTATTATACTGAAGTGTATAATTGTTTGAACCTTGTTTAAGTGTGGCAGACAATTTACAATACCGTTGGGCTCTTACAACTTTATTTGTGAGATAAAATAGAAATGGAGACACAAGGTTAATTAATGCAGTGATAATTTTATTTTTTAAAAACGTATAATTTAATTCAAATTTTTTACATGAACATGTCGAACCAAGTTTTTTGGTACACCTCGCTACACTCTTGGTGCTACTGCCAAGATTTCTTGCTATGGTTTGTTTTAATTCATCGATGTTTGCAGAATTTCTCTGGAAAACCCTATCTTTGAGATCCCCCCGCCCCCCCCCACAAAAAAAATCTAACAGGTTGAGGAATGCTTAATAATGGAATGATAATGTAAAGAATTTGAATTAAATTATGTTTTACAAAAATATAATTATCACTGGATTAAGTAGCATTGTGCATCTTCATTTTTTTTTACCTCCCAAATAAAACTGTAACAGTTCAACAGTGTTAGAAATTGTCTCCCACACTTAAACAAGTTTCAACCAATCATACTCCAGTGTTAGGATAGTTGCCACATCCGTCAGATTTACGGGCAATAAGAAAAACCAACGGGTGCTGTTTTAAATTGATCACCCTGTATTATGTAGTATGCAGTAATTGGTTATTTTCGTTACTATATTTTTCAATTACCGAAGAAAAAACAGCGGCATTGCCGAATAATCTTTTTCAACACAAAGTACATTTTAAGTAATAACTAAAGTTTTAACTATTTATTTCACTCAATGCTAGAACTTTAGGTCGATAAAATGCACCTAAAAAGCTCTTCTGTGCAGTCAGTTACGGAATATTTTATAGAAGATCAATAAACTTGAATCATGCTCCAAAATTAAATTTAAACGGGATTACTGATACCCGATTCTACCAGTGATGGGATTTGCCGTTATTAACAGCAGACGGTCACAGTCGCACGTAGCCCGCGGCCTTATACAGCTTTCGCGAGGAAGTTGCACAGTGCTCCTCTCGTTATCATTCGTAATCCTATAAAGCGGTATCTAGGCAAGAGATTACCTTTCATTAAATTATGCTGGGTCCCTTTGAATACCTCGTTGTTTTGTGGATGTATCCACTTTCCTTTAAGCAAGCAATCTATCACAATTGAGCCTTAGAGGTTGGTTGGACAGTGCTTGTTATTGCATTTATTTGTGCGGGGGCACGTTCCTGTTGAAGACACAAAGCGGGAAAAGAAAAACCCAAACTTCTCACTTTGGGGATTCTGTTTGGATATCGTGATTTTCCAGGAAAAAAAAAACTATATCAATATCTGTTTTTAAATGCCTTTTCAAAGAGTATTAGGGCCATTTTCCGTCAGTTTTTACACGTTTGCGAGACTATTTTGTCAAATTATATTACGCTTTAAACTTTGTATTTATATGCATATTGCATATCAAAAAAAAGTCAATAAATTTAAAAATAATTGCACACAGTGGCAGAAATCTCTTCAAAATTTTGCTGGCTTTTTCAGTTACCTTCAACCAGAACTAAAAAATGTTCAAAAGCAGGCTGGTCCGGCAGTCTCCCAGTCAGTCAAAACTCCGTTCTCATCACATCACCGAAGTAAAGGCTTTGACCAGAGCTTACGGGTGAGCGAACATCTCTCTCGACTGAGTGAGCCTGCTGTGGAAGGTGGGTGCAGAACGGAGTTGACGCACGAATCTGTCACGGCTCCACTTGTCCTCCGTGCTTGATCGATACCTCTGGGGGATCCAGTCTATGTGCTAGGTCACTCATCTGGAATGGTTTCAAAATTACGACTATATTCATAGGAGGCAACGTGGGCATGCGTATACCAGGCGCCTCATAATGACATGACAGGCATATTCGACCTTCGCAGCAGTGAAACCTATAGTCGGCAGCTGATCCGGGCATCGGTAAGAAGAAAAAAAAGATAGAAAAAAAAATAAGTTGACCGTCACACACTTGACATATGTGGCATGACCACATACTTGGATATAGAACGATCATCGACTTATTTTAAGAGAAATAAACAAAATTTGCATGTAAGATGACGCTGTGAGTCATAATCATTAAGTTTATGTTGTGCGCATGCATGCGTAAGTAGTGGATTGCATTATGATTCGTCGCTATGTGTCGATAGAGGGTGCTTATGTAGCTAATCACTAAAAGGGTGTCGACTATTTTCCTTTGAGAGGGTGACGCTATTTCGCTCATCTTCCACTAGTCGATGATCGTGTTATATCCAAGTCCATGGACACATGGACATGACAGAGAAGTGCCTTGCTTGAGAACTTCAGAAAGCAACGTACCAGTTGGTAGGATAAACGTACCAGTTATTTGACAGTGTATCAATAATTGACACTTTTTCAAAAAAAATAAATAAATAAGAAAATCGGAAGCTGTAATGTATCGAACTACGTTAATTTGTATAATGGTGTCTTCTAATGACAAAAACCTGCAAAATAATCGAAATCTATTCCAAAGATCAGTATTGTGGTGGTCAACTGTTAAATATAAGTTCTATCTAGTCTCTTGGGAGTAATTGCTTTTTTTTTTGTAATTCAAATTGCTAAGGTCAAAGAAAAATGTAAGTACTGCAAATTTAATTTAATTTAATCGTTGCCGGAGAAAGGAGATTCATTTATGTTTTTTTAAGCTTATAAAGGGTTCATTTATTAAAAATGACCAGAAAGTGTTAATGCTTATCAAAGTTCGCCATGTGTCAACTATTCATGCTTAAAACTTTCAATTATTCCGTTGTTGACATGAGGTGTCAACTCGTCTTCTTCTTTAGCCGTTGGATGCCGCAGCTTTTACAGCTCTAAAAGAGCACTGGAAGATGAGGCTGTCGAGTTTGGAGAGACGTGTTTTGAGAAATATTTTTTCACAAAATTGTTAAAGATTTGGAATTGTTGATTTTCTACGTCCAAGTATTCTAGAAAATGTAAGTGTTGGTAATGGCCTTGAAACCTGGAAGGTGTAAAACTTCTTTAAAGCGAATGCCAATAACATAATCGGCTAACCCAGAAGGAAAGCAAAAATTTTTTTAAGAGAAGGGTTATCCTTTCATAACAAAATGATTGACAAGAAAAAACTGAACATAGTTCAGAAGCGTATTCTAAAATGAGTTAGAAGAAATGGATATGTCGCAATTTCAACTTCGCAGAAGACAAAACAAGATGCTGAGAGTATGTATATTTCTCCTATTTCACCTGAGGATGTGGATTTTATTCACAGTAAAACATCCACCTCTGGTGCAATCAGTGTATCTGCTCCAGATTCCTAGCTATACCGTCTTTGGCCAGTACGGAAAATCCATCTGAAACTAATGATGAGCCTTTAGGTTAAGCTTCGGGAACATGGATATAGTGGGAAATAAACCGCCCACTTCTGCTCCAATTGATAAGTCTGATCCTGATTCCTGTACAGCAGAACCTTCTTCGGACTGTACGGAAAGTTTATCCTAACTTGTTGATGAGCCTCTCTATTGGAACTTTGGGAATATGGATATTGTCCGAACTTAAACTTCAACCGTTATTGCAATCAATAAGCCTGCTCCTGATTTATGTACAGCCGGACCTTCTTGGGCCTCAGCAGAAATTACCACTTCGTTCAACGGGCATTTGTTCTTTCAAAGGAAAAGCAGAGAGACAAATAAGAAACAAGGCTTCAAGAAAAAAATACCGCCAATCATTTCAGGACGTTTATGCCATGATTATAAGAAAAAAAAAGGGACGGGTGACCAGAAAGGAAGAAATAGAAAAAGGAAATTAAAACGTGCTGCTGAAAAAGAAGAGAAAAAAACTCGATAAAGCTAATGTAGAAAAACTTAAAAAAAAAAAAAAAAAGTCAAGAGAGCGGTCAGAGTTTAAAGAATTTTTGAGAAGGTCACCAACTTAGATATTCTTTTCAAATAAAATTTAATTATGGAATACCCTAGTAAATTGAGTCGAAAATTATCTTTTTTGATATACAGTTCAGTTCTCTGTTCATAATAAACTAAGACTAGTTTATCAATAGCTTTTTCTCTTTGTGTTATCCATTAAAACAAAAAGGTGTCAATTACGGAATTTTTTGTTTACTGCTGGGTGCCAACTGCTCAATCAAATTTTCATTTAAGAATTTTTCTTTTTCGGGTTTACACTCGTCTTAAGGAATAAATACTTGTTTTAATATAATAAAAGAATAGTTACTATACTTATATATAACTGTAGAACTTTCCTAAAGTGAACTGGAACTGAACTCTGTGAAAGAAAGGGGGACTATCCTTAAAACGTCAGGAATTGGTACGTTTATCCTACGTCTAAATTCTATTTTTCTTGTACATAAAAACACTGTTTATTATAACTGTGCGACTTTAGATTTAATAGAGTATGTTGGCCAAGACCACGGAGTAACTGTGATCATTAAAACAATAATAAAAAAGAAGGACAAAAACAAAGTTTTGTGAAAATCTTAAACATCAAGCTTATAATGTACTTTTCATAATAAATATATTTTATCATTAATTTTAATGACATTTAAAGCTGTGACAATTGTTAAACAAGCACCCTACTAAAATTTTTGAAAAATGTATTTAGGACATTCTCAAAAAACTTACAATTTTACCCCGTTCAATGTGTGTTATAAAATTATTTTCCCTACAACTTTTATTTATTATTAGGCAGAAAGTTAGTTCGAATAAAATGTATCATACACACAGAATTCATACATTTTTCTTATTGTAAGTAGCATTTTTTTTTTCTTATTAGAAAGACGAAAATTCTTGATTCCTTGAACCATGGAGACAACGATTGGCTGTCCAAAATATACTGTGCTCACTTATGGATCCGAGACTAGGACTTTGACTAAAGCACACACAAACAGCTGGCCATCTTTGAACGAAAAGTTCTTAGAAAAACATTTGGTGCTGTGAACGAGAATGGGCAGTAGAGATGAAGCTTTAAATTGTAGGTTATTCAAGGATGTAGATATCATTAAATTCATCAAGATTGATCGTCTGAGGTTGCGGGCAATATCTGCCGAATGAACCCCTCATCCTTGACTTTTAACCCTTTGAGGCGCAACCCTTTCCCAATGCTGAAAAAAGGGCAGCCGTTGCCATCGCTCGACTTAACTACCAGCAAGATGGCGGACGATCGAAACGTTCATCGCGTGCTACAGATCTAGAGACCCTTTTTTGACGCAGCTGGCTGTGCGACGCAAGCTGGCTGTGCTGCGTCAAAAAAGGGTCTCTAGATCTGTAGCACGCGATGAACGTTTCGATCGTCCGCCATCTTGCTGGTAGTTAAGTCGAGCGATGGCAACGGCTGCCCTTTTTTCAGCATTGGGCCATCTATCCAGCTGTTCTCGCATTCTTCCATTTTTCAGCAGATGTCAGTGCTGTTAAAAAGAATCGTGGCAATTTTTTTTACGGGAAATGACGTGCTAAAAAGGAAAGGATTCTCGTGCGGCTATGTCACCCGCAACTATTTTTATAGAAATCAAATCTATTCTTCGTGACTGGCAACCGTCAAAGCGTCAGAGTTTTGTGTTCCCAGAGAGGGAACACTGCGCGTTAAAGGGTTAAGATATTCAGTCATAAACCTATAGGAACCAGAAGAAGGGGTAGGCCCAAGCTAGGTCTGATAAAGAGAAAGAATATCGTGTTACGTGTTACTAACTGGAGACAGTTAGCCAGAAGGAGATCGAAATGGAAAAAGGTTCTTGGCCTACCTGTGGTAAAAGAAATTATAAATTTAATGAATGTGTTTATCGCTATAATTCAAATATGATGAGGCTGTCGTGTCAATAGAAGAAGAAAGACGAAAAATGTCCACTCGTCGTTGTTACAAGATTTTCTTTTTTTTTCCTAAAAAAAATGATGTGTTTCTCTGTATTTTTGTTTCTTTATTTCCATAACGAATAAACAAATAAAAAAAATGCAGAGAAAAGCATCGTGGAGTTAAGGCATACATTAATTATTCAGGATGCCATAGCGATGTAGGGACAAAAACATTGTTTTTATACACCGGTTAATAATAATTCCACGAAAGATGTTTAAGTATTTGAAATGCTCCACCATGTTATGCCAAAATTTAACTGTTTTTTCTTAAAAAAGTACTGAACTAGATTGGATCAGTTAAATAGTATTTCATTTTAAATGCAGGAGCTGTCGCAGAATAAACTAGGTTGTATAAAAGTTAACTAACAGTTCAACATCTTTTGTGATGTGATTATTAACCTTCTGATCCCCCCATTGCTGTGCGATTCTGGTTGCTTATTATGTGCCCTACCTCCCCTTAAAGTTTGTCGCTATATTTTGGAGACGCCTGTCTTTTTATGATTCTACGCTTGGAAAAAAAAATGTATGATCATACAATAAAGAGAATTATCATTTTGAATTGAAAAACCTCTTCGTGTGTAGTGGAACATCACGAGGCCACACACATTGTGGATCGAAACAAACGCCAATAGACTTTTTAACTTATTTCGGGAAACATCGCAAATAACCATATCTAAATTGGAAACACGTATATAGATATTCCAAAAACTAATCGTGGTTATTATCTTGGAAATAGCAGTCGTGTCATGGTTCAATGAATGTCAAATAACATCCTAAATCGCATGCCGATAATAATAATAAAAAAACACGAGAGAGGTAGAGAGAGATATCCACGACTTCAAATTTAGCCATAATACAACTATTGTGAATTGGAAATGAGATATAAATGTGTTTATAATGCTTGGAAAATGGAAGTTCTACCTTTATTTAAATTTCATTGACAGAGCATAAAAAAAGTATTATACATAAAAATGTGCATGTAGCAATGATGTTTTTTCATTTTACCAGTGTTTAATATTGAGCTAACGTTAGTTTTGAACTAGCTGAAGGAAATTCCGATGTTTTGCGAAACATTAGGATCCCGACATTTTTGGCAGAAATATGCTGTTTTCCGGCATATTATAAGATTGAAACCGGAAAGTAAAATAATGTCGTTTTTTTCACATTAAATTGAAACAAATAAACTTTCAGTAAGATTTTAGCTGCAAACAAGCTGTGGATAAACATAGGATTTTTTGTTGTATTCAGTAACATTTGTTACATTTTAACCCTTTAACGCGCAGTGTTCCCGCTCTGGGAACACCATACACTGACGTTTTGACTATTGCCAGTCACGAAGAATAGATTTGATTTCTATAAAAGTAGTTGCGGGTGACCTAGCTCCACGAGAATCCTTTACTATTTAGCACGTCATTTCCCGTAAAAAAATGGTCACGATTATTTTTAACAGCACTGACATCTGCCGAAAAGTGGAAGAATGCGAGAACAGCTGGATAGATGGCCCAATGCTGAAAAAAGGGCAGCCGTTGCCATCGCTCGACTTAACTACCAGCAAGATGGCGGACGATCGAAACGTTCATCGCGTGCCACAGATCTAGAGACCCCTTTTTTGACGCAGCTGGCTGTGCGGCACAGCCAGCTGTCGTCAAAAAAGGGTCTCTTCAAAGGGTTAAGCAATAATCGACAAATGGGTGAAAAAAGAGGAAAAATAATCCTCTACCCCCTTGGAAGTCTAATTTGAAAAAGTCCTGAAATCGATTATTAGACATTCGTAAGTTTTGCATTTTGCAGCAAGAACTTTATGGATATCTTTTTTTTTTTTTTTTCTAGACAACTTCAACTTGTAATCCTAATCATTGGTCAACTTGTATCAATGGGCAACTTCATATTGTAATCCTTGATAACATATATCAATTTTGTTTCATTTGAAATAAAATCGAATACCTGTAAATTACGCTTTAAACTCGAATCGTTTTTTTCACATATCTTACTATATATATGAGATACAGAAAGATATGTGAAAAAAAAGTTTTCTCTGTACTACTCCTCTATAAGTTGCGAATTTTCACCTATAAATCGAACTAACCAAATAAATAAAGGTGGTCTCATAAACGTCAAGTAAGTATAATTGACGCTCTCTTCAAATAAATTGCGTAGTTCTTGATTTTTTCTATTACAAAGTGATGGCATTTATCGTATTATTCGACTTCCTTTCAGCAATAAGTAGTTGCATGCGAGTTTATAAATTATATTGTGCAAGATGCATTGTGAGATTCCAGAAGACTATGTAGAATGCGTACAATGCAAGAAGCAGCACACAATAAAGTATCACTGTGATTCTTTTCTCTGAAACGTACTATTAAATGGGATTATGTACATCTAAGGCGTATCTGGCGTGATGTCGTTCCTCGGAAAAAAATATTTTGTATGATTTTTTATACAATGGCAGCCATTTTTTTCTCTATTCTTCTTAAAGTGTGTCTTTTCTTTTATGAAAGAAAATTAGACGTTCCTCAAGCGTAGAAAAGAACTCTTGATATTCCAGTGTGATGAAATGAACGTTTTTTTGTGATTTATCTCATCGTGTGGTGCAGTTTTTGATGGATTAACTTTCTATTGAAAATAAATAAATAAACAACGATTATGTAATGCTTTCCTACAATTTAATCTAGCTTTAACTATCTTAGAGTCTTATATGGCTATACCTTTCCTCGGTAATACAGTTTGCTGTGATAACTGCAGACTTAGTTATGGTTGTAGAAAGCACCTTTATAGAAATAGCCTTATATTACTGATAAAGCTTGAAAGTTGTTAGTGTGTACACTACGTAGCTAATCTACAGATTAAGTGTTTTCCACATTTTACCTAGGTAATGTTCACATTAACGGCTATTACGTGCACATTAAAATGCAAATCGTCTATTTCAAACAAAACAAATCTCATATATGTTATTAAGGTTCACAAACTAATGATAATAGAAAATAGTGTCTATAGCGTTTATATTTTTACTACAGGATCGTTCAAAAGAATTTTATATATTTTTGTCGATGCCAATGTAGAGACTTTCATCATTTTTAAGCACAATGCAACAGGTATATAAACTTCAATAACGGTTTACTCTTCAGTTTAAAGATGGAAATGAATTTTAAAGCTCTTTTACAGAGTCTCGCAAAATTAAACTAATAGTGACGATATACAGCTTCTTTTAAGTTTATCTAAAATCTTGCAGAAGGGTAAAGGTCCTGGCTTTTGGCCTACCCCGTGGGTGTCGATCTAACGGTCCGTAGTTTTGGGGCGCTCTTCTACAGATGTAACGTGGAAGCGCGTCAGAAACCTTAAAAAGGTCTTGCGCCTAGTTAATACCCCTTTAAGTAGATAACCCTCTTGTCGCTTTGGCTTAAACAGAGCTAAAATTTCACCAGATGAAGTACAATGCATCGCCAAATTTAGTGTAAAAATATTGGTGTGTTGGACAGGTTTTTTATAATTGATGCGTTTGGCATCATTTATCTTCCTTTTTTTTTCTTGTGTTTAAAAAGAAGAATGACAATCATTTTTACAAAGCGTGTTTAGTTAACTCAAATTTGCATGAAAATTCTCATTTTGGAATGCTCATATACCTATAATCAGGTCTCGTGTTTAGCTGTGGTTTGACGGTCCGAGACCACTAAAATATATAACGGACCAGTAGAATACAAACTGGTTGGTCCGTCGGACCAGTAACATTTTATTTACATTTTTCTCTTCCAAACATTCCTCATATAGTTCCACAGTACATGTCATCTGATTTTATAGATACCTGTTGTACAATTTTATCTATTTAATATTCTTATAATAGATATTTACATTTTTTAAATTCAGCTCTTAATGGAAACCAATATAATTGCTCATATAATTTCTTTTCTTTTGCAATTTTTTTTTAAATTATGTATACGGACCAGTGATGAATATTACGGGCCAGAATACTCATGGAGTCACTAGTCCTTTGTACCGCTGACAAAATATTCTAATTTCTACCCCTGACGTATGAGTTCCTAGCGAAGTTGTCGTTAACTTGTGCCACAAAAAATGTCTTCGCATTACGAAAACTAACAAATCTTAAGTGATCCTCCTTTCACGTCAGCTGAAATGTTAAGTGACCAATGGATGACCGATTTTTGACAACAGAGGGGGAAGCGGAAATGCGTAAAAGCGCTTTGCAATATGCATGACTAAAAACTCTCTCGTGTTGTCACTTAGTATATATTATTTCGATTATTTTAAGTTACTGTTCTTTTTTCACAATTATCTTGACAATTTTTGCAGGGGAGTTTTTAAATCATCATTTTCGCTCGTTTGTTTCGTAACTGTAGCTGTGTGCGTGAAAGAAAAGTGGCGGAAATTGAGTGCATTCTCAAGAAGGAGGATTTTAAGTACCGTGATCGATTTTTGGGCTGACATGGGTAATCGCTTATAACAAGCTTTTATTACGTCGTTTTGTTTATTCGGCTGCTTTATAATTTATGTCGATTTCCGTTAAACGAAGAAATGTTTTTGTTTCTTAAGCAGCTTCCGCATCTTTAAAAAATATTTCAAATGCATCAAAAATAAATAAATAAGGACAGATAAATCATGCCAAGCCCATTCATTATACAACACTTTCTGACAAAATAATGGTTTGCGCCCTAATTGGTGATGCATTTTACTTAAATGTGACGCGATTTTGGAGCTATTATATGTACATATATAAGCTGTATGTCACTATAAATGTAATTTTGCAAGACCCTGTTAAACAACTTTAAAAGCTATCTCCATCTTTTAAGTGAGGAGTACACTGTTACAAAGGTTTTTTATACATATTGTATTGTGCTTGAAATGGATGAATATCTTTAAACTACCGTTGAATCTAATGTAATGTAGCAAAATATAGATTCCGGTGCAACTCGCCCCTCGATTCTATTGATAACTGTTGGCGCGGGTGCAATTGACCCTTGTCCCATAGTATTACTTAAGTTTCTGATTAGTAAAACTGTGCAATTGACTTTCAACACTAACATATGTGATGGCAATTTATGGTACTTTTCGATTAGCCGGTGGAAATCCCACCAACAATTTTTTCTTGGCGGCATTAAAAGACTACTTCTAAAACATCGTCGTTCCCCCAAAACAAAGCCAAAAATGTTAATCAGTATACAAAAAAATTACTTATATATAAATTACAATGTATAAAAGTATCAATATACTAAAAAGAAATTGTATGTTTATTGGATTAATCGTTAGTTAAAAATATGGAAATGGGGTAAAAATATGGAATTAAAGTAAAATTCCAAAATATAGAAATGCGGATGAAAGAACTCTGTACTCGAAAGGATGCTGAGTAATTATCGTTAGGTTTGTTTGCGATTGGCACAGGTTTCAATTATTTGACTTTTATCGACTGACTATCAAAACCATTAACAGTGAAAGAACTCAAAAACTCTACTGGGTAATTACTAATTTTACTGTCACCATGGCAAATTATTTTATCGCAGCTATGGTATGTTCTCAGTTCACGAGGTATCTCTCTATTCTAAAAAAAAGTAAAGGCCGCTGTCGCTGGCTCTGTCAAAAGCTTGTTGTCGTATCTCCTCCTAAACCGTGGGGATTTGAGTTTCGACTAAGGTGCCCACAGATTCGAAAAATTCCGAGGAACCTGCTAAGCTGACTTAAATTTCGAAAATCGAATTATTTTAGAAGATATTAATAAAAAACTGAAAAAATAAACATAATGGTTGCCAGATTTGGCATAAAATCATTCATTCCTTTGCAACAAAGCGTTTCCAAGTATCTAGAATCGTGTGAAATTTACAAACATGAGTTAGAATTACGCCCATTTTACGCCAAAATAAAAACTATCTTTCTTCTATATTAATAAAACAATGTGTAAACTGTTAGTTAGTTTGTTTGAATGTGTCTCGCGGTGATCGTAGACCTACCAAATTTTGTACGGAAATTTTCCATGACAAGTTCCCGACACACCTCGAAGCGATTTTTTCAAAATTCGAATTATTTTAGGAGATATCGATAAAAAACGTATCGAAAAGGCTAATTTTTGCTTTCCGCCATTTCGTAATTGTAACCCCACAGTGGAAAAAGCGCCGTTTAAGCTTATCTAGGTTGCCACATTCGGCAAGTTTATTAAATGATTCAGACTCTTGAAGTAAAAATAAAAGAATAACGATTTTTTTTTTTTTTTTTGTCTAGATTATTTGTAAGGCTGTTTTTAAATTAAAATATCGTGTGCATGGGAAATCAGAGCAGGAATGAAATGTTTTATGCTCAAAATAAAAATATTATTTAGAAATTTTCTGAGACTAAAATGTGCGACTTTTTAATTTGACGAAAAATTAAACGGTTCTGTGCGATTTTGAGGAGATGATTCTAATGCTTGGCGCAATTTATCGTCTGCTGAATACACCTGAGAATAAGGTTTTGAAATTTTCATTCAGTTGGAATTGTGCATTTTTCTGTGCAGATTTTCTCCATCTATTAATAACTATGTCATTTTATCTCTCACCCCCTTTATTGAAAATTGTATGAAAAACGTGTCCCAAAAATGCGACATAAAAGTATGCCACATAATTTTACATATATTTAAATACTATTAGTTCATAACAGCTTTAATCTATTGTTACAATATTTCGTAAGCTACATAATTTGCTTCACATGTATTTTTTACATATATTTAAATACTATTAGTTCACAACAGCTTTAATCTATTGTTATAATATTTCGTAAGCTGTAGAATAGGCATCACCTGTTTTTTTTCTATAAATAGGTTACAATAATATGAAATAAGTAACTCAAAATGTGTTACACAAAGTTGACAATTTTCAAATAGTAAGTTCGCTTAGACAACAGGAGTTTAGAATTAGCGATTATTCGTTTTTCCAAAACAGAATAACTAATATCTTGAAAATGAAAAATAATTTAAATGCATATTATTTTAAAGCCGGTTCGGTCCATCTGGATTATTTGCTACAAGCAGAAATATTTGGCGGCGTTAACTATGCCATTATAGCAGTTATAGTACACTTTGGATATTTGCTAGCGCGACGATGAAGAGTAATTATAGGTTGTGAGCATGTGTAAATCGCCAAATAATGAAAAGTCGCCATGGGTGGCAAGCTATCCTATCTGTTCCGTAGCTTTCATTAACTTTACATGTACGCAAGTCGCCAAATAATGAAAAATCGCAATGGGTGGCAAATTCGCAAGGTGTCCAATAGGTTTTACATTATTAAAAATACAGCTGAAACAGATTTTCTGATTTTATTATGCTTTATCTCCTAATTAATATAACTTTTGAATGGCAATACTAAATATCATTGTGTTTCTGATTAGTGCAAATAATTTTTCCAGCGATTATAAGCGGAGTCCGCACTCCAGGTGGAGTATAGCTCAGGACCCGTACAACACGGATTCCCATAACAAAATATGTTCCGTGTTATGAGGGGGAGGGGGTCTACTGTAGTGTGAAGTTTAAATTTTTATGTACCGATGAACATGCAAGAACCAAGAAATGTGTAGCTCAGTAACATTCTATCTGATCCAACCTTCGGATTTTGTCTGTTGAAATTATGTCTTTTTACGAATAAGCCTTATTAGGGGCCGAATGCCTCATATGAAAAGCGAGCGTAGCGAGTCTGGGGGCCTTGGCCCCTAGTTCGATTAAGTATATCAGAATTAACAAAAGTAAAATCATAATTTTTAAGAGCTAAAATAACAGACTTCAATGTATGTTACCCGACAGTATGTTTTGTCGGAAATATTTCCATACACCTCATTAACAATATTTTCTCAGTAATATTATTTTCATCTCCTATTGATTGCTGATGTACACTCATGTCCATAAATTAAGGATAATGAAGTTCAGGCAAAGAAAGAGAAAGAAGCAAAACAAATTTGACTTATTTGTAAAGTCTATTTATTAAACAAAAAGTAAAGAGCAAAAAAGATGCTATATGTTTGACATAATTAATAAAAATTGCAAGTTTTACTCCCTTGACCAAATTTCAAAAAAGAACCTATTTACAAAAAACAGTATAACATGGTTAGTAGGATGGTTAATACGGAGTATGTCTCCCGGACGCATATAAGCAAACCATACTCTGCTAGAGACATGACGGTTTTAAGACCTCCGATTGGTTGGTTTCGTATAGGTCATTGTTTACGCCCACTCTTGTCAAGCACTTGACTATTTTATTCTTGCACTGCGCTATGCATATATCGTTAACGATTTCATCTTGACTTTTTTCTTTCTGAGATGTCATCCTCAGAAGCTAATCTTCCGACTTTATTTCTGAAGGAAGGTGAATAAATTTTTCTAAACTTAATTGTGGAAAGACGTAATGTTAAGAACGTAGAAGAATGCAACCAATGGATCAAGGAATATGACAAATTTACTAAAACAAATTGGAATGCAATGAACTTAAGACCAATTGGAGAAAGAATAGTTTGCTCCTAACTACTCATATAAATGCTACTTAAAATAACTTCCCGTGGTTTTCTACTATTTTTTTTATTTGTAAATAGTTAATAGTTCACAAATCGATCGAAATTAATTTAGACAAAATGACTTTTTTACATAGTGGCGCCATCTATTGCAAAATAAAGTATATTGTAAATTGTTTTAAAATAACTTCTAAATAAAGCTGCAACTCACATTTTTGTAATTTGGAGAGATCAGACTATCAAAAGTTCAATATAGAAAGATTATTTATTTATTATTATTCATATATATATTGAATTACAGCTCATATATATAGATATGTGTGTGTGTGTGTGTTACATAGAGAGTGTCCCAAAACACACAAGCTTTTATTACTTCAATATTAATCATAGACTATAGACATGTACAATAAATGACAAACTTACGTAAAAAAAAAGTTCAGAATTTTTTAACGTCATTTAAAATTACTGGTCAGGATCAGAATTTGAGAGTTCATCAGAAATTGATTTGATCTCAAGAATAATCATTTTAATTTGCAACCAAATATAAGTAAATGCAAAATTTAAATTTTTATATAGCCCTTGTACAAAAAAATTCCGAATTAGTAAAATGCGCACCATACATTAACTAAGTGATGCACAAAATTTCAGCTTTTCATCCGAAAAAAGGCTCTGAGATATGAAAATAAATAAATATTGACTTAAACCAATTTTCAATAGCTCTCGAAGAGAAAAAATCACATCGTAAGATCACGATTTAGGGATGCACACAACATAAATTAAGAAAGAAACAGTGATTGCATAAATAAATGATACTTCCTTTATTTTATTTTCTATATTTTTTTAATGTTCTTAGTTTTCACTATATACTATATAAACTGTTATTTTGCAATTCATGTTTAACGATTATGATTACAAGTTTTTATACACTGTTATTCAATATATATATACTATTCAGTAAGAACTGAATAATATATGATGGTAAATGTTTTCTACATTTACCATCATATCTGTATAAATGTCTATATTTTAGAGGCTTAATTGAATAGTGCACCCAATGTTTTCTTCGTATGGAGTTCAAAATATGATGTAGTATTTTTGTTATTTCTCTATTTCTTTTTACAATACTTATCAAGAAACATAAGCATACATATATGAAAAACTAATTTTGTTTTCACTATCTGGTTATGGAATTGTTTAAAAAGTCTTTAAATTACACATAAGAATTTTTGTCTGTCAACATTTTATTTATTGATTGATTGATTTTTGTCGATATATACGAACGAAAAAGAAAAAAGGGGGAAAGAGGGACTTTCAAAATAAAAGCACACCTTTCTTTTTTTTTTTTTTTTTTTTTTTTTTTTCACATCAATACTTATACATAATGAATAAGAATACATAATGAATAAGAAATTAGTACTAAATTTTGATGTTCTGCTCTCTTCCAGTTGCATTAGAATAATTTTTATTTGATAACAAATGAGTGTTATTTTATTCAATATAACTTAAATTAATTTTATTTCTATGTAAGTATGCATAAAAGGGAAAGAGGTGAGATGGATGGAAGTATAATTTAAAAGAGTGTATAAAAATATATGCAACCCCACATCAAAAAAAAAAAAAAAAAAAAAAAAAACGAAGAAAGAAAAAAAAAATATTAATTAAGAATTTTGCACTTTGTTCTCGTTTAAAGTTAAAAGAAAATGTGTATTTAAGTGTATAAAAATAAGTTTAAAAAATTGCCATATTAAACTTCGCTTCTCTGCAATTTCAGACATTAGAAAACAAAAATCATTGTGGAATTTTAAGAATAAGTTCACCACTAAGATATCATAAAGTGACATCACGAAAGACTCAGGCTGAACCAACCAATCAGAAGGCTTAAACTCCGTCATGTCTCTAGCGAAGTATGGTTTGCTTATATGCCTCCCGGACGATGCAATACAGGCCTGACAACGCCTAGGCATGCTGAGTATCAAATGATCAATCTGATCTTGGGGAATATTACACCACTCATCAAGCAATGCACTCCGAAGTTCCGGTAGACAGGTGGGAGGGGGTTGACGGGGTGCAATTCATCGGCCAAGCATATCCCACACATGCTCTATTGGATTCAAGTCCGGTGAGTATGCTGGCCAATGCATACGGGCGATATCCTCCGATTGAAGGCATTCGTCTACAATGTTTGCACGGTGAGGACGGGCGTTGTCATCCATAAACACAAATTCAGCACCCATGGCACCCCGAAACAAACTTACATGTTGTTCCAGAGTGACATCCCGATAGATGTGGCCTGTCATCGTTACACTCTGAACATGCAGGTCAGTTCTGGAACCAAGAATAATTCCTCCCCAAACGAGCCATCCTGCACCACCGTAACGGTGTCTTTTAATGGTGTTCTCTTGGTGGTAACGGGTACCTGGCGCTCTACAGATGAATGTCCGGCGAGAATCAGACTCCAAACTAAACCTGGACTCGTCGGAAAACATCACACAAGACCACTGTTGCGGTGTCCACAATGCATGCTCTCTACTCCGGTTAATCGCAGGCGACAGTGAGTTGCGGTAAGTGGAACACATCTGACAGGCCTACGAGCATATAGACCAATGTGCCCTAAGCGTCTGTACACGGTCTGCCTTGAAACTGTCGTACCGGTAGCTGAAGAGAGCTGACGAGACAGGTCTGATGCTGTACTCCGTCTGTTTCTTTTGGCAGTAACTGCCAAATAGCGGTCCTCATTCGGCGTTGTAACTCGGGGGCGACCTGTGCTGTAACGTCTACTCACATTACCATCATCTTGGAATCGTTGCCAAAGCCTGGAGATGACACTCTGGGCGATTCCAAGTTCCTCGGATACTTCCAGCTGGGTACGTCCACATTCCAGTCGTCCGATAATTCTGCCACGTAAAACATCATCCAAATGCCTCCTTTGTGCCATAATTATGCGGTTTTTGCACTGAAAGGCTTTCACAGCGCTTGTGAACAATTTTACTTCTTTGCCACCATTCCTTATATACCCCTCTCTTACACTCTCGTCATTGTGACGTATCATCCACGCCATCTGGTGGTTTCCTGTAATTTGCATATCCTTCTTCAAGATGTGTGTAAACATTCCACAGGTGAAATTTTTATTTTAGAGATCAATTTCTGTGTGATTCTGAATTATCCTTAATTTATGGACATGAGTGTATTTCGATAATATTTTCACTAAACTGGCGATTAATTTCATTTTTTGCGAATTTAGTTGGAATATTATAACCCTATTGTATCGTTGTAATTAATGCTGTTATTTCAAAATGGACACAACCATGGAACCATCATCTTACTTGGCGCAAAATATTGCTCGCCAATTTACTTCTCTAATTTTTTTTATGGTGCTTTAGCATATTACACAAAGATTTTAACATTCGTACAACCACCTCCATACGAATTTTAACTGTACCAAATTTCAAACTCCTCCGTTCGCGCAACGTGCTGCAAAAGTGGCACAAAGATTTTCCTTAGCGTATTTATATATACACTAGCTGCTACCCGGGACTTCGTCCGCGTCGGCTTTAGAATTAGGTCCCGACAGAAATGTAGCATGTGTGAATAACAAATATTGTTGCGACAAAAGGAACTGCATTTAAATATTATTTGCTTTTTACTTGTTTCAAATGAAGTACAATGCATGCATGCTAGTATACTTCATTTAAAATAAGAATATGCACAGAGTTACTAAATTTAGATTTTTTTCAGGCATTTGGCGAATAGAGACACTTATGACAGTATATGCGAACTGTTTTGTAAAAGAAATATTTATGCTATATGCATGAATTTTAGTCCATGTTAAGCAGGAATAGAGCAGCTTTCTATTAGTGAAAAAGTTTGAGAATCGGTTCTGTAGTTACAGAGATACCCAGAGAGCGTAATGTATTAAAATTATTTTGAGTGTTCCTGTAAAGGAACTATTTATGCTACACGCATGAATTTTAGCCTATAATACTCAAGAATAGTGTAGCTTACTATCAGTAAAAAAAGTTTAGGAATCGGTTCAGTACTTACAGAGATGCACATAGAGCGTAATATAATTCTTATCAGCATCCCTGTAAAAGAACTATCTGTGATATATGCATTAAAGGTAGCCTATAACACTTAGGATGCCACCAGTGTCTAAGAAGTTCTGCTCTCAAAACTGCAAGAGGGGAGGTGTCAGATTCAAACCCTGGTCGCGCCTGTCGACCTAGCCGCTCCCAGTTTTCCGTGGTTTTCTAAAAAACCTCGCATAAATACGGGCTAGGATCCCTTAGAAAATCCCCCACAGAGGAATTTTCCATATAGGCCTAGGACCCTAGTGCAGTCAATTGGTCTTAATCCAAAAAACAAACAATGATACTCAGGAATAATGTAACTTTTAATCAGTGAAAAAAGTTTTAGAATCGGTTTAGTAGCTACAAAATGTCCATGGAGCGCAATGCATTAGAATTATTTTGAGTGTCTTTGTAAAAGAATTATTTATGCTATATGCTTGAAAGGCTGCCTGTATGTTAATCCAGGGCATAAGCTATTTTCATTACAAATTTTTTCAAATCCGTTCAACCATTTTTGTGTGATTCAGTCAAAAACATCCAAACACACAAACGTACACATTTATATTATTGGTAGGATTTGGAAATTTATGAACTTTAAGAAACACATCTGGATTTTTCTTGGTACTTACGTATTATCCCAGCGGTCATTCCCGCCAAACTGTTTTATCGTCAAATGGGTTGCCAAACTGTTGCCAATCGTATTCAGAACCATTAATAATTTCATGTGCCCGGCATTTATTTCGGCAAAAAATCGCTTGTCTTGGCGGACCGCCGGGATAATACGTAAGTACCCCTTTCTTTACTTATGCTTTTTAATTTGGCTTAAAATCAACATAATTTCCATGTTTTTCAAATGCATGTGATTTTGCAAATAGAATTTCTGCTTTATTTCAAAAGCATAAATCATTTTGTGCGGGCGATAAAACTGCTTTTAATTAATAGTTCGAAAAGTAGTTAAAATTTCAAAATTTTGAGCCTCAGATGCACTTTACGGAAGTTATGGGCTCAATCACGCTCAAATTTTCAAAACTCTGCTTTCTGTAGATTTGTCTGACAGAGACGGCCCGAGGAATATGCGGGGCCCCAGGCGAAGGGCAATAGCGGGGCCTCTTCTCTATCATGTCTTATGAGATAGCAATAAAATGGCCCTGGAGCGGGGCCTCTATAAGCGCGGGGCCTTAGGCGATCGCCTACATTCGCACCCCCCTTGGGCAGGCCCTGGTCTGGAGAACATTCATTTTTATTATTACAGATAGATAGATTTGGCATAAAACTGGCTTAATTTCCGCGGTTTTTAATGTTTTTCAGATGCACGCGCGCTTATTTATTGAAGTAATAGCATTCTTGTTAGCTCAAAACATGAATCATTTGATACGGGCGAAACTCGCCAACCATGGCAATGTAAAAACGCTTTTTAATTAATAATTAAAAAAGTAATTAAAAATCTAAAATTCTAATTAGCCTATAACCAACTCCAGGGTCCCCTCTATATCTAAACCAAAATGCATCCTAATCGATTCAGCGGTTTAGGCGTGAAAGCGTCATAAACAAACAAACAAACAAACAAACTCACTTTAGCATTTATAATATTAGTTAGGATAGATAGATAATCATAAAATGTAGGCTGAAATAGAAAAAAAATCAACTAATATTATAATATATCGTTTTATTGAAATAATCGCTTAGCAGAACGATAGATGATTAACATGATGACACTGTTAGAACTCTACCAGATGGCAGCACTATATATAGTTCTCAAGAAAACCTTTTAGGTTTTTATCATACAAATCTACCAGGTGGCAGCACTAGAAATAATTTCAAACTTACTAAGGTTAGTTTTAGTATGTGGTTAATGCGAAACTTCTTGAAGGCTATCTCTGCCTAAGAAGGTGGATGCCTTGAACGAAGAACTTTTAAGGGATTTTAACGCTTAATTGCGTTACTTTTGGAATAATCCTCTCACAGCTGTACTGCTGTGGGACCGTGTACTCTAATGGGAGCTAGTGCACGTAAAAATCCGTAGTGGCTCCAATATCCTCCATGTTTAACGCTACCACTGAGGGTCTCGATTTCAAATGGTTGGTCCCTCATCTGGAATTGGTTCAAAATTAGGGGACCCCGAGCTAAATTGGACTTATCTCTCACTGGGGCTCATTAAAATAGGAGCCGCCCCATCCGCCTATCGCCTTCCTATATGGGGATCTGGCATCGCTCTGGGGTTGCCAGAGGGCATTACCAACAACATATCTGGAACAAACCGCCAGAAAATCCAGACCTTTTTTTTGTTTGAGTACCATGCATTTCGGATTTGTATGCTTGGCCCGGGGCCCGCATATAAATCCACGTCAGAAGGACAACACAAGGGGGTGGGGTGCCCTCCGTAGGGGGTCTTTCTAAGGGTCCAGACATATTCCAAAACCCTGGACCTTCACCACGGACGTATATAAGGGAGGAGGGGGGGGTTTCCTGTACTATACTCTGAAATAAATGATAAACCTGTTCAGAAACGTAACTTTTAGAAAAAATTCTTAAAAATCGGAATGTGTCACCCTTCGAAAAATTCTGCTGTGCACTTTCCACATATAAGAATTTTTACTGAAAATTTAAGTAAACGGCACCTTTTTTCATTTATTTCAGTGTGTAATGCACCCTATAGAGAATTATCCCGAGTTTTTTTCGAGTCCCTGTTGCAATTAGCTCATTTTAATTTGTGTACTCATATCGTGAGGTAGATTTCGTTTCTTCGGCTTAACGCTTTAATGACTGACTAATACTTGTGTTTATAGAAGCACCAGGATCGCTTACTTACAGTGGCGGATATCCAAGAGGGTGGCTAGGAGGGTACTCCACCCCCACCGCCTGCCTATCTGCAAAAAATATACTGATAGGGGTATTATTTTATAATACTGCACACTCTGATTAAGCCAAGTGAGCTTTTATTTTATTTTATTTATTTATTAATTAATTAGCCACCGCTCCCAGAAAAAAATTCTGGATTCGCTAGTGTTCATTTCCAGTTTAATCATTTGAGCTTGCATCAATATTTTTGAATTTAGCGAACTACTCTTCTTTTAGGAAGCTGAAAAACAATGTGCACATCTACAATATGATTACGTTAAGGCAAACCTATACAAAAGGCATCTGCCTGGGGGAGGGGGGGGGGGAATGTGTCTTGGTCGGAGTACTTTTTAAAGGGTTCTAACGCGTATTCACGTTACATCTGGAGAAAACCGCCCGAAGATCCAGACCGTTAGATTGACAGTTATGCGGTAGGACAGAATACTAGCCCTTCATAGTTCAGCCATGTACCATGTTTAGTGTCATTTCCACTTGGGAAAGGTGGGGGGTCCATCTGCACTCAAGTCTGTAACCGCAATATAATCCATACAGAAGTGGGGAAGAAGTCTGTTACCATGACTTTTGACCACCAATGTATATTTGTTTTGTCTTATGGCAACCCTATATAAGGGGTATCTACTCACGGTGGAGGGGGTTGCCTTTGCCGGCGAGCTTTTTAAGGGGTTCTAACACGTTATCTCTGGAGAAAACCGACCCAGACTCCAAACCGTTAGATCAACAGCGCGCGATTGGCCCGGACGCGGGACTTTAACACTTCAGACGTCTACCAGTGCTTTATTCACTCGGTCGTAAACCATGACTTGATGATGGAAAAGTTAGATCAATGTTGTACAAGTATTTCATTTTGAGTACAAATAGTGGAAAAGACTACTTTTCATTTCAGTTTATTACGTGTCCACCTTTTTTTTTGCCTCAAAGGGTTCGATTATTCAGCATGCTTATTTTGTTATTAATAGCTGCGTGGCCGTTCTTTACACGGTACGAACGAAATTTTTTTCCCTTACATGTGTAATTCGAATTAATTCCATTGATGTGGAATCTAAAAAAAAGCAAAATTATATGACTCTTAACGTAAAGTTTGCGTCATGAGTACTAACCTAAGATCATTGCAATATCATGACACAAAAACTATGTCAGTGTCATTCGCGATCAAAAGATGAAAAGCTTGATGGTTTGCAGAGAAAACTCCTCACTTTCAAAACGTCTTATTTTTACATCATCCTGTTTTTAAAGTTTAAGTTGTAGCATTAACACCTCAGAAACTTCATGGCGTGGAGAACCGTTTCATTTCAAAACAGCTGCACACCCCTCTTCATACAGGAAGAACAGAATATTTTACTAAAATATGATTATAGCTACATGTGACAAAATAGAATCTTAAGAAAAAAGAAAAAGGATCAGGCAGTCTCTTCTGTTGAAACTACTGCGGGATATATTAATGCAAGAAGAATTACTTATCGTTTAATTAGTTGTAAGAAAACCGTTGAAAAGAATGAATACACCAGTTTTAATTTCACAAAATATTTATTAACGTGGTATATTGTGATTTATTCATATTATCCTCACAAATCTACTAATACTACCTATTACTTATATAAATACTATTTATCTTCGCTTCTCCCTCTTAAATGCTCAGTTTAAAGAAAAAACTTAGATATCTGGCACCGATCGGAATTTTTCAATCTATGGTGATTCTTTGCAATTTACGCATTAGCATAAACAATAACCATTTCACATTATGGTTGCCATTAAGGAAGCTCTCCCTATATACAGGGTAATATATAATCATCCTCTGTTTTCTTGTTAAATAGCAATAACTAATGATAGGGCGGTTAATTTAAATTAAATCAGTTGCATACTCACTATGAATAACTACTTTGGTACATTAAAAATGCAAAATTAAATTTAAAAAATACTCACGTTTTAAGATTCTAAAGCATCGTCTCTGAAGTGGCACCTAAACAAGGTTAAGGAATATAGTTACTTTCTAAACATATTTTAACAAAACTACACAAACTGGAAGCATCACAACCCATCTCCATGATTAAATGGCACAGCCTTGTTGGAAATGCTATTTTGAAAGTTTGCTGAAAAAAGATGTAAAATTTTATTTTTGCCACTGTTAGAAAGGTGGATAAAAGAAAAAAAGGCGTCAATTTTAAAATCAGTACAAGTAAGTAACCGGCCAAAGCAAAGGCGCCGACTTTACAAATCTTTCGTGGGTGCTTTAACTGCTTTTTTAAAGGGGCGTGGGGGAGAGATAATGGAACATTTTTTTCTAATGAAAAACTGTCCAGTTGATATTTACTCAAGCCCCCTTAGATCAATTTAATCTTAGTTTATAATTATAAAACAGCTCAGTACCTATCTATTTTTTCTCGATTTTACTCAAGTTCTAAAGCACCTACACACGTGACCGAATTTCTACCATATGTGATTGATTTTATTCTAGTTTATGGTGTTTCAAGCAGTAACTGAACGTGATAAAATAATCCGATCACTCTCCGATTTTTTCTGAATTTTCAATATTTTTTTTCTACAAAAATAATTAAAGCTGTTCCTTGAAATGTTCTGGGTGCTCCACACTCACGGGACTTTTTTTCTGTCGGTGCTTCAGCCCCGTAATGCCCACATTAGTTGTCAATCCCGGTCTGAAGTGTAAAATGGTTTTAAAAAAAGCAGAATACCGTGAACTCTGTGCTATACGATTAGGTTATTCGTTGAATTATCATACACATGCCAAAGAAAAAGAGCATTTTTTTATTTTTTAAATATCGATAGTATTTAGTTTTAAATAGAACTTGTTAATAATTAATAATAATAATAATAAACGGTTGTTCACAAAAAATATCCATTTCCTTTTGGGAGTAAAATGTTATTTTTAGTTATTAAAATAAACTAGCATGTAATTCAATCTGCGATAATTAGGAATCCAACAGTTGCTCTATTTCTAAAGAGCATCAATGCATTAAACTCGGCGAAATTAACAATGTTTAAAGTTAACTCAGTAATCAAAATGTAATGACTATTTATTATTCACAAAATTCTACTATAGATGGCAGCACGAAACATTCATATGCTTGACTGACACTGCCAGGCGGAGTAAAAGATATCAACTTCTGATGCTGTCATCTGTTGTTGATATTGGGAATCTTCATGCGAAATCGACCTTGTAATGGACCGAACTATGAATTTCGATTCTGAATGATCATTGAAAATTAACACATTGTTGTTAAAATATGTCTTTTATTTAACCAAGAATTTTAAAGAGGGAAAGTGAAGTGCTAAAGTGAGTCATTAAAATTGAAATTTTTGCTGAACACTTTAAATGGCATACAGCCTTTTATCATAAAACATCTCAAAGGCATCTTTAAACGAATGTGGTCGGGATAGCATGAATTTGAATGTAAATATTGCTAGAGTCCAAAAAATTATTTTCTTTTGTAATTTCTGTACGATCCCCGAAAGCCGATTTTATTTTTTCCTTTCGACAGCCATTGAAAGGTGATTTAGATAAGCAAATATTCATCTTCATATCTCTGATATGTTGTAGGATACAATTCCCAAATTTTGTATCTCACCATATTGGTGTATGGGGCACATTTTACTAATTGGGAAATTTTTTGTAAGCAGGTCTTATATGAATTTTAAAAGTGTAATTTCTTGAAAATTAAGGAGAGTAATTTTTTTCTTAAAAAGCCAGTCTTCTTACTTACCTTATTTTCAACATTTTTCCAATTTACACTGGCAAATTATCCCTAATAAATAAAGAACTAAAACGTGTTTGTGCCTCAGTTAAGTATTTAAGAACTTCGAGGGGAGGTAAGGCACTCCTAGATGACTCGGATTCATACAGGAATGCCGTCTCGCCAACTTCGTGCCCCTATTAACAATCACTCGCCTATTAACAATCACTTAAAAAATGCAACGAAGCATCCGTTGAATTTCTTAATCACGTTTCATGAATAATGGGCTTGTGTTCCGATTATTGCATCATTAAAATTAAAAAAAAAGATTTATAAACTGTAAATTTTATTAAAAAGCTTTTGTACGCGATAAATTTGTTTTTTTCTAAACTAGGCGGAATATTGTCTATTACTTCAACATTTTCCTATTGATTATTAATAGGTGTATGAAGACGACGTCCAGAGCCATTGCTAAGACTTTTCCCATGGGAGGCAGGAGGGGGGGGGGGTATTTCAATAAACTGGAAAGTCAAATATCGGTTTTTTATTTTTTTATTTATTTATAAAAGAAATGCACACTACAGATTAAAATCCATTTACAGTGATGCATATAAAAGGACAAATTACATCAGACAAAATTAAAAAAATATAAAATACAGAGATAAAATAAATACCAGTCATGACTGCAAAAGTTCAAAACACTTAACTCTAAAGACTTTAAAAGACATGTTAAAAATATCCAAAGCCAAAGAAAACTTATTATAAATTTTATAAAATTTATATAACGAAAAGTAAATGTAATTATATATTATAATTGGATCCACAAATAAATGACTATTACGAAGAGATCTGTTCGGTACATTTACACAAATACTCTGAAGAATATCACTACAGTCTACCATATTATTGACAACTTTAGAAAAAAAATAATAAACAAAATAGATTACGACGAGAACTTAAACTAGGAAGACCAAATACACTTCTCAAGTAAGATGAAGAAATATTCGAAATGTAAATAGGATTACTTTTGTAATATAAATAACGTGCAAACTGAGTCTGCACCCGCTCAAGAATTCTCATTTTATTTTTATAATACGGTCCCAAATAAGACTACACTTTTCAAGATTAGAGCGTATCAAACTGAAGTATAAGATTTTTAATGCATGAAGGTTAGAAAAGTCTTTAGTTTTACACTTAAGAAAACCAAGTTTTTTGTAAGCTTTAGAGATAATGTTATTGATATGGATTGAAAAATCAAGTTTCCTGTTAAAAACAATGCCCAAATTATTTACAGAATCCGAATGAAATAAAGGAAGATTATTAATATGATATGAATACATTAAAATTTCGAGATTTACGAGAATAACTAAGAATACTACATTTCATAATATTAAGAAGTAATTTGTTGTCAGTGCACCATTCATATAAACTATTAAGATCACTGTGTAACAGACAAGCATCATTAACAGACCGTATCTCTTTAAATAATTTCAGATCATCAGCAAATAAAAGATACTTAAAAATTTTCAAAACTGAACACAAATCATTAATAAACAAAATAAAAAGTAAAGGTCCAAATTAGAACCTTGGGGAACACCAGAAGTGCAGGTAAAATTCTCAGAAACAGCCCCATTAAAATACACAAAAAGCTGTCTATTATTCAAGTAAGAAAAAATCCAGTCAGTAAGATTAATGTGAAAACCCAAGCCAATTAATTTATTAAGAAGAATACCAAAGTCAATAAAGTCAAAAGCCTTAGAAAAATCTGTATAAATGACATCAAGTTGATATCCATTTTCAAACGAAGAAATAATTGTTATTTAAACAAAATAAATTAGTAAGCGTAGACCGTTTAGGAATAAAACCATGTTGAGATGAGGAAATTAAATTTTTAACTTGCTGAAAAACCTTATTGTGCATTATAATTTCAAATATCTTAGAAAAAGGACTTACAATAGCAATTGGTGGATAATTCTTGCAATGATTTATATCACCATTTTAAAGACAGGAATAATTTTAGTATGCTTCCAAGCATCCGGAAAAGTATAAGTTTTTAAATAAAGATTAAATAAAATGAGAAGAGGATAAATCAACCTATCAGCACAACCTTTAACAATAAAGGAAGGTACATTGTCAACACCAACAACTGAAGAAGACTTCAACTTCTTAAATGCCAAAAGAACATCCTCAAAAGTATTATTATCAATTTTAATGTAATCATACGATGAGCTGTCAAAAAAGGGAGAATTTCTGTCATAGTCCGAACTAGATTTGTACACAGAGCTACAGTAAGTGGCAAAAACATTACCGGTATCACCATTGTCATCAAAGCAGACATTTTTATAACAAATATTGTTAGGCAAAGATTTGTTTTATTCAAATAAGACCAGAACTTTTTAGGGTCAGTTTATTTTCTGTATTCTGCAAATAAGAAGCATGATCCTTACCAATTTACCTATTTTTTTATCAACTATATTACTAACTTTTTACATTTGCCAACTGGATTTGCGTAGTTTTACCAAGTATACCAGAAAAAGAAAATAAATTATCGTTTTCGTTAAATTTGTTTCACCAGTTGTGCCAACTAGGTATGTACTTTTGAGAAGGTTAATAGAATTTTGCGAGTGTTAGGGGAGAGACCCCCCCCCCTTTAGCAAAGGCCCTGAAGACGTCTGCGACCAAACACTCTTCTGTAATTTCGAGTCATCTAGGAGTACCCTACCTCCCCTCGAAGTTCTGAAACGTATAACTAAGACACCCTGTATATTATAAAATAATTCGGATAGTGAATGCTCTAGTTCGCATAATTTTGTTGCTGAAAATTGCATCCATTGTCGTTTCGTCCCCAGTGGTGAAATGTTTTGGATGAGTGCGTATTGGAAACTCTAAAGTATCCATTTCAGTTATGAAATCCGATCCTTCATCGGAATTTAATTCTATGTTAAAATCTCTTATTAAAACAGTCTTACAATCATCCACATCCTCCTTCAGTAACGTTTCGAATACAGCGTCTAATTTATCTTCATAAGAAATTCGAGGACTAGCGTATGTAACTGCAAATCTCACTTTATCTTGAATATACGCAATGACCATTTGAACACCATTGATCTGGCTCGTGTAGGCACGGGTAAAGTGTTTCATATTCTTTTTATAAAGTTTTCCTCTCTAAAAATCATTAACTCCAGATGGCTTTCTGTTTTGGAAACCACTGTCTATCCGTTCGACCCAAGTGAATCCTGGTATTTTAAAATCATCTGAAGGGATAGTCCTTGTTTCCGTTAGCAATATCAAAACACTCTGCAGAAAACAGACATCAAACGGAAAAGTGACCACGGCGCGCCGCGTAGACAAAAATCTCCTGCTTGAAAGAAATAGCACCCGAGTGCTTTTTAGCACTCGGGTGCTATTTCGAAGTGCTAAAAGATTGAATGTTTTAATTGTGCGTAAACACGAATTGAATGCTGTTTCGTGTGAGTCGAAATTTCCCGTGGAATCTCTTATAAGACAAGACTCTTAACATAAAACTGAGCAACTAATTACAGTGGCGGGCCTCTTGTGGCAAATGAATACATGGGTTATGATACTTGTGTTCTCGGTTTCAGTATAGTTTTGGGGGTCGTGCCGCAGCCCATTCGAAAGTGGGTGGATTATCGGTGATCGTCAGGGGTCTTTATCCTTGCAGTTACACTCGTACGCATTCTATATCTGGGGTCTGCGAAACCCAGTGAACTGGTTTAAATTTTTTTTTAAAACTTTTATATGTTATTAACATTCGTACTTTTATATTATTATGTAATTCTGGTTAGGCTTTGAATAATCTACCCCTCTCAGACGTTTATTGTACACGCTTAAGCAAATCATTATGTATAAATAATGTAACTTTTCGCCTTTACATGGCCTTTCTACAGATTATTTATAGTTATTACAGATAAAGTTTTAATTAGTTTAAAGAATTGTGACTAATGTATTTTTTAAGCATCTTCTTAACGGTATTTCATATTTCATATTTATAAAACAGAAATCCGAAGCAGTTGTGCCCAAATTATCTTAAGATGTCATTTATTGAATACTTACGAAAGAAATAAGTATCGTTATTTTAATTAATTGCATAATATATCAATCATTTTTTACGGTACATATTATAAGTGTATTATTCTTACTTTTATATTGTTATTAATGTGGCTCTGCGCTTCATCGTCGACTTGAAAAACAACTTTAATTAGAATAGGTTTTTCAATTTCTACTGAAGGTAATTAATTCTAATCGTTACAAATGTATCCAAAAAGAGGTACTGGCTTATTTTTAAGGTCATTTTTAGGAATGGACGCGAGACGAGAAACAGGGCTGTCTCGTCTCGTTTCGCACACACTTTGTCTCATCTCGCAGAGAAATTGCCCGTCTCGTCTCACGCGAGACGTCTCGCAAAATTAAGGACTGCGATTTTGTTACCATATTTTTAGTAACATTAATACTATTTTATTGAAAATTAATATTAATAATAACATATTACCATATTAGTACATATATTAGTTACCATTTTAACTCATATGTGCATTTGAAGTGATAAAAATTCAGATTTAATCCGTATATAGAATGTGACATGACACCGAAAAAATATTTGTTTTTATTTATTTATTTCCGGAACTGAGTAAATATATGTATGGTTGATGGGAGTTTCATTTGCTTTGCAAATCATATAAAGTTTTGAATTTCGTTAGAAATGATACTGAACTCAAGACATGTTGCGCAATTAAAATTTTAATCTAATAAGCTACTACAATGTGCAGAATAGTGAATTCATAAAAGTTTCAATTGGGGACGGGATAATTACAGTGAAGCCGTCTTATCCCCCGCCCCGTTTTAGTGTATGAGATATGGGTTTCATATTTAATCGGGAACCCGGTTTTAACCTGTTCATTCCCACCATCAAAAAGAAGAAACAACAAAGAAGACTTGTGACCAGGGTTGTTTCTCTACATGGATCTTTGAAAGCTCCTCTGAGACCCAGCGTTGTATTAGCGGAATCGCTCCCGTAGATCATTCATTTACGTTCGCATAGCTTGGCTTATTATGAAAAAAGCATTTTTGATAAATGACAAAGCATTTTATTTACAAATATTAACGTATTTAAGAAAAAAATATGAAATATTCATAAGATTTAATTGCATTCGTATTCCTCCATTTTGATGAAATGTGGCCAATTATGCAAGACGTAATGAAATCGTAAATTTATGCAAGACGAGAAATTCTCGCGAGAAATCACACGCGAGACAAAAAGCGAAAAAAGGCGAGTGAAATGCGAGACGAGAACGTGAAATAATGCGAGATTTCTCGCGTCTCGCTTCCATCCTTAGTCATTTTTTCTAAAAAATAAGGTTTTAATGTGCTTTCTTTCTATTTTTTTGATCAAGAATAAAAATAAATGTTAGTGGAAATTTTTTCTGAGTGCTTTTATTTAGAATTATTATTCTAAATGAATTTATACGATTAAAACATGTATAATCGAATGAAACCTGTAATTTTACAGGAAATGTTAGAATAAGTAATGCAAGAATAATGCTTTTCCTGTAAAAATACAGGAATCAGCTAACCTTACATAGACGAACGAACGTTCTTCGCGTGAAATTTTCGGACGTAAGTTGATCGTTATTTAGAAGTTTAACTTTGTGTTTCTTCATTTTCTTAAAGGTTTTTTTTTTCTTTTTTAAAAAGTTGTTTCAAGTACCACTGATATGATTAATTGACACTACGCATAACATACCAGAAGACTCAATAAAGTTTGCCCAACATGATTGATTAATAAATTGCAGGCAATTAGAGCATTCACGTCAAAGCTCCGGAAAAGGTCGTTGTAATTGATGACATTTTTAGCGTCTTAACATCTCAAGCGAATTAGACAAATTTGGAAAACGATGCGAATCAAATGAACACCTGGCGGGAAGTCTCACTTCACTTCATATCTTTGTTGCGCCAATATAGTAAATGACTTCAACACCCATTCATCACTCTACATTCACTGGGCAGTTCTGATAAACTGCTTTTCTTTTGTTTTCCATTCAACCAAGTCTTGACAATTTCTCTGGAAGGAGTTTTATCCAATCTTGAGGGTCGATTGCCATTTTAAACACGGTAAACACGGAGGTGCGTGTAAATGCAAATATAAGATTCGTCCGAATTACAACGGTAGTATGACAAAAAAAAAAAAAAAGAAAAGAAAAGAAAAATGTGATTTTGATGCATAAATACAAATAAACGTATCATGAAGTCGGAAAATTTTAGGATGTCTCTTCACAAGTTGCACTATACATTGTAAAACAGGATAAAATGTATCCCTGATGACATTTCCATTTTTGGCGATGGATCGCCCAGTTTGGCGTCAAAAAGTAAGTGAACGAAACTGAACCCAGCTTGGCGATATCCTCTACATTGGGAAATAAATTACCAAACTTTACTGCTTTGTTATGGGAATATTGATTAGCTTCCATAAAAGCGTCTGTATCAGTGTAAGGTGAGATATAGTTGAAATATGTCTGACGAAGATTGTAAAGCAGTTTTAGTAGGCGATTTTAATATAGATTTTAATTCTGAAGAAGTGTTACGTGGAACAAACAAGACCGACACACTCATGGATTATGATACCCTTTTCATCCGAATAGAAGAAGGAAGACAAATAGGGCCGACGCATGGATTATGAATGATACGCTTTTAATATATATTACTTTAGTACACATTTAAAATATGAAAGTGTTTCAGATCTTCTTTCTCATTTATTTATTTATTTAAGAAGCAATTTCCTCTATACCAAGGCTCCACTATCGCCAACTGGATAAGACACTCAAAAGGATAGACGGCTAAAGTGTGAATGTCCAGTGTTTTGGACTATCGCTTGGCCGTCGGGTTAAGGATCCGGAATCTTGGTGGGTTTTCTCCAGATGTAACATAAATACGCGTTAGAACACCTTAAAAAGTCCTTCGATCAAGGCACCCCACCATCCTCGGCAGATAGCCCTTGCGTAGCTTTCCCATAACACAACACAACACAGTTCTCCATACCAAGAAAAGACACTCATCTATTCGAGATTAAAATAAGATACTGATTTTTTGTTTCTGATTCATTTTTAAGCCCTTTCTTACATTGCGTCCATAAATAAGGACACCGCTAGCCGCCCACTGGGTGTCCCCATAATAAAATGGCGGCAATACCTTCGAGTAGTTGTAGTGGATAATACCTAATCAGCAAGTGCCCGCCCGCTGAAAAAAAATATGACGACACAAAAATTACCTACAGTATGGTACAGGATTGAAGGTATAAATTTATGCGCAAAAAGAAAAACCAGGTTTACCTCCAACATTTGATAACTAGGATTTTTTTATTTTACTTTTTTTAAATTAAAATTCAATATCTGTAATCAAAAGAAAGATTACCGTAGAATCTTGATAATCCGGCGGTCGGTTAGCCGGCACGTTTGATAATCCGGCACCCTCGGAAACGTGTTCCGATTTCATTCTCCGCTTACGACGGCAGTGCAAGAAGAAAATGCCATCGCAAGTGATGGCGTCCTACTTATTAAACACGCTTACAAAAGTAAGTTTTTTTGATAAAATTTATGAATCAAATAAACAAAAAACAATCAATGGTTATTTTTCATAGCCAAATCCCATGTCTTATTTTTTCCTGGGAAAAAAGTGTGCATTATATGGGAAAATTTTCTGTACTTCCAATAATTCGGAATTTTTCAATAATTCTGCTCGGTGTCTGAGTCCCATTTATGTCTTATTATCAAGATTGTACTGTACTTAATTCAAAGAGAAATTATTTTATCAGGTCTGAAAGGGGTAAATCTCCGAATATCCGGAAGAGGGCAAAAATTCGACGTTGAATTTTCACTACACGGCAGCCCGACGAGTGACCGAGCGCATAGCGCTCTGAACTGGGAGACGGACGGTGCCTGGTTCAAAACCAGGTCGCGTCCGTTGACCTAACCGTTCGGAGTTTTCCGCGGTTTCCTCCGAAATTTAGCGTAAATGTGGTTTAGTACTCTTTAGAAAGCTCCCCACGAAGGGCATCCCATCCATAAGCCTAGATCCCCCGTGTAGATAATTGGCCTTAATCCCACAGTACAACACAACAAATTCCGAACACGGCAAATTCAGGTATTTGCGTATGTCAGAGAGGGTCTATTACGGATTTTAACCCACCATCGCGAATCCCGATTTGATCTGTTTAATCCAATCTTTATGAGAACAAAGCAGGACAGGGAGAGATATATTTACCAGCCTAGTGCAGTTTACCGGCATGCATCTTCGAATGCTTCGCCGAACCCTAGCGTTTGCTGCTTTTTTTTTTTTTTTTTAATTCACTGCGCTTGAATAGGCGTAGTGATATGGCAAGTGACTATGCAACATATGATGACTATATCTTGGATAGGCCGCCGAGGTGGTGTAGTGGCTTAAGAACCATTCTATCACGCCTTGGGTCCGGTTCGAATCCCGGCCTGGGCATGGATGTTAACTTGTCGTTCCTTCATAGGGGGTAACGCTGGCCGCCCACTGGATGCCCCCATAATGACCGCAGCACTTTTGGACAGTTGTAGTGGACAATGCTTAATCGGCAAGTGCCAGCCCGGAGCATTCGAAGACCCATGAAGGAAAAACAAGCGTCTGGCCCCCGATGGGTCTACTTTGGCACCATTCAATGCGCATGCTCGTAGACTTTTTTTTTTCACTGCATTCCCTTCATACGGGGTTCAAAATTCGATCCGCTCAGGAAATGAATGGTGTCGCTATCTAGTGATTACTTTTGGAAACTTTGTATTTCTCATAATAATAAGAAATTTTGAGATATTTAGGATTAGCTTTGAACTTGTGTTTATTTTTCCTTTTGTATTATAAAAAAAAATTCTTCAAATATTTATTCTTTCTGATGATCTTGGAATTACCAATTGCTTGTTAATTAAAATTATGCCTTAAGTAATTTCTACATAAGTTAATTATTTTTTTGATATATTATATAGTAAACAATTTTGCAGATTTTGGAATATTTAGTTTTAAATAAGAATGGCCTCACACACAGAATCTCGTTTTTATTTTTATATCCCAAATGTCCCCCATCTAGTGATTAATTTTTTTGATATATTATATAGTAAATAATTTTAGCAGATTTTGGAATATTTAGTTTGACTTACGCTACTTTTTCATACCACGTCCAAGGCTGTTTCATCAGTAAAAACGAACATAAACAAATTGACGGGGGAATTTCTTATGTCAAAAATACATTAATGTTTGTCAATTTATTTTAACACATGAATCTAAAGAAAGCATTATACATACAAATATCATATGAAATTGACTGTGAGGTCCGTGTGTTGCTTTTGACAATAGTGCTAATTTTGTGCATTTTTTTGTGATGTGTTTCATACAACTAAATCTCCAATCAGTGTTTTCCCCAAGTTTCAAAGCTGTTTGAAAATTTCCCCCATTTTAGGTTTTCTGGACTAATTTGCCAGGACTAAAAAGAAAATACTTAGCCGCAGGCAGATTTTTTTTTCTTCTCCAAAATTTAAAGTTCTAACTAACGGGGAAAAAATGAAATCTCTCGAGAAAAAATATTTTGAATTCTAATAAAATTATTCTAACAAAAATTTAGTATTATTTCTTTAAGAAAATTTCTTAATCGTAAATCATCATAATTATTATTCAAAACTGATGTCCATTGAAATGATTTTTTTTGATTTTATTATTTATTTTTATAAAATTGTATTACTGTAAAAAAAATCCTTGATCATACATATATCGTAAACAGCAAATTAATAAAACACACGGCAATATTATCAAATGCAATACTCCACAGAATTAAAGTCTTCAAATTTTACTGGAGTGGATAACGGAGTTTTAATCATCTACGTTTATTATCATGAATTCTCTTATTATTATACAGTCAAACCTCGAATTAACGAATTGATTGGGACCCACAATTCCGTTCGTTAAAAGAATGATTATTGTTTACTGCGAGCTTTAAAATTATAAGTTATAGGTTAGGAGATCAACTATAAAATTATCTAAATTCTTTGATGTTACTTGTTCTTAAAACTTAATACATAATACGTACATACTTATTGGCACTTTATAAAGAAATCCTTGATAGTGCTTTTTTTTTGTGGCTGTGTTTTGAAAGCACATGAATTTTCCAAAGCTTTTTGTATATATTAATTTTGTGTGCGAAAAATTCAAAGTTTAAGTTTTATGTGCGAATTTTATTTCAGCGATTGTTGTTGTTGTTGTTGTGTGTGATTATGGCAACGCTACACTAGGGCGATCTGCCAAAGGGGGGTGCCTTGGTAGAGGAACTTTCTAAGGGGTTCTAACGCGTATTCACGTCACATCTGGAGAAAACCTACCAAAACTCCAGACCGTTAGATCGACAGCCGCACGATGGGACCCGAACCCGGGTCCTCCACACTTCGGCCATCTACCATTTTCAGTGGCATAACCACTGTGCCATGGTGAGGCCCTTTCAGCGATTGTTGTTCGTTAAAGCAAAGCTAAAAATTCGTTAAATCAGAGCATTTTAGCACCCTTTTGGTCGGGACAGAAAAAATATTCGTTAAATCGGAGAATTAGTTAAATCAAAGTACGTTAAATCGAGGTTCGGCTGTAATTCATTTTTGTCTTAGATTTTTTAAAATTTCAAAAGATTAAACTAAAACATCTAATAAGTAAAAATAGTTTTCATAATCTTTCAACAAATTTCCGCTTGTATAAAATTGGAGAATACATAAAATATTATATACAGACAAAAGGAGGGGGCAGTCCCCCCCCCTAAAATTCAAGAAAATGCATATATGTCCAAGGCCGTAGGCAGAAAAATTTTTTGAAAGGGGATATGTCGTGCTAAAATTAAAGATTGGGGGGGGGGGCAGGAGGTGATATGCAGTATTTTTTTTTTTAACTTAACACAAATACAAAACTGCTATAAAAACAAGTTCAAGGCCAATGATAAATATTTCAAAATCTGCTAAAATCATTTACTTAATAAACTATTTTAAAAATAATTGACTTATGTAGGAATATTAACCAGCTACAATATTGCTAATTATAGATTATCAGTAAAGAATATAACTATTTGATATATTTTCTTTTTATTACGGAGAAATACAATCAAAGTTTCCAAAATTAATCACTAGATGGGGGACATTTGGGATATAAAAATAAAAACGAGATTGTGTGTGTGAGGCCATTCTTATTTAAAACTAAATATTCCAAAATCTGCAAAATTATTTACTATATAATATATAAAAAAAATTAATCACTAGATGGGGGATATTTGCGATATAAAAATAAAAACGAGATTCTGTGTGTGAGGCCATTCTTATTTAAAACTAAATATTCCAAAATCTGCAAAATTATTTACTATATAATATATAAAAAAAAATAATAAACTTATGTAGAAATTACTTAATACATAATTTTAATTAACAAGCAATTGGTAATTCCAAGATCATCAGAAATATAAACTTTCCAAAACTAATCACTAGATAGCGACACCATTCATTTCCTGAGCGGATCGAATTTTGAACCCCGTATGAAGGGAATGCAGTGAAAAAAAAAAAAAAGTCTACGAGCATGTGCATTGAATGGTGCCAAAGTAGACCCATCGGGGGCTAGACGCTTGTGAAGGAAAGCAGCACTACACACAGGAGGATATCTTCACGTCTGCGGATTATTTCACAGATGGGAAAGGCCGCAGGTTGAGATTCAATGACCAGGTTGATTTTCTGATCATTGAATAATAAATAAATGATCTATTATTTTAGAAAATACGTAGGCACTCTTCTGAGTTCTGTCAATTTTAACACTACAAAAAAAAAAAAAAAAAAAAAAAAAAAAGACTAATAATTTTGCTGTCAGGCAAGCACTAAATACTGCACTCAAGCTTTAAAGTTGAAAAAAATAATCTATGATATATGCGTAATGTCTACATAAAACAATTCTGGCGTGACTCCACTCGACTGTCCAAACACTTACGATTAAGATCATTACCAAGCATTTAAATAAAATTTAATCGATGAATAATTCAAACATATATACCAAATTGAAGCACAATCGAATGCGCCGTTTAAACGCTCGCGCACTTTCAAGAATTTCCCCATATGCCATAATGTAAAAGACATCTTTGTTGTAACCCTCTACTAAGTCCTCTACACATCAAAATCAATACCGGTTTTACGATGGTGGTTTATAACATGTATACCCAATTTGAGCTCAATCGAATGTACAGTTTAAACGCTAGCGCACTTTCAAGAATTTTCCCCCAAATGCCATAATGTAAAAGATGTATTTGTCGTAGCCCTGTAGAAAAACTATAAGTAGGCTTGCCAGATTTCTGAAATATTCAAGCGGGACAACGGATATTCAAGGGTACATTTGCGAGGTGGAGCGGTTGGAGCGATTTTAATGATTCTTTTTTATTAGAAAGGGAATAGATATGGGGCGGTCCCATGTTAATTCCGTCATGTTCTGATATTATTATTAATAAAATTCGAGGAAAAGTCATGTTTTAAACTCTTGCCTAAAAGTAGCCAGTGTGGACCAATTTTGGCTATTTATCGCCAAGTTTGTCGTAAACAATAAGTTCCTAAAACTGAACTCAGCTTGGAGATATCATCTATATTTGGCGAGAAAATGCCAATCCCTAATATTTTACAATGGGAAAAATATTTCGTTATGGTGAAGTAATTTGAAGTCGGTTTTCTCTTATTGAAAAAAGATCATACTTGTTTTTCTATATATACTTTCTCTTAAAAAATCCCCAAACACAATGTGGTTGGGCGCGATTAAGGCGGTCATGATTGTGGTTGGAGGGACGTATGTGGGACAACCCTATCAATGAAATAACTTTTCATTTTAACCTATTTATGAGAAAGCTCTGGAAGTTTACGAAATCAAAAGCACTAAAACTTGTAATTTCATACTCACATTACTTCCATTGGCGTAAAATGGCATGTAACATTGGGAAGGGGAGGAGGCAAAATGTTTCTTATTGTTGAAAATATTATTTTCAAACAGGTGACATCTGAATGCTCTTGAATTTCAAGCATTCCCCCTCTTGCCCTTGGTAAGTTACGCCTATGCCAGAACATCACAGCGTCTTATTGTAACAGTTATTTTTTGCTACGCAAAACTTATTTAAAGTTATTTTTAAGTTATTCTTGCATTCAGTGCATTCATATGTTAAATCTCCAAGTAACAGCTGTTACTATGGTTCTGAGAAGCAACATATTACAGATCCCACTCATAAACAAGGCCCCCACCATGGCCGAGTGGATAAGAAAGACACTGACCATGGTAGTATGGCGAAGTAGTTTGAAGTCGGCTTTCTCTTATTGAAAATGAGATCATACTTGTTTTTCTCATATGTTTCAATTAATATTTGTAAAAGAAATTTTGACAGGTGTTGAGTGTAGGGCGATAAGGGGCTGTAAAGAGAGTTTTTTTTTCTTTTCCTTAATGTACGCACAGTGATAATAGTTTTTTATCACGTGGAGCGATTTTAATGATTCTTTTTATTTGAAAGGGAGGTTTTCCTTTCAAGTAATTAAAAAACTTTGTAAAAAACACACATAAGAAGTAAAAGGAAAGAGGATACGCGTTTCGTTCAAAAATTGTTTTGAACTTCTTCAGTCCAAGCCCTTCGACGTAAAGAACACAGGGAACTGAAAAGAGAAAAACAAGCAAGATGTTGCCACAAGGGGCAAAGAAAAGTCGAACAAAACCACGGAGAGGGGAGAAAAAAAAATAAAAAGGGGGATAAAAAGGAAAGGAAAGAAGCACAAAAAATACAGAAATAAAAAAGGAATAAAGAAAAATAATAAAAAAGGGAACACACAAGTACAAACACACACACAAAAAAGAGAAAACAGAACAAACAAACAAAAAACAAATAGCACACGTTTTTTTTTTGTTTTTTTTTAATAAAAACCACGAACAGGACAGCACAATAAATATATATATAAATAATTTTTTTTTTAATAAAAACGAAAAAGAAAGACAGTAACACACGTACATACACATTAAAGAAACAGGGAAAAAAAGGGGGGGGGGTAGACGAAGGAAGTGAAAAGAACCTTACAACAGCAACTTCCAAGCAGAATGAACGAAAGGAACGGAAGAACCATCGTTCACAAGACGATCTAAGTGCTGGGTAATGGAAAAACCTTCCAAAAAATCCAGATGGGACAAAGACTGAGGAGTGCACAAAATCTTAGCCTTAGAAAACTGAAATCGATGATTGGAATTCCAACAATGTGAGGCAATAGAAGATTTGGAAAGTTCGTGCTTAGAGACATATCTCTCATGCTCTTTGAGCCTAAATTTGAGAGCTCTTCTGGTCTGACCAATATAGCCCAAATCACAAGATTCACAAGGAATATAATAAACACCCTAACGGTTCTCAGTAGGAATAGGATCTTTAAGGGAAGAAAATTTAAGTTTATTAACAGGTTTAAAAATGACTTTGAAACCGAAATTTTTGAGAAGTTTAGAAATTTTGTAGCATAAAGGTGAAAAGAAAGGTAGTACAATTAATTCGTTGTGAAAATTAATAGTATTAGTAGAAGTATTAGGCTTATTAAATTTAGAAACAGCTTTATCAATAATAGAGGGGCTAAAACCACGAGAAACAGCTAAGGATTTTAAGTAACTAATTTCATTATTAAGAGAAGAAGAATCAGAGCAAATTTTGATAGCACGAAACACATAAGTGTAAAAAGCAGAAAGTTTTTGCTGGTAAGGATGATTAGATAGGGCATGAGGAGGTAAAGATATAGAAAAGGGCTTGCGGAAAACAGAAGTACAGAAACCGCCAGGATTCCTAGAAACAAGAACATCCAAAAAAGGTAAAGAATTGTTGCACTCCTCTTCTAGAGTAAATTGGATACACGGATCAACAGAATTAACGATCAAAAGTAAATTAGAAATATCACAATTGGAATCCACTAGAACGAAAGTATCGTCAACATATCTGACCCAGCACGGAAAATTAAAGACCTTGAAGAGCTTCTCTTCAAAATAATGCATATAAATATCACATAAGAGAGGTGAGAGAGAATTACCCATAGCAAGACCCTCGGTTTGTTTATAGAAAGAGCCATTAAAAATGAAAGCAGTTTGTTTAATACAAACGCTTACTAAAGCTATAAACTCTTTAACTGTTAAACTCTTTAACTGTTATTAAACTTTTATTCCTTCTATTGCTAACTGTGCTCGTTTCTATGCCCTTCCTAAAATTCATAAACCTTCTCTTGCCTTTCGCCCCATTGTTTCTAACATTGGTACTGCTTCTTATAACCTTGCACGTTTCCTCTCGCATACTCTTTCACCTTTGACTGCTAGTAATACCCACACTGTTAAAAACTCTTATGATTTCGTTAACAAAGTTAAACTTCTTTCTCCTACTAATTGTAAAATGCTTTCTCTTGATGTTAAATCTTTATTCACTAATGTTCCTATCCAAGGTGCGATTGACTGTTTGGAAAAGCGTTTACGCGAGTTTCATTATTCTTCTATTGAGATTAAAGAGTTTATAGCTTTAGTAAGCGTTTGTATTAAACAAACTGCTTTCATTTTTAATGGCTCTTTCTATAAACAAACCGAGGGTCTTGCTATGGGTAATTCTCTCTCACCTCTCTTATGTGATATTTATATGCATTATTTTGAAGAGAAGCTCTTCAATGTCTTTAATTTTCCGTGCTGGGTCAGATATGTTGACGATACTTTCGTTCTAGTGGATTCCAATTGTGATATTTCTAATTTACTTTTGATCGTTAATTCTGTTGATCCGTGTATCCAATTTACTCTAGAAGAGGAGTGCAACAATTCTTTACCTTTTTTGGATGTTCTTGTTTCTAGGAATCCTGACGGTTTCTCTACTTCTGTTTTCCGCAAGCCCTTTTCTATATCTTTACCTCCTCATGCCCTATCTAATCATCCTTACCAGCAAAAACTTTCTGCTTTTTACACTTATGTGTTTCGTACTATAAAAATTTGCTCTGATTCTTCTTCTCTTAATAATGAAATTAGTTACTTAAAATCCTTAGCTGTTTCTCGTGGTTTTAGCCCCTCTATTATTGATAAAGCTGTTTCTAAATTTAATAAGCCTAATACTTCTACTAATACTATTAATTTTCACAACGAATTAATTGTACTACCTTTCTTTTCACCTTTATGCTACAAAATTTCTAAACTTCTCAAAAATTTCGGTTTCAAAGTCATTTTTAAACCTGTTAATAAACTTAAATTTTCTTCCCTTAAAGATCCTATTCCTACTGAGAACCGTTGGGGTGTTTATTATATTCCTTGTGAATCTTGTGATTTGGGCTATATTGGTCAGACCAGAAGAGCTCTCAAATTTAGGCTCAAAGAGCATGAGAGATATGTCTCTAAGCACGAACTTTCCAAATCTTCTATTGCCTCACATTGTTGGAATTCCAATCATCGATTTCAGTTTTCTAAGGCTAAGATTTTGTGCACTCCTCAGTCTTTGTCCCATCTGGATTTTTTGGAAGGTTTTTCCATTACCCAGCACTTAGATCGTCTTGTGAACGATGGTTCTTCCGTTCCTTTCGTTCATTCTGCTTGGAAGTTGCTGTTGTAAGGTTCTTTTCACTTTTTTCGTCTACCCCCCCCCCTTTTTTTTTTTTTTTTTTTCTCTGTTTCTTTAATGTGTATGTACGTGTGTTACTGTCTTTCTTTTTCGTTTTTATTTAAAAAAAAATTATTTATATATATATTTATTGTGCTGTCCTGTTCGTGGTTTTTATTTAAAAAAAAACAAAAAAAAACGTGTGCTATTTGTTTTTTGTTTGTTTGTTCTGTTTTCTCTTTTTTGTGTGTGTGTTTGTACTTGTGTGTTCCCTTTTTTATTATTTTTCTTTATTCCTTTTTTATTTCTGTATTTTTTGTGCTTCTTTCCTTTCCTTTTTATCCCCCTTTTTAATTTTTTTTTCTCCCCTCTCCGTGGTTTTGTTCGACTTTTCTTTGCCCCTTGTGGCAACATCTTGCTTGTTTTTCTCTTTTCAGTTCCCTGTGTTCTTTACGTCGAAGGGCTTGGACTGAAGAAGTTCAAAACAATTTTTGAACGAAACGCGTATCCTCTTTCCTTTTACTTCTTATGTGTGTTTTTTACAAAGTTTTTTAATTACTTTATCGTTTAACACCAGTATTTTGAGTGTTTTTTCAGAGGTTTTCCTGTCCTCCTCCAAGCGTGGAGGTTTTCCTTTCTGCCCTATTGCTTGGTTAATTCGATCTATCGGTGTGGAGTTTTGGAAGGTTTTCTCTAATGGTAATGTGAATACAAGTTAGAACTCCTTAAAAAGTCCTCCACCTAAGGCACCCCTCCCCCAATAGCCAGATGCCCCCTCCTTAAGGCTTGCTATCAGACTTCGTGCGATTACACAATCATCTGTAAGCGATTACAAGAAATGGTATGGATTACGATTATGATTACGAACAATTTTCAAAAAGATTATGACTAGTGAATGTTAATTTAGTAATATAACAGTAATCTTGACAAATCAAATATCAAAAGAATTCTGTAATAATGCAATTTTATCATAGCCATTTTGTAAAATTTGTAAAATATTATTTTAGTCATCGATTACTGTCGATTGTAATCTGGACGAAGTCTGCTTGCTATAACACAAACACATTACACGCACACTCATAAACAGTGATGGAAAGTTTTGAATTTCGCCCCTTACCAGCTAATTTGAAATAACAACGCATAAAATACTTTATGAAAAGAGCATCCACGTATGAAAATTTTAATCAGGTTGAAAGTAAGTACTAGTTTCTCAAACAAAGGGAATAGACTGTTTCTGTATCCTTCAAAACTCTTTCCAAGCTATACGAAAATATTTTTTTCTGATTTTTATTAATAAAAATAAACAATTTCCGTATTTTTCATCATCTTCATTCGCATGTAAAGTAATAAACACATTACTTTACGACTTTTGTTCAGAAATCAGCACAGTTATGCTGACGCAATCACAAACGAGCCCAGGAGGTAACTTCTTCCCTTAGAAATAAAGAGATAATTTTATCTTTTGCGAAGTTTGGACTGGCATCTCAGTTTTTGCCACTCCAAAGGAGTACAGCCAAACTTCTTCCTTCCTTCTACAATGTTTTTGGTCACGCTTCGCCGAGAACGGAATGTTTAGCAACTTTTGGAAAGTAGGTGGAGAGGAGCAGGTGTGAAACATTTGTAAACTCAGGTGACTGAGTTTGTTTCTGCGTTTGTTGACTTAAAACTTCTATCTAAATAACTGAGAAATTTAGTTCATTGACTTTCCGTTTTCACTGCGATATACGTATATATATATTTCCGATACAAAATACAAGATAAATTGATTCAAACACATTAAAATACAAAATACTTTCCGAATTGGAAAAATAGAAATAAATAGACCTTCCTTTGTTGCAGTCACTGAGGTAAGCACAGGGCCTGATTACCGAAAAGGCTCAGGAAGCTTAAGCTTCCCCCCAGAATTTGAAGGGGGGGGGCCCAAAAATGATTGCAAAACAGCAATAAAAATTAAAAACTTTGTTTTTAATTGATCTTTTAAGTTATTGAAAAAAAATTTAATGAAGAGAAATGGAAAGCTATTTTTAAGGTTTTTCAGAAGTCTTATTGATACTTCGTGTCACAACATATCTAACTTGTTCGCGATGTCTTTGGGGATATCTGCCTCAGTTGAGAGAGTTTTTTCTATTATAGGGGAACATTGGGTCGGGACAAAGAGGTAGACTTTCAATATGTTTTGTGTCTTCTAACGTCCTCTAACATAGTCTTAAGCATCTTCCAAATGTCAAAATTAATTCTGAACTGTCATGTTGTTATTTTTATTATGTCATGAAAACAAATAAAGAATTCCTAAAAAAAGAAATGTCTAATGAAAAATATGTCTAAATAAAGTTTAATGCTCCAGTAAGGTAATGTTTTCAGTTTAATTCTTAAAGTAATTTCAAAAATACTTCAAAATCTCATCACAATGAACTAAACTATCATGGAGATCAATGAATAAAATATTTTTATAAAAGGAAAATTTCAGATTAATGAACAAAATACTTTTACCATAGGAAATAATAACAACTAATTAAATCAGTGAAATTTCATTTTAACGAATAAAATAATTTTATAAAAGAAAATCATTAAAACTTTACTTTTTAAATACAAAAGGGGAGGGTGGGGGGCGAAATGAGACTGAGCTCCCCCTCACTTCAGAAGTTAATTGGGCCCTGGGTAAGCACGGGCCCTGATTATCATACGGGCACTTGATTACCGTGGGGCCCGTGCTCAGGGCACACATCCAGAAATTGACCAAAAATTTGAGTTTAGAACTATGTATCAGGATAGATCGAAATATTTTTTTCGGAATTTCAAAACCTACCTATGCTGAAAAGATGTTCTATAGTATGGAGATAAAGAGAGAAATAACCATAAATTTTTTTATTTAAAATTTAATACTGCCGCAAGGGGTTTGAATTTCCGAGAAAAAGGGTAAAATTTGCTTTCATATAGAGAAAGCAAAAATACTGTTAATCAAAATCTACCTACGCGGAAAAGATGTTCTATAGTATAAAGAGAAAAATAACTAAAAAATTTAATAACTTTAAAATTAGAGAAAAATAACTTTAAAATTTAATAGAGGAGATATTTAATAGAGAGGGGTCTGGGTCATGAAGTACTTCAACGTACGCTGTACTTCTTAGATCTACTACTGAATACTGAGTACTCACTCTTCAGTAAACATCACTTTTGTAAATTTACATTCTAGAAAAATAATAATTTTCAGTCTAAAATCTAACTGAAATTAAATCTTTTTCCGTTTTTTTAAATTAAATTCAGTCATCTTTCCGCAGTATTACCTTTTAAAATTAAATTTTAAAACTAGTTTTGTCTTGATCTCTATACTGTAGAACATCTTTTCTGCATAGGTATGTTTTGATAAACAATAATCTTGTTTTCTCCATAGAAGAGCAAAATTTAGTCATTTTTCCCTTTCTTTCGAAAATTCAAACCCTTTGCGGCAATATTAACTTTTAAAATGAAATATTTTAGTTATTTTTCTCTTTATACTATAGAACATCTTTTCCGCATAGGTAGGTTCTGATTAACAGTATTTTTACTTTTTAAATATAAAAGCAAATTTTCCTCTTTTTTTTTCGGAAATTCAACTTCCTTGCAGCAGTATTAAATTTTAAATTTAAATTTTTTAGTTATTTTCCCCCTTTGTCTCTATACTATAGAACATCTTTTCAGCGTAGGTAGGTTTTGAAATTCAGAAAAAAGTAATTTCGATCCACCCTACTATGTATAGGGAGCATAAATTAAGCCAGCCATATGTAAGTACACAAAATTTTAAAAGTACCCTGTGCACAAGAATATTTTAGTCAGGCCCTAATTAAACCCATATGGTTCATCATGATCAAACTGTATTACCGTTTATCTCCAGGTACGTAGTTTTATACTAGCAAGGAGGGATTTATGGCAGTGCATTTGTGGCACATGCCCTGAGCCCTCATCTTTAGGCATTTCAGGCATTAGTTGACAAGATTTATGCGCATTAAAGTTTATTAATTGCATTTGGAAAGATAATATTAGCTTTCATTTGTTTATTGAAAGCATGTTCTTTCTCTGTGTCTCCAAAAAACTTTCAAGAAACCAAGAGCGTGGCCAAATAGCCCAGGCTAACATGGCACCCAAAATTTTGGATTTCTATGAATTAAGTGTCATTAAATAAAGCATTGTTGTGAGAAAATCTACCTTTTTCACCTTTTGAGCACCCCCCGAAATTTCTCTCTCTACGTCCCTGCAAGAAACTACTACATTTCTGAAAATATGAGAAAATCTACTATTATTTTTAATTTAGAAAAGGTCTAAAAAGCTTATTATCAAAAAAGTAAGAATTTATAAAAATACTTTTCTTTCTAGTTAGATTTTAATGTGGTGAGTTAAAATGGGCATACACACAGTTAGACTTAGTTAATATTATGTTTCCAAAAGTTCCCCATAAATTATTAATAAGTATAAATATTACGGCTAAAAAACAAAAATCATTTAAAAACAAACTATTTATGTTTGATCAAATAGAAATGTCTATTATTTATTTTACCCCCACCTTATCCTGCAACAATCTGATGTGATTATACAATGTTTATTTAGAACCTGAGTCCTGACCTTGCTATTTATTTCCACATCAGTGGATTTCTTTTGGCTCCCATTGATTTTACTTTAGAAATATTTGAAACTAGCCGCCTTCGCCGATCAGTTTTGGCCGTCGATGGCCGCTTCGTGGCCAAAATGTGCAACCTAGAGTACACTGGCCGCTTCGCGACTGGCTTGTGCAACCTACGGCACACGGGCCTCTTCGCAACCTGCGAGTCGTCCGCCTTCAGCAACCAGCTGATCCGGCCGCTTCATGTCAAGCCTATGGAACGTACGGGCCGCTTTTACACGTTTCGGTGAGCGGCCGCATCCAGCGACCAGCTAGTCCATCGACGGCCTCTTCGCGACCAAAAAGTGCAACCTACGGGCTACCCGCTTTTGGCGACCACCTGGTCCGCCAACCGGCCGCTTAAAAAAAAAAAGTGCAACCTACACGCCGCTCACCTTCGGCGACCAGCGGAATGAGGAGGGGCATGTTAACTGTGTCAGTCTAACAACCACGCCTGTGATTTTATTTTTAAAAAAATTGGAGTCGTGTTTCCACAATTCAACTCTAGAATTTCTTTCTGTTTTCTTAAGATATTGGTTTCAACAGAAAGAAATTCTAAACTTCAGAGTTGAGTTGTTGAAACACGACTCCAATTTTAAAAAAATAAAATCATAGAGGTAGTCGTTAGACTGACTGACACAGTTACAGAGGCACGAAGTCTACCTTACTGGTAGGCAATTTTTTTAAGCGAATTTTCACGGGCCAGCGATGTTGGACGGCTTGCAGGCAAGTTATTATAGATATACGACAAAAACAAAGTAAACGACACCAAATTAACCTAAATAAATGCTACGATCCAACAACGTTAGAATCAAAATCCATCCGGTTAAACGAATTCAAAATTAAACAAACGCTTATGACAAAAACATATGTCACCAAAAATAATCTAAAGCACTCACTTAGACACTTCAAAATTAAACAAAAGCTTATGGATTCATGATAAAAATAAAACAAATGTCCCGGAACAATCGAAATAAAAGTTATGATCCAACAACATTGAAATCAAAATGCATCCGTTTAAACGTATTCAAAATTAAACAAACGCTGTCACAAAAACAATCTAAAACACTCAAACACTTTTAATATAGGATTTCACAAATGTTACGCCGTTAACATTTACAAACCCTCGGGTGAGAGCAATGAAAAAAAAAAAGAGTGTTACCAATTTCTAAAAAAGAATTCCTACAAATATGTGTTTAAGTGTTGTGCAAACAAACTTTTAGACATTCTCTATAAATTTGTCCAAAATTTATCAAATTTTTCAGTTAAATAGAACTTAAACATTAAATAAAACTATCCTTGCATTGCTTGTCACACAAAAGGAGTATTTTCGCCAGTATATAACGTCATCTAATCGATCTACGCGAGAGATTATGTTTCGTGATTTTTTTCAAAGCATCAAGGTATGAATCGTCTTCGCTTCTCTGTTTACTTTTCAAGGCTATCTCGCAAGGATATCTTGCTAGATATTTAGAGTTGAAAGTAGCTGCAAGTTAGAAAAAGGTTTTTTCAGAGATCTTTCGAACTGTATAAAAAGTTTTGCTTTTAGTTCGCGATAAAAACGTCGTTTTTATCAAAATTTCAACATGGCGGAAGATGCACCGGAAGCGATGAGTCGATACCGGAATAGTTACGAACGGAACTTTTATTATTTAGATAGTACGCACCTCTTTGGGGTGTTCGCTTGGAGTGTTTTCTCTGTGTAGAAGCAATGATTGACAAACACACAGGGAAAAATGCTAAACATACTGAATTTTGCAATATTTCCCTAATCAGGTAACACTTCGACGCATTTTTGAAGGCGACTTTTGTGCTTACGAATTTTTTCTGAAAGTTGCATAAGACATAGAGCTTTATTCTTAGCAGTCCATAGGAGATTGGGTGAAGAAGCATTTTCTTGCGTGTTTAACACCACTGGTTTGCTTTTAAAGCTGTTCAAAAATCCTGTGAGCATTTGGTAACATTCGAGATAAGAGGGTTTGCGATCTAGATGAAATTCTTGTGTCACTAAAACCAAGAAAAACGTTTTTAAATATGGTGCCGATTTGCGAGGGCTTTTTTACCCCTCGTAATCCTATTTGCGAAAGCTGCAATTTGCGGCGAGATAAATTCGCAATCATGCAATCTGATTGGCCCATGCCTTCGGAATCCTTCGTGACGTCACTTTCGTGACATTTGAATTGTCCCAAAAACCCCGCAAGCACCTTGCGAGGGTTTACGAGCGTTTTCCTCTGCTATTTTTTCCCTCATAAATCGTAACACATACATCGGGATCTTAATAATTTTTCATAATCGTTCTTAAAAATGCAAATGTTCCCTTTGTAATATATGGCTCCGCCGCCTGAAAATGGAGCCAGCGGGTCACAGCTGTTTGCAGTCTTCGTCTGTGGGGAAGTGATACCTGGAAAAGGAATTTCTTCAGGTGCATGTCACTGGGAGCAAGATCGGTACTATTGGGTGGATGGTCAAACACCTCCCAGCGAAATTTCTGGGAAGTGTTTGACCATCCACCCTATAGTACCGATATCGCTCCCAGCGACTTGAATCTGAAGAAAATCCTGAGAAAAATTTCAGGATTCTGAAAATGTGTTGACGAAAACAGCATCTGCTGCTTTGCGAGATATAGTTTTGCAGGTGGAGATTAAAATTTTATTACTTTATAAGAAGTGGGACTCCAAACAGTAAATTGTAGGGAGGTCTTCCATGGCAGACCAACTTTTTAACATTGCGCCCCCTCCCAACAAACGAGAACCTACGATGGCGCCCTTTTCACATTTCCTACAGCATACAGTTTTTTATTCTTCAACAATAGGCATCTAGTCGCCTTTTTTACAATGTAATGTTATCGGTTAAAGTTTGAATAAACATTTTAAGCGAATATAGATATGATTTGGAGGTAAAAATAAGAATGAGTATGATTTGAACAACTGCTCTATTGCTTGCTGTATGCCTGTTTTTCTCTCGGCTCCCTTGCAAACTCTCTGCGGCCCACCGTTTGTGAGCCGCTGCTCTGTGGTATTGTTTCTCAAGTTTTATAGTATTATGACCCCCCTTAAAAACCAAGAAATTTGTAAAAGCCTTGAGATCCCCTTGTTACAAAAGTCAGCAACGAAAGCTTTGAAAACAATGATTAATCACCTTTTGCCACTTCATACTTAAAGCCAAAAAGGCTTTTGTCAGCACTAGTTTTGAAATCTAAGTACTGTAAAAATTGTCTATCATTTGAAAAAAAGAAATACTCATGTGTGTTTATCAACGAGGATACACGCATAGAAAAACTTATTACGATGGTCTTCTTGGAAGTCAGTTTCCCAGGGACGATTAAAAGGAACAAAACATTATTATTACCTGGAAAAATTTATTGCAAAAAGATGCATCAGTATTTCAGCTACTTCTCAACATAAAAGTAACTTGAACTATAAGTCTTCTCATATCGGGGGATAAGTTTTTGTAATCCAGTGTTGTAGATGTATTCCACCTGAGAGTCACAGTTGCTTGCAATCTTTGCCATCAGAAAAATGATGCCTCGTCAAGAATTTCTTCAAGTGCAAGATCAGTACTATAGGATGGTAACATGGGTAGGCTGAAAAAATTCTTGTCCGGGCATCACTTTTGGACACTATGACACTCTGGCTCCTTTCTCAGGCGGCAGACCTCTATGCAAACATATATGCTCTACTACAAACGGTATAATAAGTTTTACAGTTCAGGTTATTTTTATCTTGAGAAATAGCTGAAATCTTTCTACATTTTTTGCAAGGCAATAATGCTTTGTTCCACTTTTTTTTTTGGGGGGGGGGCTCCGTTAATCTTACTTACCGGACAACTCTCGTAATAATTAGTGAATAATTATTTCAAATAACTTAGATTTATAAGGTTTACATTCTTTACTTTATGCGGTTTGGCAACATTTAATTCGATGCCACCAGATTATAATAAAAAAAACACTTGACAGGATAAAGAACGGATCTTAATTCCTAGAACAGATTTCGACCTCTTTATATCTGAACATGACTCCAGATTTTGAGAGACGATGCTCTATGGGGAAGTCTGGTCACTGGAGTAAATATGATGATTTGATTCTTAACGAGATTTGTAGAAGGTGAAAATGTAAAGGCCAGATAAGAGGCTTTTTTAAAAAGAAATCATTATTATTATTATTATTATTATTATTATTATTATTATTATTATTATTTGTTATTGTTGTTGAGGATGGCGAGGAAAACTGGAGATTATCCTCAGAGATGTTTCAGAGTTTATTATTCATAGAGATTTTTCGTTAGGTTCTATGCACAGTGGAAGATTATGCTGACATTTTAATTCCTAATTAGTATTTTTTTCTACTTCCTCTTTAATGTTTATTCTAAGTTTTTATCCTCATAAAATTGTCAATAAGTGAATAAACGTGAGGTTACTTTTAACAATGAATACCACTTACATGTATTATGACGTTAGTAACCGTTTGGCTTATCCATACGGCAGAGTGAACTTGTTAACTACCCGTTACTCATTAGTACATGCGCAAAAAACGTTTTCTTTAGTTGAAAAATGGTTAAAGACCGAAGCGTTCAGCATCATTTGTCTTTATTGTTTACAAATATAAATATATTTCCTTTAAAACTACTATATTGTCGTTATTTCCTGTCCATTTTTTTATGGATACGCAACTCCTGGTTACCTCGCTGAATCAGCTCTCTGTTGACCGTTCGAAACTGTTCCTCGAACCCGAGGTTTAATGAACTGCGAAATATGCTAATGAAGAATATAAATTCAAGAAAACAAGTAAAGCGTTACCGGTGTAATTTTTGAACAAATTTTTAAGAAATAAAGCGGAAGGGAAAAACGATATATTTCAACAAACAGCCCATAACCAATACTCTACTTTCATACTGGCCAAAGATGTGGCACTAATAATTATATGACAAAAAAATTTCCATCATAATAGCTGTTTATCTTTCTCTAGGCAAACAATGCGTTGCATTTTTCTTTACATTTATTGTAATTTATGGAAAAAGAAAACATTTTTGTTCTAATTGAACGCTGAAGTACAGCAGTAAAATAATTCTCGAATAACTATCTTAATAGGAGTCAGTCCACGGACAGCTCTCATTATTTATGCTAACCTAAATGGCGGAATTCACCCATTGTTTGGTTTCGAAAAAACATAAGTGTAAAGAGAAATTTCTCATTCAAGGGTGCGTGTTTGTAGCTGTTACAAGCGACTTATTCCCTTAGAAATGCAAACTGCTAACATTTTTTCTAGCTCAGCTCGGAAATGTTTTAGGAGAAAGATTAACGCTTAATTTTATTATACTTATTTTTACATTTCATTAATGGAAAGTACAGCCGAACCTGGTTAATGGAATAGATAATTTGCCGCGAAAATTTATTCTAATAAGCGGGGCAGTCTATTATTCGGGATCACATTAACTGACTATTACGGTTTGGTGCATTGAAAATTTATTACAATAAGCAGGATATTTTTTTGCGGGATATTCTTTTAACCGATATTCCATTAAGCGAGCTCGACTGTACCATTATTCGTCAAGATTAACCCGTTTCAGTCCAGATTATTACAATGACAATTTTCCAATCTTTGCTGATGCCTGAGTGTTTCTGTGTTATGGAACGCCTACAATAGGGGCACAAGTCTACCGTTGGCGGTGTCTTGGGTAGAGAACCTTTTTCTAACGCGTATTCACATCACATCTGGAGAGAACCTCCCAAAACTGCAGACCGTGAGATCGACAGCCACGCTATAGGCCCGCGAACACGGGAACTTCACACTTAAGCCCTACCAAGTTTTGTGTATTATCCACTTAGCCTTAGTGGGCCCACTGATGCGTGAACTAGTTAATAAATTTCCGACATCAATTGTATGAACAACTGACATTATTTTTAAAAAGTGTGAAAATTTCACGTGTGTAATTTTCTATCATTGAAAAATAATGGAAATAATATTTAAAACTCTTGAAATCGATACAGTAAAGTTAAAAAACGCTTTTGAAATTTTGTGACCAGAGACAAAAATGGTGTTCTATATTTAGGACGCTTCATAGGCGTGAGTTACTAAGGACAAGGGGGCAATTGCCCTCCTCCAAAAAAGTTCAAGAAAATTCAGATATCTTCTATTTGAAAATATTTTCTACTATAGGAAACATTTCCCCCACCCTCTTCAGTGTTACATGTCAATTTACGCCAATGGGACGCTTGGCTGAAATGAATTAACTGAAACCTAATTGGCTTGCGTACTCACATCGCTATTTTCCATCATAAATGTAAAGATAAGTTACTCATTTACCGGATACACATACATGTACATTTTTAATAGTTACAAACAAACTGGTTATAAAAAATGAAAATAAATAGATGAAAAAATTTTACTTTTTTCCAGACATTTCCATATTAAGCTTTAAAATTAAAGTGAAAAAAAGTTAGATAAATCATACTAAGGTGTGGATTGTATTTTGTGTTTCATTTTACAATTTTTTTCTGGCACTAACCTCCGACCTACTTAGTTTCTTGAGTTTTATTGCATCCTGACCCAATCTATAAGCCACGAGAACAGTCGGCCTGAACACTTCCAAATTATTTTTGTTAGTTTAAGTTGGTTAATCTAAGTTGGTTCTTAAGTTGGTTAGTTTAAGTTGGTTTAATTTAAGTTGGTTAATCCGATTATTACTCTTTCAAACTTTCATAATTTTACAGTAGGAAAATGCATTTTAAATACCTTCGAATTATTAAAATTATTTTGAAAAATATTTTAAACTGAGAACTTTAATTATTTTGCTTACTTGGTCTAAATTTAATCAAGGTATTTCAAGAATATTTTTAGCTGAATTTCCTTTTTTATTCCTGTTTCAAAATGAATAAACTAATAATGAAAGTTACAGAGTGTTTTAAGTTCAAGGCCTTGGTACCATAACAGTTATTGGGACTTGATTAACTCCGTGGGTCTGGTAGGAGGGAGGGTTAGGCCTTAAAATCTGTATTTGGTTGCTTTCAACGTGTAAAATTTTTTTTAATTAAACGTTGTCTTTCAAATAAACAGGGTGTCTCAAAAAATGGTAACATGCTTTAGTTCTTTATCTATTAGAGGTAAGTGGGAAATGTAGATCAAACAAATGTTCAAAATAGTTGACACTTTTTAAAGTTGTATACGAACCGCGTACGAAAAAATTCCCAGTGATTTAAATGTGCTCCATGTACTAATGAAGTGATGTAAAAAAATTTTAGCCTTTTATCATAAATCTTCTCGAAGATATCTTTAAACGAAGATGATTATTGACTGTACATGAATATGAATCCAAACGTTTATTGCTAATCTGAAAGAAATTATTTTCTTTCGTCATTTCCGTAAGCCACCTAGTGATCATCTGGCATGATATTTTCCCCTTAGAGAGCATTTAGAAAATGGTTTAAGTCAGCATAATTTTTTGTACGGGGATCGTATACAAACTTAAAAAGTGTGCCTTTTTGAAAATTAACGAGAAAAAATTTTTCTTAACGTAGACTTTTTACCTGCCTCCTTTGAATATATTTTTTTTTCAATTTGCATCTCTATATAATAAGGAATTAAAGCGTGTTACCAAAAGCGTGTTACAGGATGTTCCAAAATTAAGCGTGTCTTTTTGGAACATCCTGTACATTAAGTTCATAATGGGATTATTTAATTTTGTGATTTCTTGATAACGAATTGAAATTCTTTCCGAACCAGTAATAGTACGTGGCAAAGTATTTAAGGGCTGGGTTACAACGAGGTATTCAAAGACCTATGTCGGGAAGCATCGATGGACACAGACGAAAGAATCGCTAACATCGGGCCTTGGCAGTGATGGGAGCAAAGATAACTATACATTAAATAAACAGATAACATTCTGTTGAAATTGTCTTATAAATGATGCGTTCTGCATGACTGAACTTTTTCGTTTCATCTTGTAATTGAAACAGGGAGAGAAAGGACTGCAGCTGGAACTAAAAGAAGCAAGGAGTTAATATGCAGTTTACACGGTGTTTCGCAGGAATTAGTTTTGAATTTACGAAATCATGACTGGCAAGTGTAATAATTCATCAATTTAAATCTGACGTTGAGACACTGAATTCCTTAATAACTGTTTTTCAGTTAGCGCTTTTGTTAGGATACTGCTGAAATATCGATTTGCTGATTCAGTAAAAGTTAATGTTTAAAAACCAGCAACTGCCACTTTCGATTATTAAAATGTTCTAACATATTTATTTGGGTCACGAGAAAAACAAATCCTGAAGTGCTGAAAGTCATTTTTATAAAATGAAAAATGTTGGGTTTTTCTTTATGCATGTTGTAGCGCGCCGTGTACATTAGGGTGGATCGAAAAGAATAGGAAAAAAATTTTTTTTCGAAATCAATTTTGGCGTAGGGTGGAAAAGTTGCGTCTTTAGTATTTTAGTTTGCATATTAATTTTTATTGAAATCCTTCAATATCTTGAGGTGCCCCAACTGCCTTAAATGTAGTTTTAAATTGAAATTTTACGAAAATTAAAAAAAAATAATAATATACGAAATTTTTTTAGCCGGAGTGTCATAAAGCTTAGACTTGGGTACAATAGTTCATACAAATATTTTTATTTAATTCCATTCATATCTTCCTGTGCCCCAAGCCCCCGAAAAATAGTTGAAAATTGACAATTTCATGAAAATGCAATAAAAATTATAAAGTAAATTTTTTTTTTATAAATTTGGAAGGGTACCCAGCTAATAAAGTATAAACGTTTCTGCCGTCTTAAAAGCTGCTATACGAAAACTAGAGGCGTTAGGAGTATTTTTGTTGATGCTCCAAAAAATGAAACTATTTGGATTTTTTGCATATTTGATTAAGTCGATGTGCTAACATAAAATAAACTGAAAGAATATAACTAATAAATTATAGATATATGATATAATTAGCGTGAGAAAAAACTATTTTAATCTAAACTCTGATTTTGAGTTAAAAAACTTCATTATGTTCCTTGATTCGAGCCTAGATCTTATAAATCCGTCCCTTCTTTCTTCTCCACAAACAAGAGATGCAGCCTCTGTTACCAATTTCACACAGCGTTCAGTTCCTTGTGTGTGACATGGGAAGTTAGATAAATGAGGAAATTTAACTGAAGCAATATCCTTTGACAGGAATGATTTTAAGTCTTCATCGGAGATGTCTTTTAAGACTGCAGGCTCTAAACACTCGTTATTGTCACTCCAAAAAATTAAATCCCTATAATCTGTTGATCACATGCTTATTACCGGTACACGAAAATTTCTCACAGATGAAGTATTATGATTCTCTTTTCTGATAGATATAACCTTGTGGTATGCTAATTTTTGAATGGTATCTCTATCATCATATAACATAGCTAAAAGCAAATTCTCTGCATGTGCAAAAAATCCGTTTCTTTGGATGACAGCGTCAACAGTTTTTCTTAGGTGATCCGGCATGTATCTTGAGTACATAATTAGCTTCCACAGGTGTCTAGAACCTTCAGTGCACAGTGGCTTTCCTTTTATGTGGAACCACATTGGACCATATACCTTCATAATATATGTAACTAAATGTAATAAGTCTCGGAAGGCTCTTCTGTTGTCACATAAAGACGAAGAATTCGATTTGCGCTAGTCAACCACCTGGAATGCACTACCGGCCCTGGTCGAATAGCAACTAAATCTTGACTGCATTCTCCTGAAGACACCGCTTTTAACATGTCCAACAAATATCGTTGGTCTGTACTCAAAATATTCCGATCGACATCTGGAAACAGATTTCCCTCGATCTTACAAAATTTCGTTAAAGGAAGTGTATGGCAAGTTTGGAATAACTTCCCAATTGCACCAGAAAATGCTTTGGGGCCATGAGTCACGCCATCAAGCTGAACCAGAAGATGTCGTAGAGGAAGTTCGTTTAGATGCAGCATGCAAATGAACCACTGAAGTGGACGATTTAGTTCAGCTTCTATAATTGCTATAAGGGAATCGGTTGATATACCTTTGTCATTAAAGAAGGTTAATATTCCATTCTTAATGTTAATTGCAGATACAGACGAAACAGTTAGATGCCCAAGGTAAATGGAGCTTGGTTCTTGTATTAAAGAAATGTGTTCTTCTTTGGTAATACAGCCGTAATACTTATTACCCTTTTTAACTTGTGTTCTAGTTTTATCTTTTCGCCCATCGAAATAGAGGCCTTGCACTTTCGAAGATAAATTACCTTGTTGTAATTCTTTTCTGTGTCTTTCACGCTCTCTGCGAACTTTATTTCGATCAATAACTTTAGTAGTATCCGTTTCGCTGACTAGGCCAAGATCCTGCAGAAGAGTGGAAGAAAGAAATGCAGCTGCTCTGTCTGAGATTCCACGACGATCACATTCTCTGGAAAAAGTGGAAAGTTTTATTTTTTGAACATTTGAACAATCACCAGAAGCAGAAGAGCAAGAGGGTTGCAGATCGAAGTTGTGTTTGTTGCAAGCTGTAGGAGGGTCTAAATGAATTTGATTTTCTGCTGACTTCTTTTTCTTCCTCTTTATTTGTATCATCCTCTTTCTCTTCGTTTTCCGAAGAATAACTGCTTTCAAACTCTTTACAATCACTAATTTCTTTCAAGCTAGAAGGATAAGAATCAGTTTTCGAGTTTTTAGCTCGTTTTATTTTTCTTTCTTGTCTTTTTTGAAGCTGTTTTGTAGTTTTTTTATCAACTGGCCCGATTATCATAGTTCTAGTACTTCGCTGATCGTTCAAAAATGTTCTTTCATCTACAGGAACCTTTCTTTCTTTTAAACAGCAACATGATGCAAAATCGTCGCATTTGCAGCAAGCAATGTCAAAGAGGGTTCGCTCCCACTTGCCCTTCAGATCGTCCAGTTTCTTTATGTAGCCCTCTGATTCTTTTCTACCATTGTATGGTTTCAAAATCTTCCTGTATTCGTTGTTGAGCTTTGTTATCTTTTCAACGATTCCTTTGTTTGAAATTATTGGAATAGAAGACTTGTTCCATATAATTTCCAACGACTCCGCGACTTTTTTTGATATCAAAGGAGCAGGTGGGTCTTTGTTTTTCATAAGGCTTTTTGTCTGGTTTCTGACAAGCAAAAACTTTCGAATTATATCTGCATTTGTAGGAAGTTTTATTAGAGACATCTCGGTGGGGTTGCCAAACAAAGGGCAAATAGAAGATTTCCTTGTGGGAATTTTGCCTGAACTCATTCTGTCTTTAACAAAAAAGTAAAATAAAATAAAATAAATAGTTGAAATAAATGTAAGGAAGTAAAAAAAAAAGAAACATAGCTAACAGAAGAACACTAGAAGTAAAATGAAAGAAAAACAATATATCACAGTATATACTGGAGAAAATTATGAAATAACTTACTTCAGATTATAAACAAGCAATGTAGTGTCGAGCCACATACTTGCCAGAATGTGGTTGATGAAATACTCAGAGTAATTTTTAATTTCAAACATTCATAATCAGTCTCAACAAAAGCTGTCTTTTAACATATGCTACATGGAATCGTCTGCATATCAGCAAGACGTCTCATTCTTTTGGCGGGGAAAATATAGTGACGTCATATCAGAAGCACGGACAGAAGCTAATTCTTGTTTCGTGTCGAGGCTGGCTAGGGAAACAGCCGATTTTTTTGTTTTCTATTCAAATTTTTAGGTTTGGAGCACCCAAAGGAAATGCTCAGAAATATTTGTTGTGGAAAAAGAAATTTTTGGCCATTCGAAAAGTTATGACATCCAAACCATTACATATATATGAATTTTTTTCAAAAAATTGATTTTTTTGGGGTGAGTGGGGCACCTGAAGGGGATGTTTAAAAAAAAATTTTTTTTTGAAAAATTCTCACCTGACCATTTGGCAACTTTTGCCATGTCAGCCGTCATTAAAATAAAATAAAAAATTTTTCGATCCACCCTAGTGTACATATACATATTAGAGTGTCTTAACTGGTATAGTTCAGAAAAAAATGAGGTTATAAGATCTAATTTCTGACAAAAGTATTATCATTTGTTGTTCTCGCGTCCATGGATAGACGATTGCACCACCCATGGGAAATAGGTGCCATGGCCCCCGAAGGGATTGGACTGCTGCCTATTGGTCCCAATTTTGATCCAGATGAAGGACCAACCACCACCTGAAATAGGCACCCCCCAGAGATATCGTTTGTACATGGAGGACATTGGAGCCACGATGGATTTTACGGGCACTGGCTCCCATTAGCATACACGGTCCCAACGCAGTCCAGCCGCGAGAGGAGTTCACCCTCCCAAGCACTGACCAAGCTGGATGCTGCTTCATTTTCCGTGTTCTTAAGTGAACGGAGTTTAGCGTCTAGACCACGGTGGGAGAATTGCTGTCATTTAACTTTGGTAAATATTCTGAACTGTCCTCTACAGTGATATTTTGCCTTATAGGGTCATCCACAAACTAAAACAAATGTTGTTGATGTTTTGTTAAGGCAAAGTACTCAAGGAATATCTGCCAAAGAGAGGGATGTCTTCGATGGAGGATTTTTGTAAGCGACTTGAACGGGTATGCACGTTTAATCGGGAATTTTTTTTCCAAACTCCAGATCGTTAGATAGAGAGTCGTACAGTAGGCCAGAACTTTGACATTTCAGCCATCTAGATGTGTTCAGCGCCTTCAGCATTCGGCCATTGGTCGATATTAAAAAGCTATTTAATTATCAAAATTCGAGGACTATCTTGACTTATCACTGAATATTTCAATGTTTTTTTCTTGTGTTATGGCAAGCCTGCACAAAGCGTATTTGCCTACGGGGTGGCTTAGTCGGAGGACTTTTGAAGGGGTTCTGACATGTATTTACGTTACATCTGGAGAAAACCGACCAAAATTCCAGACCATTCGATCGACAGGCGTGCAGTAAGCCCGGTCGGGACCTTGACATTTCAGCCTACCACCACGTTAATGCCTTATCCACTCGGCCATGGTGGGGCTCACTGGACATTAGAAATCAGCAAGCTAAAAAAACTGGAAGAAAACACAACTTAGTTATATTATTTCAAATTACCCTATTAAAATTGTCTACGCTTCTTTACTACTGTTTTGTTTTTATGTATTGTACAAAATATACTCTTTTTTTCAATAGCATTGATTATTCAACCTTTATACTGTGTTTTGACTTGATCAACAGAACTCTTATCATGATTATATCCACTCTGTAAAAGTTCGTTCTACTGATTGGATGATCTGCATAAACTTTTCTTTTCATTCGAATCAGTATACTTCAGAATTTCTAAAAATAAATTGCAGTTCCATTTAGACCAATAACTTTGTAAACATCAACTAATTAGTTTAAAGCGAGACTTATGTGACCGTAAGTTAGATTCTACGATACTGCGAGGATTGTCCTGTTCAGTTTTTTAATAGGGGTGCTAAGTATTTGAAGCAATCCTCGTTTGAAAACTCTTTCAATTTTCACACCGGGATTATGAACTTGTATCTCTTTTAATTAGGCCTCTAGAAAACGATTTTGAAAAAAAAATAATGATTTGTTATGGAAACTTCAAAATTAAGTCAAAAATAAATGCATAACTACGAGTTCTTGGTATATAACTGGAGAGAGGAATATTTAAGCAGCGGTCACACAAAACAGAGATATTGGAACATGATGATGTTTGAGATCTGAGGTGCCGGGGAGAGGGGAGTAGCTGTTCTCCTGGGAGATGACGTACCCTGGCACGACCATCGACGGGATGAAGGAGAAACCGGGATTCATTTGACCAAGAAACTCTATGGAATTTGAAATATCCATGGTCCAGTCTCGATGTTCCCGTGCCCACTGTAGGCGCAGTTGATAATGACGCTTGGTAAGCAGAGGCACACGAGTGGGATGCCTGCTCCACAGTCCCATATGCAATAGCATTCGCTGAATGGTGTTTTCCGAAACACTTGTACAGTTCGCCTGAATTGTATTGGGCTGTCAGTTGAGCCCCTGCCTGCCAGGCGGGACAGTCTTCGGCGTCCTCTTTCTTTGATGATGAGTGGACGCCCAACATTTTGGCGTCTATTGCTGGCAGGGCCGCAACCAAGATGACATGCTAGGTAGGGCTTTGAATCTAGTTTGGGGGGCTGACTAAATATAAGTATTAGTAGTTCGGGGGAAGGGAGTTTCTTCCAATTTTTACATCTTCACCTAGAATTTTTATTTCACAAAATGCCATATTTTAAAATATTTATCTACTAATATTTATTCCATTAACAATTTTTTCGTTGAGATTTACTGCCTAATACAAGTCTAAGAAACGTGGGATAAGCGTGGCGGCAGTTTTAAGGATTTACCTTACCCCCTCGGAATTTCTGCCCCGATTAGCAAATCAAGTTGCAAGGAATAGTGTATGTTTTGCTAAACTTTTGTATTCATCAGTGAATTTACTGAAATCTTTGAAAATCTTAGGGGGGGGGGGGGCTGAGAGACTTCTAGGTAGGGCTCAGCCCCCGTTGCCCCCCCTCTGGTTACGGCCCTGATTGCTGGTTTCACCGTCATTTATTCACTTAGTATAAATACTAACAATGGCTAATCGTGAACAACCTACCAGTCGTACAGTTTCGGAGATACTGGTTTCGACAGGGTGCGAATTGAACATTTTTTCCAGGGGGGGATATTTCGAAGAAAACATTCTTTAGGAGGGGACATTTGAAAAGAAAAAAAAAGAAGGGAAGGCGTAAAATGCTCCACACAAATAATATATTACGTATTACATGACAAATGTAGTCGCCAACATAACTGGGAAGGGACTTAAATTCAAACAAAAGTCGACCCCCGATTTTCTATGTACATATATTCCTGCCTATGTCGATTCTTTTTCTACCCTCAAATTCGGTTCGTGGCAGAGCAGCGCTTGTTCATTCATTTCGCAGTCTTAAACCTGACCCCAGTTGCAGAATGAGAGGCGGCATCAGGCATGTATATATCTATTTCAAGGGATGTTTGTAACTTTCTCCTTTGTCTAGTAAACAGAAGAATTTCCATTCTAAATATTTAAAATCGTTAGGCACTGTTAAATTTGTAAGGACAGAAACTAATTTTAGCATTTCTCCAGCAGGGGATTAATAGTGTCCCCGGTAGGGATTAATTAATATTTCTCTAGCCAGGGATATTACATTCATCAGCCGGGGACAATCCCCGGCATCCCCCCCCCCCGTCAATTCGCACCCTGGGGTTCGAGTCTTCGAATCATAACAATCTGTCCTCTATAAAATTCGCTTAGATCAACAGCCTTTCCCATCACTTACAAATGTAGGTGCAAGAATGATTCTTTATCTTCTCCAGCAACAGGAAAATTAAATTAATTACGTGCTGTCCATGACATACAGACGAGTTCATTGAAAAATGTGGGGGTGGTCATACTGTTTTGGCTCGTCAGTATATGTCGAACTAAAGCAATTTGCTTTTATTATTGTTACACTGATGCCCTCCCGCCTTTTTTTTGCAATTAATTTAATATAAAACGCTAAATTTAGCGAATGAGGAAGAAAATTAGAGGACCATTTAATTGCTTGCTTTCCCTTTAAAATTCCAAGCACAGGCAGCTCAGTCGACATCTCCAAAATCATTTGTTAGAGTATTCCAAGATAAAAAAAAACCTCTTTGTTCTCCACTTCATTCGTAAATATCTGTCAACTGCCGTCTTAGTTTATTACACGGCTGCCAAGCCATGTTCTTACAAAGTCGCGTGCAGACAAATCGGCCACTCCAACTTGAATTTGCCCACCAGAGCGGAACACCCTGCAGCTGGTTTTGCATCCTCCACTTTCACTTTTGTCCGTGTGTATTGGCAACACGCAATGATCTGTATCACAAAAAAAAGTTCATGAGGTACTAAAAATCGTGTCAGAGAGTAAATCAAATAATAAGGGTTCCTCCGCTTTATTTTTTCGGAGGAAGGTCGTTAAATGTGGAAGGATTAAAACCAAACTACCAATAAAAATCCTTCGAAGAGAACTTTTACAACCATTTTTTTTTTCTTAGTCTTGCTCCCACTTTGGCTTCTAGAAATAATTACAGGCTCAGCTAGAACAAAGTAACTAACGAAGACGGACAAAGCCCGACTAAGCCAACATGGGGCCTCTTTCATTTATAATATTCAGTTTACAAAAGTTAAAAGCTGGGCACTACAGACTTACTTCAGTTCCAGGCTTTCTACTCTTGTAATTTTTTGCTTGCTTGGTAATTTTTTGCAACGAAAAGACAGCCCTTTTATACTATCCCTAACATGATTACATTGACCAAACATTCATAATTTTTCTCAAAATGTGTTGTTAAAACTTTTTTTTCAATATAGTTTGATAACTTTTTTTAGAGAATTGTTAAAGCAGGAAGAAAAAGGCACAGTTTTTTTTCAGAAACAACACATTTCTTCAAACTACAGTTGGAACACTTCTTGATTTGGGAGACCCCCATTGACTGGGGTCAAAGGACAACTGCCTCGCCGACCCCTGCCTTAGTCAGGCTCTGAAGACGGAACCTCCAAAACTTACGCCTGCCTCTCTTTAGAAAAAATTGCTTGGCTGAGAGCAAATAACTCTACGGGGCTTCTCCATTTTCTCTGGGAAAACGATTGTCGCAGTTATTTTGTATGGAGAAAATTGCTTTTACAAATTCAATGTTTTTGAATACCTTTCAACTTTCCTTTTTCTTCGTTCTTCCGAAAACATTCGTCTAATCTCATTCCGATACAAAATTTCTCTAATGCAAAGAGAACATTATTTCAATATTAATTAATATTCTTCTAATTGCATTAGAGAAATACTTCACTCTACACACCACTGAAATTTATTTCACCGAAGTATATGTTCTGTAGGAGTTGTGCACATTAACAATCTGTGAAAATTTTGAACCGAAAGTAGAGTCCATTAAGACGACAACCTTCGTAAATGCTTAGGCAAATGTAAAACAAAACGGCTTGTGCTTCAATGACGGACCACCGAGTCCCAAAGTTTTTTAACACGCTTTTATTACTTTCACCTCTGTGTGTACGTAATGGAATCTTATAAGTCAATTTTCACCCACTTTCAGACATCCAATTAAATTGAAATTTTACACACATGTAAGGAATCGATGGCAATGTAACAGTATTGAAAATAGTGTCTGCAGCATTTATAATATTTTTACAGCAGAAATTAAGAATACCAGTACATTGCGCTCTATGGAGAGCCATTAAAGCATAGGCGTATATTTCAGAGGCATTCATCAAATCAAACAAAATCAAATTGATACAGGAACCTGGACCTTCACAGCTCAGAAATTTACCAATGTTCGCACGGGTGTAATTATAGATTTCACATTTGAGGGGTCCATTATTACTATAAAATTTGATTGACAGTAAATTTTACGATAAATATTTTGTACAAAAATTCAATTGAATTACAAATTTTGATCTTCTTTATAGTTAATTTCTTTACTATTCATTAAATTATAAATTTACAAAATTAAATAAATTTCTTAAGCTAGAATAAAGTTTTCAAAATTTATATAAAATGTAAAAATATTTTAACCCTATAGCATCTTGAGGCACAGACACAAAAGCTGGGTATGTGGCCAAAATTAACGTTCTTGCACAGACTAAGAGGGATGTCTAGGCGCCCCAAACACCCCACCCCATATATAAGCCAGTGAGTGTTCCGTATCTTATCCACTCGGCCATTGGTGCACTGGTGTCCGGTATGATGGAACCGAGCCCGGATATGAAAACTCAATGTAATTCTTGCACCGCTTCCTTCAATAGGCAAGTGAATGTACGAAAAAATAAATACTGCGTAACCTTTCCTGGTCTCTTATTTGATTCCTGTCTGCCAAGAAAGAAAGTATTAAGCATTAGAATAGGCTTAAGTAAATAAATAGTAAATAAACAGGAAGTCCTTCCATTTTCTTTATACTGATCAAATATATACAAGCCAAAAATCACTCTTTTCCCAATGAAAATCTACCATAAAATCACCACTCTGTATTTACGGATTCTTATCTCAATCGATTCCTACGACGACGGGCACACTCGATTGAGCAAATTATGACTAAAAACTCGGCAATCAATTTTCGTTTCGACATTTCACCTTCGATTCCTTCCCCATGTCTCATTTGTTGTAGAAGTGTTACAGTTTTCAAACAATTTTCATCAACCGATCAACTAACCTCCTTTTCTTTTCATCATTTCGGATGGTTAAGGGAGGGGGAGTGATAAATGAAAGTAGATCGCGTGTTTTTCTTTTTTCCATTCATTACTGGATGCCGCGGAGCGGTATATAAGGATTTTCGACGGATGCTGTGGCTTTTATACTTTGAAGTTTCTCTTGGTTTACTCGATCTAGTTTAGCAGGAATTGCACAGCATGGATAAGCTACTGGTAAGATTATCAGTTAACTCTTTAACATGCAGTGCGGTATAACTCTTTAACGTGCAGTGGGATATATATTATTCCACCTAATTTTAACATGGACACTGTCGGTCACGAAAATACGTAAACATTAGTATATATTTTTTTACTTTTTTCATTTTTTTTCACGATTAATTAATATATTTATTTATTACTTTTATACAAAAGTGAGAAAAATAATGTTCAAATCCTTTATCCTCTTGGAGAGCTATCGGATCTTTTAGCCCCTTAAAATCTTATCAGGTCTTCATTAAATTATTGTCGGAAATACATTTTTAATTACAGGCATCTACAAAAAAAAAAGAAACCCTGGACAATGCAATAAAAAAAAGATGAATATTGGTTAGACTTGTCTGAATGCGTTGAATTATTAAGAGAATTATTACTCTAAATTATAGTCACATATACTGCTGTTCTGAACACAACTTGTGCAGGGCAAGATAAAAAGATCTGCTTTTAAAATTTTTTTTTAAAGAAAATCTCTCATTTCTTAGACCATAGTGTAACGCAGCTTTAGTGATCATACAATCTTAAGAAAACGCAACTGTTAATAGAAGTACTTTTACATTTCACATACAATGGTGCTAAATTAGCTGTGGAAAGTCACGATTTGGTTTCATCGATCAGATTAAGCATCAAATCCTGGCTAAGCGTTTCTCTATTGAAAGGCTGCAGATAGCTATTTTAGCACCTTGTTAAGGTAAAATGTTAACTACTTTTGTTTCAGTGCAGTATCTAACCAGGTACATAGCCAAGGGGAAAAAATAAAAATTGATTTAACTTCCAGCATAAGAATATTTAAGCAATAGAACTAACAGCTCTTCCTTTAAAAAGTCTTCCGTCAGAGGCTTTCTTCCCTTTGAAAGACAGTCCTAGAGTGCTTTACCTTCACAAAACAACATTATTGTATATAATCTATTGCTTGGTGAAATGTACAGATAGTTGAAAATTGCTGTGTTTGAAAAATAGCTGATGCCACTGTGTTGTATTTGATTATTTTGGAAGAGTTTTCTTTTATTAAATTGCTTCCCTCCCTGAAAATATAAGGCAGTTTAAAAATAAATAAATAAATGACTCAGAAAATAACATTCATTCTTAGAATTAGCAATTTTGCTTAATGTGAGCAATTATAATTTTTTTTTTCCTTTTCTCTCAGACGTAAAAGTACAGGATTTTAAAAATATTTTTGATGGAAACAAACAAAAAGCAGTGATATTACTAGCATTAAAACTAAGAATTTATGCGAGATTTGCCAAACTTTTTTTCTCATGCCGTTACTCTTGCACCCAATGGACAGATTTTTTTTTTCTCCTTATGTATAATTTCTATTTATTCTCGGAAGTAATTTAAGTAACCCAAAAAGGTATATAATCTTGTAAATATTAAACAAAGTTTTCAGTTATTGCCTTACTTTTATGTTAAAGCATGTAAACGCTGTTAATATTAACAAATTACGAAAATTATTTAATATTAGCGCCATTTTGTGTACGGAAATACCATTTTTTTTTTCTAAATGAGTTATATTAATACTTACGACTGTTTAAAACTGTACGATGTATTTATATTTAGTAAAACTTTAATACACAAAACATTAGATACACATTAGTGAATTTCATTTGCTTCGAAATTCCATACGCACATATCCTCCTATCTTGGCCCATACCTGCAAAATATCTTGGTGATGCAATTTAATCGTCAAAGCTCTTGAGCATTTAACTAAGTAAATTTAAATGCAAGACTGAGGCCAATTTTCCATCTCCAGTCCATCCCTATATCGCAAAATACCTATGCAGTACTGATAAAAATAGCTATCTCGTCTCACATAAAATTTGTCAATATCTGCCCCGCATCATTCCCTATGTATGACTTCAAAATGACATCAATCGCCCTTGAAATCGAGAATCACTTCACTCGGAATAGGACCACTGAAATGCTCACGGTATTAATTCTAGCGGACTATTCCCAGCAAATTGCAATCTTTCTGGTGCGAAAAATTTCTGCAAACTCACTCAAAAAGAAATTTTGTACGTTTTGAAAACATGCTTTTCTGCCATTGGAACTGAATGCTCTTCTGAATTTTGCAGATTTTTAAAGTAGCTCAGATTGTTTTCTATATTTTTATACATATAATTTCAAGCATTTTATGTGAAAAATTTCAAGCGGATCGTACAAACGCTGTAAATTTTATTACACTTTTTGTGCTTAACTTTTTAATATTTCTGGAGTAATGGAGGTAAAAGTTTTGTCTTGGCTTGCTTCAACCGGAATCGTTAAAGAGTCTGTGAGTCGGTGATCAGTGTAACTATATCAGGATTTTCATTACCGGAAAAAAAGTGAGAATTTCTCACCGTTTTCCCAAAACAGAGTGAGATTTTTAAAAAATGGGTGAGAATCCTCTCTCACTACAGATTTGGGATGAGTAAATACATCTAACCCTCGCGTAAACTCCAATTTTGTGTAAATAACACCTTTATGAAAAATGGAAGCATGAGCGACATTTCTTGAAAAAGTGTCTGAATCTTTCGAAATGTGAGTTTTGCACAGAATGAAATAGATTTGTAGGGTGCGGGAATTTCTCGCAGTAATAATTTTTTAATACGAGAAAAAGAAAAAAAAAAATGCGAGATTCTCGCGTTCTCGCGCTCTAGTGAAAACACTGTATATAGTAGGATGTGTGCTGCATGGCATTAATTCCTTCCCACTGCTAATTCGACAAGCTCCTTCATATCATTTCAGGTGTCGCTGGTCGTTGTTAGCTGCTTGGCTGTCGCCTGCCGCTCAGAGCTGCAGCTGCACACTATTGAGGACTATGACATACAGATCCACCCCATCAAGTCGTACGATCACGAATTCGTGGGATTCGCCACCAGTAAGAGGTACCACAAGCAGTATCATCCAAAGCAGCACAACCACAAGGCGGCACCCGCACCTGTGTACCAGTATGTGTTGGAGGGTCACGAGGATGGAGATGATGGAGGTTACAGCCATGGGTACTAGTTCATGGTAAGAGGACGGACTATTCTTCTTCTTTTTTGTGCGTTTTTATTTGAAGGGAGAGGTTTTAACCCTTTAACGCGCAGTGATCCCGCTCTGGGAACACCAAACTCTGACGTTCTGACTGTTGCCAGTCACGAAGAATAGATTTGATTTCTATAAAAATAGTTGCGGGTGACATAGCTCCACGAGAATCCTTTACTTTTTAGCACGTCATTTCCCGTAAAAAATGGTCACGATTATTTTTAACAGCACTGACATATGCTGAAAAATGGAAGAGTGCGAGAACAGCTGGATAGATTGCCCAGTGCTCAAAAAAGGGCAGTCGTTGCCATCGCTCGACTTAACTACCAGCAAGATGGCGGACGACCGAAACGTTCACCGCGTGCCACAGATCTAGAGACCCTTTCTTTGACGACAGCTGGCTGTGCCCGGCACAGCCAGCTGTCTAGATCTGTGGCACGCGGTGAACGTTTCGATCGTCCGCCATCTTGCTGGTAGTTAAGTCGAGCGATGGCAACGGCTGCCCTTTTTTCAGCATTGGGAAAGGGTTGCGCCTCAAAGGGCTAACCCTTTATCTACCAAATTAGGAACCGCCAAGAATATCAACTTGAAACTGTTTCTTTTTCTCTTGTTCTAGTTAAACAATGAATGAACAATATAGATTAATGTAATATAAATTTTTGTACAATATTTTTTACTAAAAAAATAGGCACATTTACGACCTCTAAGGAATGAAAACTATCCTTTTTTAATAGAGCATGATGCATTCATGGTATACGCTGATTTAATGAAGTATTTGATAGTAAATTTTTTATAGAAACGCTTGCAACGAATTAGTGAATTTTTTTATGACAATTTTATTTTTACAATATGTTTGAGCATCTTCAGTAGGTAAAAGGTTAAGTTTTTTTCTTTTTTCCATGTTTATAAATCAGTTCAGGGCTTGCACACTTATGTCTAAAATTAAGGTTAAACACAAAATCTATAACAGAAGGAACACTCGATTTATTGCAAAAAAATTTGAGACAGGAATAAAAATTGTCCAACGAATACTGCAACAAACTTCTAGGGAGGTAGGGCACATTATAAGATTCCAAAATTACTAAGCGGTGTGGGGTCGGAAACGTTGTCTTCATGTAGCTCTTAATAATCACTTTTGAACAAGTGCTGAAACAATAGTGAGCTTTCAGACCATGGTTCCTCAAAAAAGAATGCATATTTTAAGGGGAAACACGTGTCTAAAAGGAATAGCATAAAAATTCTATTTTATTAGGCTGTAACGAAAGTTTCCCGCCACCGCAAACATCGTCAGCACACAGTTCTCGTTGGCGTATATATTTGCTCATATTTTGTCAAACGATTTTTGGCATTTGAAAGAAAGAGGTTTACTTTATAACACTGTGTTGTGAGATCTATAAAAAATATAGTTATCATTAAGTATAAGGTGTCTCAAATAGAACTATCCCTCTAGAGGATTAGAACCATCATTTACTTCCAGTTGTGTTGCAAAAAGTCAGCTACATAATATCAACGAATTATGAGCACAGCTTTAAGTACTATTGTTGTATCATGTGATACTGTGCAGGTTTGGTACCGAAAGTTCAAAAGCAGTTATCTAAGGAGTTAGAAGTTAGTATTTCAGGCAGATATGGCGGAAAACTTTCGTTACAACCTGATAGTTCCTGATGAAATTTTCAGACAAACTTATTGTTTATGGAACTTGCTTAAGAAATTAAACAAGTACTTCAACACTTTTCCCAAATTGATATTATATTAACAGTTAAGTGAAAACAGCTTTTTTGACCCACATTACTATGTGATTCTGAAACCTTATGGTGTGCCTGATTTACCCTAGAAGTTTGTTGGGATACCCTGCATTAGTGTAAGAGAAGGCATACAGCATTATAGCAGCATAACAATGAAAAGAAGATGAATTGTTAGTTAATATACAGGGTATATCAAAAACGGTTTAGTAATGATTTTTTTGTATCTCATGAAAGATCCATTTAATACGGAGTGTGTGGTTACCGTGCACGGCTATGCAAGCCGCAGAACGATCCTCCATAGTGTTTTAAAGAGAGTGTATAGTGTTTGGAACACAGGAGCTCAAACTGTGGTCCGCCGGCACTAAGGAGGTCTTCGTAGCCATTACCGGGAGTCCGCAAAATTGTGATAGCAAACACCTGAAGGCTTTGATAAAGAGCCAAGAAGAACAGAACAATAAAAATGTTTTCAAGGCAATGAATAAAACTCCAAGCTATTATTATCCTCTGTGATACGCTGTGATTCTCATTTATTTTTTTTAATGCATCACATTGCTTAAGTCTACTTAAATTCATAGTTAAATATTTGTCAGAAGTTTACTTTTTATTCTGTACTTATAAATTTGCACCACTTAGTGAACATACTGAATATTTCACATTTCTATCAATCTTCAATATAGCATAGTCGTTACAAGATTATGGAACCTGAAATTAGGAAAATCAAAAACGACGTATAAGGCCGAGGGCTGCTTTTCGGGTCCGCAAGAATCAATCTTATTCAAGAAGGGTCTTTGATCTTACATATGTTTCAGAATACTTGGTTTATAGGATGTCATCTTGATTAGATCTTTTTTTTTGATTTAGCCTGTATATTAACTAACAATTCACCTTTTTTTTACTGTTATGTTGCTGTATGCTTTCTCCCATAATAATAATTATATTTCTGTATCGGTAGGTTACAATTAACCGATTATTTCCTCATTTACTACAGATTTTGTATTTGTAACCTTAGTTTTGGGCAACAGTAGAATGAGTAGATAATGGGTTGCAAAATTATTTGAGAAAAGACTGTTTACTCGGTCTCACAGTAACTCCTAAGTCTGGATAGAAAAAATAAGAAGAAAAAAATTGTATACATGCCATAAAAAATCCATTATAATCCGAGTTTTTTTTTTTTTTTTTAAACGAAATTTATTGTTATATGCTTTACGCTTTCTTTCATTATGGTATGTTTCTGAACCAAGTTTTGTTACAATAAACTAAATATTCCTTCAGTTATGGCCAGTTCCGAACCTTAGACAAGTGAATAAGACACTGAACATGGTAGATGGCTGAAGTGTAAAGGACTCGCATTCGGACCAATCGTTCGGCTGTCGATCTATCGGTCTGGTGTGTGTGTGATTATGGCAACGCTACACTAGGGCGAACTGCCAAGGGGGGTGCCTTGGTAGTAGGACATTCTAAGGGGTTCTAACGCTTATTCACGTTACATCTGGAGAAAATGTACCAAAACTCCAGACCGTTAGATCGACAGCCGCGCGATGGGTCCCGAACCGGGACCTTCACACTTCGTCCATCTACCATTCTCAGTGGCATAACCACTGTGCCATGGTGAGGCCTATTGGTCTGGAGTTTTCGGTGATTTTCTTCAAAGCAACGTGAATGCACGATACAGCTCCTTAAAAACTCCTCCTCCAAAGGCATCACCGACCCGTAGGCAGATGCCTCTCGTATAAGCTTGCCATCAAATCAAAACATTCAAACATTCATCCTTCAGTTAGTGTGCAACTTTAATCTTGGAGATGAGTGTAGAGACAACAAAGTTTGTCGCAACTTCATTCTGGCCATTTCCATGTACTCACACACGTACACTTCAGTTCTCTGTCAGTGTTTAATCCACTTTCGATTACTAATGAGACGGAAATAATTCTAACTTCAAGATTTTATTTTCACATGTCGTAGATATGAAATTTGTGACAAAAAATTACATTATACACGAAATACTTTTTAAATTCTGTAATTCTTAAAATTAATAAATTTAATAGGGATACACTTTTAGCTAATCTCCTGATGTATTACGTTTTCCTATTTTGTTGATTTTGACAAAAACTTAATGGGTTTTTTTCATGGGTGTTAAACACTTAAACTTATATATATTTCTAAATACTGTTTGACTGATGACCTATCCTAAAACATCTGAATTAAGAAATGTGGTTCCAAACGATGTTAATGATATCGCATTTCTTTGTACTTTACATTTGACGCTGTGCATCGGTACTTAGTTTCAGTCTACTAATAATTTATGCACTTTCTCAGTTCCTATAAAATGGCTTGACCTCATTGTTCAGCTAACCTTCAGGCATGCATCACGATACCTGGCTACAACGCATGTTTACCGAGACCTTGTCTAATATAGTGACAACAGAGAGAGTCAGTGCATTGTTCGGCATCGTTGATATTCGTACAGATTTTATGATGCATGTGTCACATCGTCTGTATATATTTCTGTATGAACACATAAACATACATTTTATTTAGCTACTTAAATCGAGCTTTTGCTTTGTATGCTTATTTAAAGAAAATACGAACTGGATTTTGGAACCTCAAAAAATTCACATTTTAATATATATATATATATATATATATATATATATATATATATATATATATATATATATATAAATATTATATATATATATATATATATATATATATATATATAAATATTATATATATATATATATATATAAATAATATTTTTTTAACGAATTTAAAACTCTAAAACAAGGTTGAATAGTTTTTATGATTTCAGTTTTGTCTGACTGTCCGTCCCTCCGTCCTTGATCCAACTGCCGTAACAAGGCATCGATTTCCAAGAATTGTAGATGTGTTATTCCTATGTATTATTCTATGCACCCGGTTGAAAATAGCATATGTAGCCTTTATAGTTCTTTTACAAGAGCACTCAACGTAATTTTAATACAATACAGTCTATATAGTATAGGGTCAACAATGTTTAGCTTGTTTTTCTTATCTTTTGAATCTTGAATTATATATAAATAATCCCTTTAGATAAAAACTCCAAATATTAGTTTAAAGTTTAAGAATGTTATATATGTATGTTTTAAAAGATAAAAAGGAAGTGCGTTGTAATGAAACCTTGTGAAAAATGTGAGCTATATTTATGACTGCAGTTCACAGGACGAGCTGTTTCAGTGCATATAAGAAATAGTTCTCGAAAAAAAAGCTAAAATCAACGGCTTTCAAATGCGTTTTTATGCGTGAAGCACATAAGAAAAATGCTTAAAAATATATGAGAAAATGTCTTAAGAAATCTGAGAGAAAATTAAACATTTTTTTATTCTCTAATAATATTGTCATGTTAACTTAAAAAATATAAAAACTTGAAGTATTTTTTGTTAAATTTTATATTCATTTCAAAGTATATATAAAAAGATTTCTATATTAAAAGTAAATTTTAGATAGCGGCAATTCCCCGTATTCAAATTTTTCTGGCAATTTCTTCGAAGTTTATCATTTTTTTTCAATATTTTAAAGCTGAATGATGTGCATCCCTTTTAAATTAACTGGCAATAGTGAGTAAAATAATTTAATGCGTAGTGGCGAGTCGTATGCTATCAATAGATAGTTGCATCAGTTGGCCACAACGTAAAAAAAAAAGTAATATAATATTTTATAATGAACAGCAACATGTGTTTTAGACAAGTTCATACATCATGATAATCCACCCACCATGCTGGAAATTTTATTATTGGAACCAATCTATGACTGTTTAAATGCACGATTTTAATATCTATGTTTTTAGATTAAATTTAACCAAGGGTCAGAATCCAATATTTAATATTGTACGTACAAATAAATTAAGTAATTCTACTCATCAACTAATTGTCACCGTAAGTTACTTTAAAACTAACTATTAGTAAATCGGACAAAAATATACAAAACATTTGAATAAAAGAGAAACGTATTTTTCTTCTCTTCATTATCAAGGTAAATCAGAAGAAAAGTTCAAAATAGTTAACCAGTGATGCAGATATCGTTACTTTAAGTCATGACACGTTACTTAAATCACAAAAGATAGAAACAAACAATTTGATGAAACAGTTGAAACTTTGTAAAATAACACGCAGAAAAGGTACTTATAGATTAATAAGTACCTTTTATATTTGTTATTTTACAAAGTTTCAATTATTTCATCTTTTAAACACCAACTTCATCCTAAGTGTTTTTTTTTATTTCTTTTCTTTTCTTCTTTCTTCTTTTTTTTGTGGATGGGGAGGGGGGGAGTCGAATAATTTGAAGCGAGTAGTTTTGAAATAAAACTAAAAAAATAGTCCACGTAAGCAATTTTAACTGGCGCTGACCCGAAATCTAGTGTTTATTTGCTTATTTATTCTTGTTTTTAAATATTTTTATAGGAAAATCCAGAGGCCAAACGACACAGAACTAAACTCGTAGTATTTCATCGAGGAGAAGAATATATGCATTTTCTTTTTGTTATTTACTGTATAAAACCATAGTTTTTTTTCTGCCTGAATTGATTCAATAATGTAAATAAATAAATATTTATTTTTTCAAGGAGTTTTTTTATTATTTTGTTTGCAGTAAATCACTTACTTATTTTTATAAAATAAATTGTGATGTTCAATTAAAATAAAATTAAGTATAGCCAATTTACCAAATATATAGAGTATGATGAGGTAAAATAGGTAAGTATTGCCTTTTGATCAAAAATATAAATAAATTGTTTTTAAATGATATTTCTTCTTTAGCATCTATTTTCAGGCACTTGTTGGCGAGATTTATAATTGAAAAGCTTAATTGCACTTAGAAAAATAATAGCTTTTATTTGCTTATTGAATCCATGTTATTTTATCGTGTCTTCACAAAACTTCCAAGGAACTGATGTATTCCTGGAAATTTGAAAATTTGTATTACTGTTTTCAATTTAGAAAAAGTCTGAACGGATTATTATCAGAAAAAAAGTAAAAATTTTAAAAACATTTTTCGTTCTATTTATGTTTTATCGTGATGAGGTAACATGGGTATGCAGTTAAATTTAGTTAATATCCTGTTTCCAAATGTTCTTGATTATCCTTTTAATGATTAAAATATAGCTATTTATGTCTGAAAATGTAATGTAAAAAAATCCCTTAAAAACATATTATTTACATTTTTTATCAAAATAAAATGCATGCTCATTTTACTCCCTCTCTACCCTACAGCAATGAGGTATCGAAATATAATGTTTTATCTAGAGCGTAAGTCTAATAGCCTTGGCCATTTTTAAAAAATTGGAACCAGTTGTAAGTCATAATAGGAATTAAATAAAATTTGATTAAAATGGATTCCTTTTTTTTTTTGCTTTTTTAATTTATAACCCATTTATAACCCCAAAATACAACTCTTAATAAATTTCAATATTTTGCCTTTAAAACAAAACTGCTAAAACAATACAATTGTATAATATATTTTCAGGAGTGAAGGGGGTAAACGCATTGCTTAAAATAACACAAAAAAGTTTCATGTGAAACATTATCAGTAACAGAAAGCAGCCAATGACTAATAATAATAATAATAATAAATGCATGGTTTTAACCAATTTTACCCCCACCATACCATAAACATTGAGAAAATGATTTCCTAAAATGGCGACAGAATGCAAATGGGATCGTTGAAAGTTACCTAAATTTAACCATGGAGTGAAAGATCAATCGTGCGAATACATTCAATTACACTAAGACGTTTCGAAATGCTATGGAATGCGTTTTTGTTTAATGTAATGGAAAACGTGAGATTGTATTATATTTAACCCCGCCCTTTATCCCAGACAAATACAAGGTGATTACAATTAAACTTCCTCTATAACAGCATTTTGAAGCTGAAACTTTGATTACCACCAACCTTATGGCATATGGACCAAACACGAGATGCTCCCAGGGAAGTTTTTAAAAAAAAGTTTAGTTCCAGAAAAATCCACTAGGTGGCGCTTTGCATGAAAATTTTGTGAATTCTGGGCAAGAAATGACTCAAACTAACTCAAAAAAGTGTTGAATAAATCTTTAAATTAAACGTACATTTCGAATCAATCACTTTCATTGCTATTTTTTTTTTAGTACCATCCAGTGGACATTTTTTGAACTAGTCTTTTTTTTATTCCTCGAACGTATCTCGTGTATAACAGTGTAAGGGGAAGTTTAATCGTATTCAGCTATAATTCAATTTATTTACATCCAATTTTTAGGTTGCATAAATTCCTCCATTTAGATAATTAAAAACTCAGGCTAAAGTATTTTTCAACATATAGGCTACCTGAACACCAGATGGTATACACACTGTATTTTAATATCACTGCTAACTTAATTTCATATGAATTTCAACTTTAATCCGATACGTTTTAGTCTACTAAAATTATTCGGTTATTATTAAGAGCCAGTTCGATGTAATGACCTAACACGTTATGGTCAGCAGGGGAAAAAAATGACTAGGTGCTAAATTTAGAATAAAAGAAATATTTTAATAAGTCAATTTTTCTTGCCTCTGTTAATTTTTATCACAACTGTCTTCGGATTCCATTAGATATTACTTCAAAATTTGATTAAATTACAGTTCTATTAACAAAATTGTATTCTTAAGATTAATCGTACGCTTTTACATCTGTTCTTCGTTGATATAAAAATAACAAAATTTACTTTTTTTCAAAATTACATTTTTCAAAGTTTTGCTCACATTTTTCAAAAGGTTTAACACCAAAATTGACGGTTTTTTTTTCTTTCCCTTCTTATTTCACTTATGGTACAATATGAATTAAACTAATTCAATTGAGGTACTTCGTGAAAACTAAAGAAATATTGTATTTATTTTATATTATTGAATAATATGATAGCTGCCACCATGTAAAATATCAATGTAAAGCAATGTAAAACTTTTGAAAAAAAATGTAAGTTTCTGCGCTATAAATTGTAAATTGTAAGTTGCAGTGGTCAAGTCTGATACCCCGATTGCAAAAAATTCTTAGAACCTAAAGGGTGAAGATTTGTCCTGTGATCCCATTCTGCATCTGTTAGTTTTAACTTTTGTTAACTTTGATTCGGGCAATAGCTTCTATTCCAATGTATTTGCTTTGTCCGAATCAATAAAACAAAATGAATACGGAAATGATTTTCGAACAATTTTTTTTTCCTTTCCAATTTCCGGATCAGCCGCCTGCTTCAAGGTTTGACCGCTACGAAGGCCGCAGATGTTGGCCATTTCATTATTGTGGCCCCTAGTAGGACAACAGTAAGGCGCGACTTCCATTTTATTGAGCCCCTTGTTGGAGGAAGATCGACTTAAATGAGTGTCTCCTGTTTTTGCACTTATTTTAGATGAGAGATCTGGCACCTGGATTGGCACCTCTAAAGTTATTATTTGAACATGGAGGACTTGGAGCCACTGCAGATGTTACGTGCATCAGATCCCTTTAGCGTACGCCAGGCAACCTTTGTAAAGTTGCGGGCAAACTTTAGGATGTTTTAGAAGTGTTAGAGTGGGATTTATATGGGATTTTGAATGGTTTAGATGGGTTTTCATTGGGATTTTTAAATGTTCCGCAGGCCGGATCAAAAGCTGTGGCGCGCCATATCCAGCCCGTGGGCTGCCCATGTAGGGAGTACAGGGTCTAAAGCTGACTTGGTCGAGAGAGGAGTTGGCCCTCCCAAACACTGGCCAAGTCGGTGCTGATTCATGTTCCGTGTTCTTATAGAAACGAAACTTAGCGAGTGGGCGACTGTTGGACAAAATCGCTTTGTAAAAGCATGGAAAAGAAAAAAGAAATATGCATTCATAATTTACCAAGTGGCAACACTAAATTACTTAAAAATATACGTTGCCTTCAGATTCAATTACCTCTTTTTTTTACGCATTACCCTAAATGGCACAGAGATTTCCTGTCACAAATTTAATAGACAAGTCATCCACTTCCTCCCCTATGTCATTTTAAACTCATTATTGTTTCCCATAGCGCAACACCATCAGATATCCGAAGCATCTGTAAACAATCCCCTCCGCCTTTCGCCAACTCGCGTAGAAGGTTCCCGGACATAACAAGGAAAAAATATCAATTTTAACGTTGCTGCAACACATACACCTTCGGTCAACACACCTAGCTAGCGTCGTTACCCGCTTCCCCAGCGTACGGCGGGCGTTACAAAACACACTCTGTGTCACCTCACCTTGTGGGCTTCCTGTTCGCGGGAAAAAAAAGCACAACAAATTATCCTGGGTGATACTGGAGGTTATTAGGCTGATGATAATTCCATTGTTGCTGTTGCATCGACCCTTAAAGCTGCTTCACCTTGACTCTCCGGGGATCAGCTGATATATGATATAGGAATTTTTAGTTGGTTTGGTCAGTTGGACTGTGCACAGACTTCTGTCCGGCTAAAGGCAGCTTACATGTGTTAGTCGTGTAGTCAGCGTGTCAACATGATCTTAAGATTTAAGGTAAGGCTCGAACGTTACACTTTCATATTTGCTAACCCTTTAACGCGCAGTGTTCCCGCTTTGAGAACACCAAACTCTATTTTTTTGACTGTTGCCAGTCACGAAGAGTAGATTTGATTTCTATAAAATTAGTTGCAGGTGACATAGCTCCACGAGAATCCTTTACTTTTTAGCACGTCATTTCCCGTAAAAAAATGGTCACGATTATTTTTAACAGCACTGACATCTGCTGAAAAATGGAAGAATGCGAGAACAGCTGGATAGATTGTCCAATGCTGAAAAAAAGGCAGCCGTTACCATTGCTCGATTTAACTACCAGCAAGATGGCGAATGATCGAAACGTTCATCGCGTGCCACAGATCTATGGCGCGTGATGAACGTTTCGATCATCCGCCATTTTGCTGGTAGTTAAGTCGAGCGATGACAACGGCTGCCCTTTTTTCAGCATTGGGAAAGGGTTGCGCCTCAAATGGTTAAATTTTAAAGCGAGAACTTTATCGATATTTTTTTAAAAAAGAAAAATGGCCACCCTCTCCATTTTTTCACGTGTACCCTCCTGGGAGGATTTTATCCAAAATGTTTTTAAATCGATTTTTAGGTATTCGTAAGTGCTGTGTTTCACAGCAAGAATTTTATGGGTAGCTCTTTTCTTCTTTGAGATCCCGCTGGATGTGTGAAAAGGATGTTTTGGCCCCCTATCTCCCATAGTTACGAATTAATGCTCCCCAATCTATCACTTACGTTAAAAACTCACATATCTTCTAAATTTCATATTATTAGCTTCAGTAATTTTGGCTGGCCAAAGTATTGATATACGGAAAATGGACATTGCTTTAAAGTACACCTAATATATTTTTGCTAGTTGTGTCGTTGAATGGAAATAAAAAAAAGGAAAATGTTTACTGATTATTTAAATTTGAAGTCAAGAGAATGTTTTCTCCTTCACAGCATGCATGATAAGATCATAAATAAAAAAGAATGGTTTACATTTTGATGCCTAGTTAAATACTGGAAATTTTGGTTATATGAGAGCTGTGGCTAACTTAACATTCAGTAATTTCAATGTTACGTTAGTCCCAACATGAAAGACCAGTATTTTACTAAAAATCTCAAAATCAAACTATTTTGTCGTTATTTATGATTTTTAACTAATTAACCATAAAAGTAATTTTAATTTTACGATAAATTAAGTAATTCTACTCATCAAATATTACGTTAGTAAACATGAATGGCCTTAGTGTGTGGGTGTATAAAAGTATTAAAAACTCTAGAAGTATTTGCACTCTTGCATATTGATCAGGAAGATATCTCATTCCGCAAGTGATGGTTTAAGATCCCCCCTTTTCGATAAACAGTTGCATGGTAACTAGATTTTTAAAAAAATAACTGTTCTTTTTCTTCTCTCAGGATCTTAATTTTTGATCGATGATTTAAAATATGTTAAAGTACTCCTAAATTCTAAAAACATGGTAAATATTTCATTTAATAAAACTCTTTCATTAGCATCGAAATTTTTTTTCTGAGTCATGTTTATTTGGTAACTGTTTTAAAACAGAAAAATTCGATGTAATAATTTAAAATCTTACGGAGATTTGTCAGTATCAGTGAAAAAAGTGATGTTCAATCAGCGTTCAAACTCTCAAAAAATTGATCTAACCAACGATCACTTAGCAATCTGAATTATAAAATATATTTTTCTTTAATGTATACTTTTAATATCTAGAAGGGATATGATATATATGTGCGTCAGTGCTAATGATATTAAAAACAATAATTAAAATTTGATTATCCTTTAAACTGATTTAAAGACAACAAAGGTGAAAATGATTCACTCATATCACTCATCACCCCACCCCCCCCACACACACACAATTTCACTCTCTGATTTCTCAGCTCTATAAAATTTTCAACCCCCTTCGATCACTTACTTAATAGGGATTAAGTTATATGCTACCGTAGCATATGTAATAAGTAATCGAATTCATGAGGTTAAATTACACATTTTAGTTCTACAACTATGATTCTGTTTTAAAACTTTTATGAATGGTTTTGATTCCATCCACAATATTTTAACACAAATCCAAATTCGTTCACATTAAATAAATTCATAGTTTCGTAAGTTGAAGGTAGTATGTATTATTTAAGTAGTTAATAATATATAAAGCGTAATATTTTGTGAATAAAACTTCACCGTGCAGATTGTGGCTGCTTCTATAGTAGATGTAAAACTGTGTTTTTAGTTATGAGGTCACTTGGGACTTAATTTCTTAATAAAAGTATTATTTTTGTAAATCACTTAACTTGTGACGAATTTTATAAACAAAATATTTCATTAGTGTTGATCGATTAAACTATTAAGAATTCTGTATTTTAAATTAATTTATATTTGCCAACTGTTTAACATACGTACAAACATATATGTATACTTCAACGTAATTTTTCGCACGACTAAAAATAATTTTTTCTATTGTAAAATAATTAATATTTCATACCACAAAACTTTTACGAGTTTAGTAAATTATAATAGATATGTAATATTTTAAAACTATAATTTACTTAAGTTTGTTTAATCTATATAACTTGCACAGCCAAGTGCAATAAAGTTTATGTCATAAAAATTAAGCGTAAAATCAATCTTTGTAGAAACTTATTGTGTGAGAAATACAGCACCTGAGAAAGCTTCTGTGTTAAGTTGATTGTTGTTGTGTTGGAACATGTATTGGGATTTGTGTGCTTGTACTCCAGGAGTCCCGCTTATAAATCCACGTCAAAGAAAGCACAAACACAAGGGGAGGGGCAAAAGACTTGGGAGAGGACTTTTCCGGGTATCTAGCACGTATTCACGATACATCTGCAGAAAACCGCCCAAAACTCCAGACCGCTAGACCGACGGCCCCGCGAGAGGACAGAACACTGTTCCTCCACTTGAGCTATCTCCCAATGTCAGTGGCTTTAACCACTGTGCTACACATTGGAGTTGGCTGTTGTAAAACGTGTTACTGCTTATTTATTTCTATGAACCAGGGGCGTAGCCACGGGGGGGGGTTAGGGGGGTCATAACTCCCCCCATGAGGAATGTTTTGCCATACAAAATGTATATTATTCACTACATTATCACACACACGTATACATATATATGAGTTGTAGTAGTCGTAACCCCCCCCCATGAAAAATTTCTGGCTACGCCCCTGCTATGAACTGTCTATTGGAGATTGATCTTCGGCCTTTTAGAATCAGTAAAATTTTTGTTTCGTCTTGTTACTCAATTGCTTACTGGAACTTTCCACATACACTGAACTTTTGAGCTACGAACCCGAAATTGAGCAGACTTTTCAGCAACAATATATAAATGCCGTGGTAATCGATGCGTATTTACGGCAGACTGTGCAGTGTTGGAGCACAGACGGATAGATAGACAAACCTCTCGGTTTGTCTGTCCATCTGTCGTCTTTTCAATTTTGTTAAAAAGATGGATTCACTTAGCACTTTTCAATACACGAAAATTTTCAATTTTGTTGGAAAATGTAAAAAAAAAAAAAAAAGATCTTTTGATAACACAATGATATTAGAAGCATCATTTAGTTTTATTCAATTAAAAAAAATAGCAACTGCAACCTAAATAATATTTATTTGGGTTACGCTAACATACAATTAAAATACCTTCAATAGACAGAAACATGATTTTAGTACACAATGAAACCAATAACGTTGGCCCAACACTCTACATTGAGGAAAATCCCTCATAAAAATACTGCTCTGTAGGTAAAATCACATTACAGGAAGAAACGGGCTGGGAAAAGCGATATTTCCTGTCCAGCACTCTACTTGTCCTCTAATGAGTTAAATTCTTTTCGTTTGTGAAGCCTATCATTATGGTTGTTGACAATTACTGCATGATTTATTCGTGTTTTTTTACATGATATCACGTTGACACAATAGGATTCCTTATTTTTCCTCGGACTCATTAATTATTTCTTTCGGAGCGATGCAACAAAGGAAGAGAAAACGTCTTATAGTATAATATCTTTCTGCACAGAGGAAGTAAAGCACTGCAAGATCACTACCTAAGTCGACCAAAAAGTGTATGTTCGGCCAGGAAATGTCGGGAAGTACTGTAGTGTGGTGTTTTTCGCGTGAAGAACATAATCGCATTGCTGATAACATCGTATATATCAATCAAGACTATTTCGAAAGTTATTGTTTCGAACGAGCAACATGTGTGTGAAGTAGGTTAAATGTAGATTTTCTCGCGTTTGGATTAAGGGTGTCAAGTGTTGCACTTCTCATCTTAGTCAAACCTAAAAATAAGCTGAAATATTTTGTTCAAGCATTTTGTAATGTAGTCTTGCATACTTAAAAATTATTTTATAAATGTGCATTAAAAAAAGAGATGTTTGGGGACATTTCTAGATAGTCGCAATCCGAGAACTTTAGGAACCACATAATTTTTGTGTCAAAGTGTTTCCTAATGCAATTTTTAACACGCGACATCAAAATAACGCCAATTTTTCGTGTCTAGCTCTATTAGATGCCCAACTCTTTTAGTTCATTTAACTTTTATTCATAAAAATCTTTACGCTTAGATAAAAGCACCACTTTCACTGTAAAATGTTAAATCACTTCATTCTTATAGTTATGCTATTGCATTGCTACCTATGCACTGACTCACTGACTCTGGAACGCTTCCAATTCTATTACTTCAAAACAGAACTTTTACCACCATTACACCTCCTCCCCACCCCCCACCCCCCCAAAAAAAGAGGTTTACGTTATGCTTAGGGGAAAATAAAAACGCAAGAAATTTTTTCACCTTTGGTGTGGTCAGCTTGACATTTTCCATAATTATGTAATTATGTAAAAAGATATAGAAAACAATCTGCGTTACATTAAAAATCTGAAAAATCCCATTTCCTCATTTTTTAGAAAATTTTCGGCATTTCTAACTTTAGGATTTTCTTTTAGCACTACAGTGTTATTAAAATCAAGAAGGTTTTTTCAGCGTCGGCATTACTTGTCTACACAAATTGTCACACAGAGACACTTTTCAAATGTGCTTGCCAGATAACGCTGACGGGGGGGGGGGAGTAAAATGTTGAAAATCGTACGAGGTTTGCAATTTTTGATAACTGATGGCTAAGTCTGATGCCAAAAATAAGTTTTCAAAACCGAACCAAGCTCGGCAATATCTTTCAAACTAAATTTGGCTAAAAACAGGCAAACGCGACAATTTATTACAGAGGAAATGTATAGCTAGAATATGCCTGGCGAAGATTGTAAAATAGTTTTAGTAGGCGACTTCAGTATAAGTTTCAATTCCAAAGAAGTGCTTATGGAACAGGGAAAACAAATATGGTACACTCATAGGTTATGGTGCCCAGGCGCGTAGCCAGGAAAATTTTTCGGGGGGGGGGGGTATTAACTTATCTATGTATAAATAGACGTAATTTCATCACTAATCCAAAAATTTCGGGGGGGGGGATATATCCCGATATCCCCCCCCCTGGCTACGCCCCTGATGGTGCCTATTCCAAACAGTATTTAAAATGGTGTAGTTGGCAAACACGACAGCTGCAAATACGGCACATCATTTATTATGATGTATTACGTTCTGGAAGAAGGAAGGCTAAAATAGGGGTGACGGATGGATTATGATACGTTTTTAATGCATAGCACTTCACCGCGCATTTAAAATGTGAGAGTATATTTTGTTTCTTTGTTTAACTCCTCCTTTTCGTATCATTTCAGGATATGATGTTCAACCTACTCGCCTTTTCGTGCATCACTTTCACTTCAGCCTACGGGCAAAGAAGATTCGGATCCTACTCTCGTTTCCTGGACGACGACAATTTCGGGGACATAAACTTTTTCGGACCTCCGTCGGATCCCCTCTGGCGGGAGTTTTGGGATGTCTTCAACTACCGAGGTCCGCTGCAAGAAAATTCCTTCTTTCGTCCCGTGGAGAGGCCCCGAGAATTTCCGCCCTTCCGCCCCGTGGACAGGCCGAGTACTTTTTTCGGTCCCGTGGAGACCACGCCAGTCGGCCCCGCGACTAGGCCGGTGGTAAGACCAGTGACTAGGCCTTACTTTTCTGGTAGCGATGCACAGTATAACGGGCAGGACTATTTCGTACCCCGACTGGAGTCCTTTAAGCCTGTGAGAGATGAGTACAACAGTGATCAAGAAGATGAGTACAACAGATACAGGAACTACTTTTACAGCAGATACGGAAACAATTTTTTGGACTGAATTGAAATATACCTTATAGATGGATCAAATATACAGCGACAGACGTTTAGGAGGCAGATAGACAAGCTGCTTTTAAAGTTGATACGGAAGCAAATTTTTGGACTGAATTGGAAGTCACAGGGTGTCCCAAAAATATACAGACTGACAGATAGATGAACCACTTTTACAGTTGATACGGAAGCAATTTTTTGGACTGAATTGGAATATACAGTGCGTTCCAAAAATACAACGACAAACTTTTAGGGGAGGTAGGAAAAAGTATTCAGAATCACATAGAAAACGTGATATTCAAAACGTTGTTCTCATACACCTGTTAATAATCTCTCCTCAATAGGTGTTTATTTCGGTGTGCTACTTTCGTAAAAATTATTCAACTAAATTTGAACAGTATTATATGTAGTAGTTTATTTTGAATGCTGTAACTGTCAGAGGATAAACCATTTGTTTTAAAACTGTATAAGGTAAGTTGTCCCGTAATGGCCTAGTCGCTAAGCTCCGTTCCCACAAGAGCAGAAAAAGTGAAGCAGCACAGGCTTGGTCAGTGCTTGGGAGGGCTAAAAACCTCTTTCGGCTGGCCGCTGTAGAACCGTGTGCGCTAATGGGAGCTGGTGCACGTAAAATCTGTTCGTGGCTCTACTATTCTCCATGTTCAAACGATACCTCTGAAGCAGCCGATTTCAAGAGCTAGGTCTTTGGTCTGGAATGGGTTCAATAGGCGACCTCGAGCAAAGTCGGACTTCTTTACACTGGGGCTCATAAAAAAGGGAAGCCGCCCCCTTTCGCCCATCGCTGTCCTTTATGGAGGATCTGTCATCGCTTCGGAGTTGCCAGAGGGCATAAGAAACAACAACAACATGCGGCACATTGATCAACTCTTCAACATATTTTGTGCAGTGATTAGCATACGGTATTTCAAAAGAACGATTTTGACCCCACACTGCTATGCGATTTTGAAACCTTATTTTGTGCTCTACCACCGCTTACAGTTTGTCGCTATATTTTTGGGACACCCTGTTTGAGTAACAATGCTATTCCAAATACGAATGCTACTCGAATATTTTCAGGTATTGCATATGAGCATTCGATATCAGCATATTTCAGTGTTAGTAGTGTGCCATCCATTATACCCAGTTTTTCGAAAATAAAATTAAAGAATTCTGATAAGTAGTTCATATACGTGTTTTAGTAAAGATATACGCCTTTATTGAATTGTAATCAACACAGATAAAATGCATTTAATGCTACAAATAGACAATTATTTGTGAAAGAGCACCTATAGCACTGAAGGCAAGCAGATATCGAAAAAAAAAAATAAGGTATTCATTTATCAAGAGGATCAGTTCGTATATTTCTAATGGAAAACCACGAAGCATTTAGTATCTGTGATCGATACTCTTCACATTTCTCTCTCTCTCTCTCTCTCTCTCTCTCTCACTCTCTCTCTCTTTTAGTTACTATATCGATCAGTGTTGATCAGTATATCCAGTATCTGGAACTGATCTAAATAAGTGAGGCTTTGTTTCATTATCATAGATTTTAGAAATGCCCTCTTTAAAGTTCCCTCGGTAAGAGCCTGACTGAGACAAGGGTGAAAGGAGCAAGTGCCCCGGACTCCCCAGTGAAAAGGGGGTCCCAAAACTAAAAAAATCCTACCATTGTCAATAGTAGAAATGCGTGAATCGCAGTGTGAGTGTGTGAGGCATACGTTTAAATATCATCCATATGCATAGAAAACTATCGTGTATATGTATGTGTGAAAACTTACTTTGAAAGGGGCCTCCGTGAGCGATATCTGCCCATGTTGGCATAATCGGGCTCTAGCCTAGGAAGTATAAAAGTTTGATTTGAATCGAATTTGACTGATGCTATTTGAAACGAAAATCTAAATATGAAATTAATTCATCGTTGTCAACATTTAGTGTATTTTCATACCAAGTGAGCAAAATAACATCATATGTATTTAGATGTCTTGTATTTATTTTCTGTATATCCTTGAATGCTGAGTGTAATTTGCCGTCATGTAAGTACTATAACACCAATGTACTGTGATGGTAAAGTGAAGTTTTCTGCATTTTTTAAACCAGACTAAGTAAATAAATATGGTATTAAGCCCTGCGAATTGTTTTCATGCTTTTGCATACTAGTGCCCATGAGGTGCTCTTAGCATGTTGAACAAAACTCATATTATTCTGACAACAGTGTGATTATGGATTGTTTAGGGTAATTAAACAATGCACACTTTGAATGATAATATAATCCTTTGTAGAGTAAGTCTGTGCACTTTCGAAAGAAAATTATATTTTATGAATATTCGGGTTATGTTGTATTTTCTGCTACTAAATAGCTATTTTGTGTGACACTCATGACACAGTTTTGTTTGTAGCATATTTACTTATGTTAAATGTAGTTTGACAAACTACTTTTCTCCTCAAGAATCATTTACGTGCGTAGTTCCAAGAAACGAAACGGACACAAAAATTAAGATAAGCTAATCGTGCCAGAGACTTGAGAAAATTCAGAATGATTCTTAATGCGCTGCACTACACACTGTAATAAGCGAAAAAATGGTGCCGTCGTTTATGAAACTTTCAGAAGAAATACTTTAAACATGGGAATGCACAGCAAAAATTTTCAGAGTGGCACATTCTGCAAAGTTTCTGATTTTTAAGAATGTTTTCTAAGAATTTTCTTAACTGAGTTTATTTTAGTGTATAGTATAGCTCTTAAAAGTAGCTTCTAAAATTTTTGAAGTGCTTGAGATTATTAGTTTATTTGTATGCATGTTCTAAAATCGCTTGATTTTTTTAAACTGCAATTTTAAAGTAAAAATATTACATAAAGTAAATAGGCGCAGCCAGGGTTAAGTTTAGGGGGAGCTACAGTTATTATTATTGTCAGGTATAGTGACAAATCAATTCTGCCAAAATATTCTGTGTCGCTCGCTCGTAAAATACAAGCTCACTATAAAAGTGAGTCGGTTAAAACGTCTTAAACAATTATCTGATCTTTAGAGACGTTATAACCAAGTTTAACTACATATCATGCCCAGTACTATCTTGATAATCCGACATATATGGGATTAGGATTATCCTAAAATTTCTGTTTCATCAAGATCTCTTGCTTATAACCCAAATGTATTGTCGAAATGCTTTCGATTGGTCGATATTGTTGTGTACTAGATAAATACACTAAAAAGTACATTAGGTAAACTAGAAAACAATTACGAAAGAGGGAGGGAAGCACAAAGCGGGCATGCTTATTTACATCCGCGGCAGTCGGTGGAAGGCAATACGCATGTGTTTCTCCAGAGAACCGGATTAATGAACGTGCCGGACTAACCGACAGCCGTATTATCAAGAGTGTTCTGTATTAACTGTAGTTATTTATTTATTAAACAACTTTCTTTTAAAAATATAAATCAAAATAACCTGAAAAACACGTTTTAAAATAAAACAGTTTGTTTATCGTTAAGTGAACAAGAAATCTCTATTTTTAAAAAGATTTTCACTTTTATTTCTACAACTTTAGGGGGCGGGTGTGTCTATAACTTTTTTTGTGCGTACACCTATGAACTATTTTAAAAATTATAAAAGTGATCATCTCCACTCATTTCTAAAGAACAAGCAACTCTTTGACTGCGCATTATGAAAATAATATATATCCGAAGACGTTCGTTGTAACGACTTAACTAACTGAGAGCTAAAATAAAATCGGACAAAGAAAAACAATTACTTTTATAAAAAAACAAATTTATTAACTTCCTATAACATATTCAACTGAGCAACGCTTCCGATGATGCACCACAAGCATTTTGTGCTTGGGTCAGTCTATTTCTTCCAGACGGGGGCCACGTAGGAGGCTCCATAGGGGTAGGCACCGTAGTAGTAGGGGGAGGCGACGACTGGAGCGGCGTGGTGGGGAACGTAGGCACCTCCTTGCACGTAGGCGACCGGAGCAACTGCAGCGACCGGAGCGGAGTCGTAGACCTTGCCGGTGAGGGCGCTGGAGTACTGGCCGGTGGAGAAGTCATAGTAGTTGCCTGCTAAGTCTTTGACCCCGCCGAAACTGGCAGCGGAGGAGAGGGCCAACATGGCGGCGAAAAGAGCGAAAACAGCCTGGAATGGAGAGAGTTGTTTAAAGTACAAGACTGCAGTTTGAATAAAATCATGTCATTTTGTTTGTTTTAACCCTTTAACGCGCAGTGTTCCCGCTCTAGGGACACCCAGCTCTGACGTTTTGACCGAAGAATAGATTGGATTTCTATCAAAATAGTTGCGGGTGACAGAGCTCCACGAGAATCCTTTACTTTTTAGCACGTCAAAAATGGTCACGATTATTTTCAACAGCACTGACATCTTCTGAAAAATGGAAGAATGCGAGAACAGCTGGATAGATGGCCCCATGCTGAAAAAAGGGCAGCCATTGCCATCGCTCGACTGAACGACCAGCAAGAAGGCGGACGATTGAAACGTTCATCGCGTGCCACAGATCGAGAGACCCTTTTGTGACGACAGCTGGCTGTGCGGCACAGCCAGCTGTCGTCAAAAACTGGGAAAGGGTGGCGCCTCAAAGGGTTAATCATAAGTACAAATAAACTAATTATGGCAAACCGTTAGAATGGCAATTTTAGGCAATTTTTAGAATGTCTCTTTACAAGCTGTATTATACGGTGAAATAATTGATAAACTTTTTTCAGTTACTCAACTTTTAGAAAAAAAAAATAATAATAATCGGAAATGTTGCAGAATATTTTACTATATAGAAAATTTTGATGCGCTATTCCGTGTTTAAGAATTCTTTCATCAAGTTTCATGAAAAATTCCGTTTTTACATTTATTTCAGGGTGTAGTACAGCTTATAAAAAATCTTCCTGAATTCATTTGTACAATATGTTTTTGAATTTGTGCACCAGATCCCTGAGTCAGATTTTGTTTGCTCGACACACTCCTTTAATATTGTACACACTCCCTTATTATTGTACGGAAAAATACAAATAAATACAAATAAATACAAATAATGCACATAAATACAAATAAACTATTTATAATCAGGGCTTCAAATTTTTAGGATGCTTTTCACAAGCTATGGTATTGCGTGTTCCGGTAGTAATGCACTTTTTACATAAAATTCAAACAAATTTTCAAACGTTTACTCTCCTCAATGACGATATTTAAAATGTTCAGATTTTTTTTTTTTTTTTTTTTTTTTTTTTTGGGGGGGGGGGGGGGGTATCCGTGAGTGCTGTGTCTTACGGCAAGAATTTTATAGATATTACTTTTTTTGTGATCACGCGGTATATACAAAGAAGAAAAAAAAAATGTTGGGCCCTTTAATCTCGACAGATTACGAATTTTAGAAAATGTCTTCTAATCCAGTACCTGTGTTATAAAACTCACGTATATGTGGAATTTCGTATTATCAGCTTCTTATTAGTAGTTTTGGCCAGACGAAATACTAACATACGTAAAAATTACATTACTTTCTGGTTCCCCTAATATTTAACTGTTATAGATTATAAACTCGTATCGATTACGAATCATTTTGGAAAACATTTTAAAAATCAAAAATTTCGCAAAATGTGCCACACTTCGAAGACTTTGTTGTGTAATTCTATGCTTAAGAATTTTTTCTGAAAATTTCATATAAGGAAAAGTTTTTGTAGTTTATTTACAATGTGTAGTGCAGCTTATGAAGAAGCATCCTAAATTTTTTTATAGTCCCTAGCCCAATTATTTAATTTTAATTTGTGCACCAAGACCCCGAAGCAGGTTTTGTTTCTCCGAAATACAGCATTAAGTAGTCAATATTTACAAAATTAATTACAGCGTCTGCAAGAAGTAAGAGCAAGAGAATTTACCTCTTGATAAAGAAGTGGTTATTGTCCCCACAAATAACATGTATATGTATGTGATATTTCCTTTTGTTTATAAAAAAAGGAAATATATGTATCATTTATATGAGTAGAAAATTAAATTAGAGTTGCAGGATTGAAATTTTTAATTTACCATGTTTACTCGCGAAATAGTCACACATTTTTGCCTATTTTTCATGATGAAAGTCTAGAGGCACGACTGTTATGCGGGGAAATCTACAACATAATATTGTACACGCTAAAGCTAAAGCGTTACTGGTATTAGAATAAAATAACTAACTTAGCAAATCTTTATAGTTTATCTTCCGTATTTTAAATAACATTTTCTTCAGTTGTTCACAAAAAAGAGGCATTTTTCTTTTTATAGTAATAATTTTATAGACATAAATGAAAGTCGAATACGTGACTGCGACTTTTATGCGGAGAAAATATTCAGACGACTTTTTCTACTTCAAAAGTTGTCGGGGTGCGGCTATTATGCGAGGGCGACTATTACGCGAGTAAGCACTGTATAATATGAAAAATTTTGAATTGAAACAAATTAATTTGCAGCTAGTCCAATGATTAAACTAAATATTATTTCAATATTTTTTATGAACTACTATTCGTATCAAAAATAATTCATAGAACTGCAATTGCATATTTTTAATACTGATGCTATTGTTAAGAAGAACTAACTTTTCAGAAGCACTCAGCTAATTTTTATGTATCCAAAAAAAAAAAAAAAAACAAACACAAGAAATGAATGTAAGTAAATTTGCAAGATCATCTTAAGCACAAAATTTATTTTCTTATTCAAATTTGATTGAATCAGAATCAATCTATCCAAAATAAATGTAGTAATGATTAAAAGACGGATTTAATACGGAAGTATGTGTGTTCTTATATAAGTAACCTTCTTAGCAATCTATTATGTAATTTTACTGGCGTTTAGCGAATATAAGCATTTTAACGCCTACGGTCGCTTACAAATTAACTTAAATAGTTTGTGAGCTAACAATTTTTTTGAAGTATTGAGATCATTTACACAATAATAACTCATACATGCACACTTTTAAAACACTAATTAAGAATCATTAAACGTTTGTTTGGATAGAACTTTAACAATAGATGAAAAGTTGAAATACTCATATAAAAAACTGAAGCAAAGTAATTAAAGTTTGAAACTCTTGTATGCATAACTCTATTACGAAACAACAATGCAAATTTCTTTACTTCATTCAAGTATAATATTCATCTTTTTTTCTGACGGGAGATAGCGGTGAGGCATTTCAGTGAATTAAACAAGGTTTTATGATAATTTCTGCACATTAAATTCTCTTTAACCTGCATTTAATAAAATTTAAATGAATTTTTTTATACGACTGGCGAAAAGTCAATATTAATATATTGACTTTTCGACAGTCGTATAAAAAAATTCGGGTAATAGTAGATTTAATAGAAATATACACAGAAGTTTAGTAGTAGTATTGTATTCAATTTTGAAAATTGTTGTTTTCTATTCATTATCACTTTTCAATTATGGAAAATTTGTTAACCGCTTTTAAACTTTTAGTTCCTTTTTTGATTTTACCTGATTCGGCTTACGGCAAAGAGGTGATTAAATACTCAGAGCACATAATTTGAAATTTCACAAAACAAACTTACTTACACATATCAACTGCAACATCTTCTTTTTTCATAGGGCACTAACATTATAAAGCAATATACCATGCAGAAAAATATTTATAATCATTACGCTTTATTGTTTTAGATTGATAGAAATAACATCGAAATTACGGTCAGTATTAATAAAACTTCTGGCCTGAAACATTCATTTAACTTATTAAATATTTAGTGCTTCAACATGTCACCTGACCTCATCGAAGGCACCGTAATTGTTTGCAACAGAATCAAGAGAAATACTTTAGTATTGCAATAGTATGTGAATGGAGGGGGCGGGAAATCATTAATGCGATTAAATTTTTCAAATTGAATATTGAAAAGCATGGAAGGTAAAATTCAAGTTTCTCAGAATGACTTACAGAATGATAAAGTTTAAACCAAGTAACTGATACACGAACTAATACGTTAAAATAATTTTTAAGAAGTATCTGAAATTTTTCAAAATTGTATTTATGCGATGGAGAGAAGTTTTGAAAAATTGTAAAGGGAAGGGGGAGAAAGGTTTATAACAGACTGCTTATTGATTTGTAGCCTTAAGGCAAAGCTACACGATGGCTCTCTGCCTAGGAGATGTACCTTGTGCGAAGGACTTTTTAAGGGATTTTAATGTGTATTCATGTTATATGTGGTGGGAAGCGCCCACATTTCTAGATCATTAGAGCGAGAGCCTCGCCAGAACAGGAATCTTTACACTTCAGCCGTCTACCACGTTCAGTGTCTTATCCACTCGGCCATGGTGGGGCAACAGGTTGCTAATTTTGGCAAATTAAGCGCACTTTACACTAATGTTTCTGGACGAAAGATAAAAAATTAATTAAAGAAAATCACAAGAATATGGTAATAATCGAAAAAAAACTTTTGGCACCAGCTAGAAAAAAAAGCTCTTTCCGTGACACCTTAAATGCGGCGAAATAACCTATTTCCAATAAGATCGTCATCAGCATGTGCATGTCTGCTTTCCGGTAGTTTTTTTTGCGACAGAACACTACCCGCATAATTAAAAATTCCTCTCTAGGGAAGACCCCAAAATTGATACATCTCAAATCAACCCAAATACTTTTTTTAAAATAATACTTTTTTTTCAATCGGTATTTGCCAGTCTGAAATTAAGTTAATTTTTTTTCAATCTAAAATTTTCAGTTTATTTCAAACACTACATACAAATATTTTTTTTCTAATGGCCGGCCGCTGCCTTGAAGCTTTGGCCACAACAGGCCGGAATTGTTGGTTTCTTTATCATGGGGGGATCAACGTCGCCCCATACGAAGGGACGGACATGACAACCACGCCCAGTCGGGGATCGAACCCCGGCCGCCGGTAGTTGAGCCCGAAATCGGAGTACGGTGTTTTACTCACCATACAACTCAGTCGGCCTACTTCCAAACATAGCATGTAAAATAGTAATCAAGTTGAATTTCGCAGATTGCTGTGCCAACACAAACTGAGATTTTTTTTAACCAACATCCTTTCAGGAAGTTTTGTAAATACTTTAAATGTAACAGACTAGTTATTAAAACCGAAACCCATAAGAGAAGCCCTGCGAGAAGAGAATTTATAGACACAATGTTTTGTTTTTGCCTAACAGCAGATGATCTTACAGGAAAAATTTGCATTCTGATTACCGTAATGCAATTGAATAAAAGAAACTGTTGAACCCTAGAGACATTTGGCAGATGCAAACTCATCGGTATTGCAATGCGTAAGGATTTGATTTTTGTATACTGGCAATAGACTGAAATTCATTTTTGCATTCAAGTTAGATGTCAACTTAATCAGCATTCCAGGGATAATAATATTTTAAAAGTATTAAATTTTTGAAAATAGACAACCGGTAAAGTTTTACATAAACTTTCCCAAAAGCGATTTCTGCAAAATAAAACTAGTAGAATAAAAAACTTCAACTAAAAATCTACTTACGAGCTTTGCCATTGCTAAGAGAAGTCTTTTGCTGGTTCGTGAACTGCAAATGATGTCTAACTGTCCACCTCACTAGCTTTATATACTAAAATCCCATGGTCAAATGAACGACGTTTTGTAACTCCACGTCACAAGCGGTATTTCCGACGGGGAAAAAAAATTGGCACGGCTAGGATCCTCCCATAGGGAAAACACCCCCTTTTGAGTCGGATGATATAATTGTTTTTTGTCTTAATTTTTGCTTATTTAGGCGTGGCTCTCTTGAAAGAAAGAGAAATTCTGAAGGACGTCGATGGCCATCAAGTGCTCCGAGAACAGTGAGAGACGATCATGCCTTTAAGCATGTAAAATAGCCCACGAAGGTCATCCTGATTAGGAAGAGAGGTGAATTGGGCACTTTCCAATGAGTCTTCAGCAACTCCTACTCTTTTTAATCGGGGTAAAATTTAGGAAAATCCAACAATAGAATTAGCATATCTCCGGCATGAAAAGCATGTTACATTAATCTCCCAACGACTTTGATCAGTGAGCTGGGATGATTTAATCAGTAGCACGCAGTTAACCCGAGAAAAATAATCTAACAGATTTCACAGCGTTTACATATATGTACTTTCGAGATAATAAACATTATAGTATAGAGCTTATGCTGTGCTGATTGATTTAAGCGATGTACTTTTGGTAGCAGAAAATGTAAATTTTGAGAGTTTTTTTTTAATATTAAAACTACCTTCGTACACTGGTGTCTAAAATTAAGATTAAAAACGTAAGAAATGAGAGTTTTTGACAAAAACTGTGTTTAATGCATGGGAATTGGGTATACTAGTACCTCACGCCGTTAGACACGAAGTGATAACAAAAATATTTGATCAGGAGTTTAACGTAGAACTGATGAGGAAATGAGAGCACCATTAGTCAAGATAGGATATGTGATAACTCGTTATTGCTTCGTCTAATACAAGATGTGGCTACCTTGTACAGCTATACAGTACCCATCACACTGTTTAATGAGACTATTGATTAATAATTGTGGCAGTCATTCCCATTCTTCCAAAAGCATTGATTTTAATGCGTGAAGGGCTTTTGAAAGGGCTTATTGACATGCAATGGCTCTTCCCAGGGAATTCCAAGAGTGCTTTATGGGACTGAGGCCTGAGTCCTCGCTGGCCACGCGATATGAGGAATACCTTCTTCTTCCAGATAATGGCCGGCTTTTTAACTTTAAATGTGGACACCACATCATATTTTAAAATACATTTTTACATACGCATTTTGTTGTTGCTGTTGCCATGTCTTTATACTAACGTGTAGATAATTCATACAGGGCCATGAGTAGGGAATCTAATCCCGATCCCATAAAAAGGGGATCCTGCACAAACGTATGCTGTTCTAGTCTCGTTATATTAGGATCGTAATCTCGCAGGACTGAAATGGAGAAAAAAGTTATTGTTATTACAATTTTAAACTGTCTAAATCATCGATTCTACAAAAATTTTACTATTCGTTCTAAGCTTGAAATCCCACAAATACAAAAATAGTAAGGAATTCCATTCCCTAACCGTCAGCGCACTAGAGAAGAAAACATGGACGACGGTATCGAAGACAAAACCGAAGAAATTGAAGATGAAGAAAAAGTGATGACTTTAAAAAGGTGAACTTGAATTAGACATACCAAAATGCACTTTCCCGAATTTCTTACAAGTAAAAAAATAAGTAAATAATAAATAATAAATAAATAAAAATGAATGGTGGAAGAAAAATAGACTGTATCATTAAAAAAGAAAGTCTCTTAGAAGAGTGTGGACAACACACTAGCTCGTTTAAAGCTGTGTATGGTTACTTATTGGCCATAAAACCGACAACGGTGAATCGGAAAGAACCTTTTCGTCAAGTGATTATTTTAATTGGCTACCAAAATGAGACCAAAACGGAGAGACGATTCATTACATTCACTGTCTTTTTTACGTTCTTCTTTTTTAGCAACTAAGAAATAATTGTCAGTATATTATTATGAATATTATAATTTCCATATTTCTGCAAGTTTATTGTCTTAATTGTCAATTAAGATTTATTATTATTATTGAGTCTAGTAATAAGTTTTAAAGCGCGTGTCAAAGAAATGAATATGCAATTTAGAACATATAAAGATACCTCTATTTGTCAGAGTAATCTCCATTATTTTCCAGCACCTTTCACTATTGGTCAGGTAGTGAACGGATGCCAACAGCGTAGAAGGATTCATCTTTTAATAAAATTGATTTTCGTTCGTTGTCCACTATGGGGAGTGTACAGAAGATAGGATAGATGGCAGTTCATCGACCGAAATCGATGATAGTCCGAAGGGACTATGTAAGGGCTATAGCCCGGCTGTTCCAAAACTTCCCAGCCCAACTTTACTAACATGACCTTGGCCGGTTTTGAGCCCTTGCATTGTCGGGTGGGATATGAAAGAGGTACTGTACCACAAACTACTGGAGCTCAGTGAAAGTATAACTGCTGACCGCTATAAATAGCAATTGCTGCGACTCAAGCAGGAAATCGATCGTAAATGTCCATTTACTGCCAAAGGTTTGCAGCCCGTCAATTTGTTCCATGTCAATGAGATTTCATATGCCTTTGCAAAGGCTACTACTTTGGATACTCTCCTGTCAGATTTGTTTTCCACTTTCAGCGAGGGTTTCAAGGAACACAGGGAATCACATAAGGTCCTTTGGCAGGTCTCACCTGTGTATAACTGATACTCTAGAGCAGCGCTTCCCAAATGGTGGGGGGGGCAGAGTGTTTGCAGGAGACTCGTGAGAAAAACAGGCAAACAGAAAGCGTAAATGCATGCTTAAATTATCATCTCATTTATTCCTATTTTTACTCAAAAACATATCTATTTTCCCTTAAAATATTTATTCAAACTTTATTTTGTAGATATAAACTTAGTAGAAAAATTTTGTAGAAAAGCCGAATGTCAATGTTCATTGTTGAAGAATAAAAAACTGCATGTATGCTGAGAAATGTGAGAGAGGATATCGTCATCCCAAGTTATCTTTAGCCGGGGGTGGGGGCTCTAGAGTTTCCCTGCTCGTGCTCTTCTGTTTTAGAGTAAAAGAGACCAGCAAACATGTATTTCACGTTTTGCCAATGGACACTTGATGTCTCTCACCTAAGAACAACGACAGAGGGTTTATGTCGTCTGTTTATATTTTATACTTTGTTGATTTTACCTCGGATGAGATTTTTCAAAACCTCTTCTCTTTTTAGATTTCTTGGAGCTCTTCAGTCTTATGGACTTAATTTGAATTGGAAGATCATTTCAGAGATCAGAAACAACAACAACAGTCTCACTCGATGATTATTCGGGTAGAAAATAACTTCACTTTGTAGGAAAAATTTGAAAGAAGATTACACCTTTTGAATGTGTAAAATCAATTTCTTATGAAAATGAGAAACTAATCCCAACCAATCTATTTATCCCAATGTGTGCGCTAGCTAAAGGGATCTAGTGAGTGTAAAATCTGTGTGGTTCCAATGTCCTCCATATTGAAATGATACTTCTAAGAATGCTAATCAAGAAGCAGGTTTCTCATCTGGACGTGGTTCAGACACCGAACTACGTCGTTTTCTTACGGAGCCACATTAATATAAGGGGTGCCTTATAGGGGGCAATGTTAGCCCACCTATAAGGTATCCTCATAATAAAGTGACCAACTCTTCCGGTCTTTGTCGTGGGCATTGACTGAATATCAAATAGTCATTGGAGGGGGATAAATACTTATTCCGAAACTGTAGACATAAGTGTTGCTAAGATTGAAGACCACTGTCCAAAGACCGCCGAAACGATTCATGTTCTGCAGAACCAGTAGAACGCTTTATTTTTATCTTTTTTGTTTGGTTTTCCATGGTTTCGAAATATCATTTGATGTGAACTTGAGTCGCGACAGTCATTCATACAAAAAACAGTAATTCTCACTAAATGTAGATTTTCCTTTTTTTTTTTTACTCTTTTATCTTGGATGACTTACTCTAAATATTCATCAATAAATTTGAAGACTAAAACTTAGTTTTAAAATTTTAAATGCATCGCCGCTATTAGAATCTAGTTCCGCAAACTTAGGAATCAAGTGTCCCTGCAATAAAGGAGACTTGATCCTTTCTTACATCTGATAGTAAATACTTTATATTTATTTTGTAATTGGTTTTTTGATAGAAGAAAAAAAAAGGAACTACAGTAGAGAATTGAGCCTTTAATAAAAATTGATATCAGAAAAAATTCTTCATTTTTTCGAAAAAAAAAAAAGAAAAAAAAAGGATGAAATCTGGAGTAATACCTAAATGTTGTTTTTCGCCAGTATATTTCGAAACCAAGCCTATAAATTTGACCTAAAAATATGAAATGAGTAAACATTACGTCTAGAAACATTAAAATATTTAATTTTCGGAATGAAAATGCATGTATTAACTTTCGTGTCTGTTCTCTTCAAACTCAAGAGATTCATGGGGTTAAGCTTGTGCCTATCAAGTAATAATTGTGCCCATTTGTCTTAAATAACTGTGATGCCTAAACCTTCGTCTAGATTTCACACGCGCTAGCCATCCTATTTGGTGTTATATAGAACACTCTGATTCGCCCACTTTCACTACAAAAACCCAAACTACTGCAAGCAGGGGTGGCCAAACGTATGCATTTTTGAGCCAATTTCTCTCCCTGAAGACTTCAGATGCGTCATACAACTCAAGTACCTTTTCCATATCCTTACGTTCACGGGGAGAGTCGAAAATATGAGTATCGATAGCCTTTAGTGGAGGGGAGGAAAATTAATAAAGTCTGAATTTGATATTGTAGTACTGGGGAAGAGAATTCCAGTATTAGTTTTTCGGATATTTGGTAGAGGATTAGAAATAGATCGATTTTTGATGACATTTTGGAGCGTACAAATGCTCTCTTTTGACGTAACGTAGTAAACATTAAGAAATAAAATATTTCCGGGCACAAAATTATTTAAAAAGTCTTCAATCTGTCTCAAAATAGTAAATAGGCATAAGAATGCTATGTGCCACTTGAAATCATCCAGTGACCCACGATTTGGACACCCTTGACTAAACACAAGTTTACTGCAAGAAGTAGACTCTGTATTTATTCACCACGTTGTCGAACTCAGTTCTTTTTCTTTTCACTAGATCTCTCACAAATGCCAATTTAAATATGAGGTTTGGCTCAAAAATAAGATAACAAGCCCCGTAACCAAAAAGTGTATTCACGAAATCCAAGAGACAGACAAACACAGCTAGGCATTTGGTACAGGCTAATTTTTCACCAAAGCCTCCATGGGCACCAAAGCATTTGTTCCATTGTTATACCACTCTATCTAAACCGACGTTGAAGAAATCTTTACCCTAGTTGCTGAGATCCTTAACCGACAGTGTCCTGAACTGTGGCATCCCACAATGGCATCCCGTTTGGAAAAGACGTCCTGCCGGGTGATTCTTCAAAGGCCGGAATTGATGAAAATCGAAGGGTGCGAGATCAAGGCTGTAGGGAGGATGTTCCAATACGTTCCATTTATAACGAACCGCGTGCCATCTATTGACCATCAAGTGGCTTTGATTGGTGTGGTTGTTTGTTGTATCTAGGCATGTAATTTCATTCGCTCGAGGAATATGTGGAACCGTGCAAGCTCATGTTACTGTACTTTTACAACGACCTAATTATGCTAATGAATGTTTCATATTTTAAGTTAAACACAGTTGCTTTATTATTGTTAATATTATTCTTTTTAAAATAACAGAAGAAACTTTTAAAATTTCATATGACAAAATTTCATTCGACATCCGCACTTCCACACCCTTCCAAGTAAGAAAATCTTACACTAGTACAAAAGTGAAGCGTAAAAACTGTTTCTGCTGCATACAACTTTGCTCAATAATGCACAAATTAATTTTAATTGGTTCCCAACCTGTGGTTCGCGAACGCTCAAGTGTTCGCCACGTCTATTAACGACTACACAAGCGGTTCGCCAAATTCTTAGAAATTTCAGAAGCGGTTCGGAGGGAGAGTTTGGGAACCACTGCACTAATGCATTAAAAACTTTTCTGGTTAGCAAGTAGTATTCTACAAAAATGGATGGGATAGTTATTTAGATTAAAGTATATCAGCTACATGCTGGTTAAAATTTATATACGATGGAGCTTTGTTGTTTTAAAATATAATTAATTTAAAATAAAAAATTATTACGTCACGTACTTTCGAGAACATGCTTTACCTGGATTACAGGATATGCATAGAAAATTTTAAAGTACTTCTTCTGGACAGATGGAAAATATAAGTATGTAGCTGGTACTTTTATTCCTAGCAGAAGGGCGAGTATTGGATTACATCCTACTCCCCCCTCTCCTTCCTCGCATCTGGATTGTCACCATCTTCAGAGTCTGAGGAAAATGGAGTACAATTTAAAAACAATTTCTTGTTAAATTTATGTACACTATGGATATCTCAATCAAAAAATTTAATAGTAACATTTTTATTTTAAGTGAATGCATTCACCCAGGGTACAATAAAACATATTTCATTGTACCCCGTCTACAAATGTTTCATAGTACCCCACATTGAGGCTACAAAATAAATCAATTTTTACCAATTCCTAATATTTCTTTTTCTTTTTTTATTCTGGCTTTGGGAGTATGAAGACCATAACATAGTGATCACAATATTTGGGAAATAAATAATTATATATATGAGAACAAAGAAGCAAAACAAAATTACTTTTAGTGGTGAAATTTACTTTCAATCGTGAAATCCAAGTTTTTCTTTTGCTCTTGTTGTAAAAATGTGAGTCTCCAAATCACTCGATCAACTAATAGTAGTTGATCGAGTAGAAATTAGCTCTATATCTTAGTTAACTGAGAAACTCTTTGAAAAAAGTCTTAAGAGACGACTTTTTTTCAAAACGATATATCTTAGTTAATTTTAAAGCTTGGAAAATAAATCTAAATGGAAGTGTTTAGGAACACTTTATAGCTTATTTTATACACAGTTTCCTTTGGGCCAAGCTTAAATGAAAGTATTAAAAAAAGAACAAATAAAAATTTAGACAGTCGATTTCTATCAGATCTAATTGAATTACTATAAAAAAAATGTAATAATTGACTGTCTTGCCTAACAGTAAGCCAGGTTTCATTAAAATCCAAGAGGTGCAACATGTCCAAAAAAAAAATTTAAAGTAAGTAGCCTGTCTTACGATTACTATGCTGACGCTTTTAAATACATTTTTAGTTTTCCAGTATTGGGCATGGAAGGTTTAAAAGAAAATGGAATGATCTTTTCTCAGTAATAATTAAACCGATATTCATAAAAAATAATTTTTATTAGTCATCACCAATATCCTCATTAATTACAATGGGATCGTTATTGATAGAAAAAACACTGGATAATATTTCTGCTGGGCGAACTATATGAGACTTATTATCTTGCATTTGATAAATAATATGTAATTTTCACCACGTGGAAGAAACGCCCAACTGTTCGATTTCCATTTGCACAATCACAAAAATAACGGCGAATATCTTCGTGGCTTTGTCCATTAGGATAGGATTGTAGTCAATGTAACTAGTCAATGTGCTGTAAGTTTTGCTATTAATTTGTCGCGGTTTTAAAATGTTAGGTGCATGTTTGACGTACAGCACACGGAAATTATTGCCTTTCCCCATAAGTTCAGCTAAATAGAAAACGCCTTGGGAGAGCTGGTAGGTGCCAGTGAAAAGTATTTTTAACCCTTTGAGGCGCAACCCTTTCCCAATGCTGAAAAAAGGGCAGTCGTTGCCATCGCTAGATTTAACTACCAGCAAGATGGCGGACGATCGAAACGTTCATCGCGTGCCACAGATCTAGAGACCCTTTTTTGACGCAGCTGGCTGTGCCCAGCATTGGACAATCTATCCAGCTGTTCTCGCATTCTTCCATTTTTCAGCAGATGTCAGTGCTGTTAAATATAATCGTGACAATTTTTTACGGAAAATGACGTATTAAAAAGTAAAGGATTCTCGAGGAGCTATGTCACTCGCAACTATTTTTATAGAAATCCAATCTATACTTCGTGACTGGCAACAGTCAAAACGTCAGAGTTTAGTGTTCCCAGCAGAGCGAGCGAAGCAAGCGGTTGATGAAAAGGTTGCTTTCGTAGATTCCAGTTTTGAGACCGCATCTTCTCGGCAAATGTATTTTTCATATTGTTGTTGTTTCTTATGCCCTCTGACAACCGTATGTCAGATCCCCTAGAAAGGGAAGCGATGGCCAGAAGGGGGCGCCTTCCATTTTTACTGGGCCCCAATGGGAGGAAGTTCGACTTTAGCCCGGTGGTCCTCTAATTAGTAACCAATTCCAGAGGAGGGACCAAACCCCTGAAATCGGCACCCCCAGAGGTATTGTTTAGCAACTTGAAGGACATTGGAGCCATGTCGGATTTCACGTGCACCAGCTTCCACGAGCGTACACAGTCCCACAGCAGTCAAGCCGAGAGAGTGTTTTTGTCTATCATTCATATTTTTAATGATTTTATCGTGTAATTCTATGAGAGAAATATGTCTCTTACCATGCATATTTTGCAAGTATCCAAAAAGAGATCTTATGTTAGGTGACCTTTTGTTGTCTAAAGCATTATCTAAAATGCGGAGCTTTTGCGAAATTGTGTTGTGAACTGCTTCGACAACACAGATATCGTCTTCCTTTTATTGCTGGTATAAACAGTTTGTAGACTTTCTCGGTAATCTGCAACTCAACGTCTCAAAATCAGCGTTCCGTAATTATAAGATCGTTTTGATGTAAAAGAGTCTCCAAACGAAGAGGATCATTCAATACGATACACCAATTTTACGCCAAATTAAAAAGTATGTGAAATAAATAAGTCAAAGTGTATTACACAAAGTTGACGATTTTCAAGTAGTAAGTTCTCTTAGATAACAGTAGTTAAGAATTACCGATTATTCGTTTTTCCAAAACAGAATGAAAAAATTGTAATGGATTTAAAAAGCGCAATTTTGGCATCAGGTACGATCTGGCAAAAGGCTATCTCTCCAAGCAGGGTGAATCTAAACTGTGTGATCTTGAAAATGAAAAAGAATTAAAACGCAGATTACAGTAAAGCCGGTTAGGTTCAGCTTGGGTATTAGCTACTAGTAGGAATATTTGGCGGCGTTAACTAATGCCATTATAGCACTTACAGTGCAACTTGGATATTTGCCAGCGCGGCCAGATGATATATTTCGTGGTCTAATTACGCTAGTCTGCAAAGGATTATGTATATGAATACATGGATAACGGTTTTCCTGGTAACCTTGCATGAGCAGTAATTATCAGTTATGAGCATGTGTAAATCGCCAAATAATGAAAAGTCGCCATTGGATGCAAGCTATCCTAACTGTTCCGTAGTTTTTATCAAAGGAAACACATGAAGTACTGTTGTCTTAGAACTAATTATTAGTATAATTAAGTCGTCAAATTATGAAAAATTGCTATGGATGTCAAATACGCAAGGTGTTTCATAGGTTTTGCATAGTTAAGAATAGTGTGAAGTTAAAATTTTCATGTTCCAAGGAACATGCAAGGACCAAGCAATGTGTAGCTCAGTAACATTTTATCTGATCCTATCTTTGGGTTTTGTTTGGTGAAATTATGCGGTTTTTATGAATAAGCTTTCTTAGGGGCCGAATGCCTCATACAAACAGCGGGCGTAGCTAGTCTAGGGGCCTTGGCCCCAAGTAACATTAATTAAAATTGCATATTAAATTAATATTACTAAATTATTATTACACATTTTAAAAAATTGTAATAGGCTACTTCACACCACCAAGCGTTGATATATTTTTTATGACCTGTCAAAATGAAAGTTTTTCAAAGATTATTGAAATGTAATGCAAATTAAAAGGTCGACATAGTAGTCGTAAGGTGGTCCCCTTACCTTAAATTTTCACCTCTTCGATTTTAATGAAACCTGGCATGCTGTTGCCTATGACGTATGCAATTGTTACCTACTTTTTTCAAAGTGATAATTCAATTAAATCTTAAAGAAATCGATTGAAAAAAAGTTATTTGCCTTTTTTCTAATACTTTTATTTAGGCTTGGCCCATAAGAAATTGCTATAAAATAAAATGTAAAGTATACCATAACACTTCCATTTAGATTTATTTTACTAGCCTTAAAATTAACTAAAATATGCCCCTTTAAAAAAAAAGTCGGCTGTAGAACTTTTTTTCAATTAGCTCCTCAATTAACTAAAAGCTGATATCTACTCGATCAACTACTGTCAGCGCCCTCTACAATATAACATAAGAGGTCACAATATAGGTTCCTATTAGGGGCAGTTTCACCATGGAAGTACGTCTAGACCCTTCACAGAAAATGAATACTTGTTTTTCCTTTTTTATAAATTTACATCTAATTTCTTTTTTTTTTTTATAAATTTACATCATCGAATCCAATCTTCAATTCCAGTTTAATTTATAGTGCAATCAAATATGTTACAGTTATTAAAATCGTTAATTTATAAAATTCCATTTATTAGTTAATCTTTAATTTAAAAAATCAGTGGATTTTATATAAGCATTACATTTAGTGTGAAGTATTTCAGATTTCCCCCCCCCCCTTTTCTTTAAAGTGCTACATGAAAAAGTTGCATTGAAGCATTTATTTATTTTTTATTAGAGGGAGTGATTTCAGAGTTTTTAAAATTCTATTTAGAGTAAATTTGTATCTATTTCAGTATCTGTTAAAGATTATAAATTATGTAGGATTTTTCGATGGATGTGCCACAGCTCAAACGTCAGCATACAGAAATGACACTATCAATTTGAACAATTAAAATATTTTTACAAATAGAAGAAAATGTGCCTGACTCTGTTACAGCTCCATTTCAAAAAATGAAAATTTAACACCACTGAATGCAAAGCCTTACGAAATAAAGGAATTTTTCAAGATTTTTTCCCACTCTGGCATTAACCGTTTACATTCAAATTCATATACAACCCCTCACCATCTTTGTTTAAAGAAATCTCTGAGACTTTTTATGACGAAAGGCTGAAGTTTTGTCCATAACATTATTATGTATGGGGCAAAATTTACTAATTGGTGTATTTTTTTTCTTTGCAGATGTTGTATACATATTTAAAAAAGTATCACTTTTTGAAAATTAACGAGAGTAAATTTTTCTTTAAGTAATTTTTCCCCCCTAATTATTTCGAACATGTTTTCAATTGCTATTGCCTGCTTATATTTCTAAAGTTAAAGAATTAATGACTGTTACCATCTTTTTAGATCACCTTGTATTATTGCATTCGCTAAATGGATGAATTTTCCTCACTTAAGAGCATTTAATTTATACAATGAAAGTAATTTACTTGTCGAATTCACTAAAAATGTATGGGATATTTACTTAAATAACTACAAACATCTCATTACAACGAAATTTTCCCTATTGTGAATTTTTCAACTGGGACCAAGACTGTTCATTTAGAGAGGTACTACTGCAGATCACAATACATAAGCAATTCTTACTGCTAAAATTTTTTTATTATATTGTGCGAATTTTCAAAAATTTATTTATTATGCATGCATTTATGATATTAACAGTAATAATAATTATGTCATAGTAAAAGAAAAACACATATTTAGCAAACCAAAATAGTGAGTTTATTTTCTATTGTATAAAAACAATATTTTCCTGATTTCAAACTACATATTTTGGTCGCTTTCGAAAAACACAAAAGACTTGTACAAAACGTTTTGGCTCGGAGATCATAAGTTGGAGAAATCTTTAAAAACATCGCTGCTTAATGGCTGCAGACCTGGAAAACCTAAAATAGAAATGATACAATTAATGGTAATTATCTATTTAAAATAAACACTTTTAACGACTCTAATAAAATATTTTAGAATAATTTGTAATTAATTTTTTTCTGAAATAGTAATTATTTTTATTAAATTCAATTTCTTTATTTCGCTTTTAAATTTAATTTTTATAGAATTATTTTTTTAATTCTAACAAATTATTTCTAGAATTTTAATAATGTCTAATATTTCTTATTTTAAGAATTATTATCTAATAATTCTTATTTTAGACTATCGAAAGGGAAAAGGTGGCAGTGCTAGATGAATCTGGCAATGGAAAATTTCATATTGAATAAATGACAAAAGTTAACACCCTAGTTCCCCCTTAAAGTTCTACATTAGGAGTATTTCCAATTAATTCACTTAATTTTGTTCAAGTTTCACAAGCGTTCTGAAGTTAAAAGCTCATGCATTGTTCTGTAAAAAAAATTCGTCGTTTTTAATTTAAAAAATTAAATTACACACTAGCCTTAAAAAACTTCTCAAAATAAAATTTGCAAATCCTGATTTCCTCTGTCCACATTCCCAATATAGTATATATACACACACACACACAAATATATATCTATATGTGTATATATATATATATATATATATATATATATATATATATATATATATATCATATGTATAATCTTACAAACTATTTTATTTATCATCGGGGTGGGTAGTGCCTTTACGAAGTCTTGAAAATGTCCGCTTCCGGGAACTTCTTTTCTATAAACAATTTGAGGCACTTTCAACTTTCTGTGTAAATAACTTAAATAATATTTTATGACTGCAAGTCTTAAATAACTCAAATTAATTTAAAACTTACACCTTTCGGACTTGGAAGTCTCGAAACATGAAGATATATAATATCGAAAGATTATTCGTTAGCCATAGAGCAGATAAATGGCATATTAAAATTTCATTAAATTAATTTATTATCATAGCTCATTCTAATGCTACGTGATTGCCTAATCCAAAAGGTGCAAGTTTTAAATGAAGTTAAATTGGATCCTTTATGACACAAATATTCATAAAATATTTCAATTATTCTTTACGCTGTCTGTGTGGTTTTAAGACAACTATTTAGTCATTCGCTAACTTCAAGTAACCGAATGGTTAAGACTAATTTTTCGATTTGAACTTGTAGAATTATACGCAGTAAGAAGCATCCGTACTTCAAGACAACTTTGATTATAAAATAATTCTAAAAAATTAGCTTTAGCTAAACAAAGTCTTCAAATATAAAGTAAAAACGTAATTTTCGTCTCGAATGATCCCTTATTTCATAAAAATTAATTTTCGAGTTTAAATCAATAGAAAGCAATAAAATGCTCTACAGTAACTCTTAAAAAATGACAATATTTATTCTTAAAAAATATTTTAACTAAATAAAGGGTCTTTTGGTTGAAATTGGCACAACTGAAAGAAGGTACAGATCTGTGAATCTAAGCTTTGTGTTTAAGACTATTGATCAAATACACTGGCCTCCAAAAGTTAAGGAACAACCGTTTTTTGTGACGAATTTGCAAATGAATGAATGCAGAAACACCAAATTTTCATAACATGCGCACGAAACTGATGTATTGACTGCAAATTAGAAGTTTACATAAGAAAAAATGTAAAAATGATTTACAAAAAAAAAAAAAAAAAAAAAAAAAAAAAGAAAGAAAGAAAGAAAGAAAAGCAATCTCGCTGGAAAAGACCATTCTTGGAAAAAATACTATATCACAGTTTTATGCGGTAAAATGTCATACAAACACAACAAAAATGAGTTTAAATAAGGGATATGCCCTCCCTCAGCTTGAATGCATTGGAAGCGTAGACTTTCCATGATGTCAATTAAGCAATTAAGTTGCCGGTTACCGAAATGGGGTAAAGACGAGACACGGAGTGAGCTTTGTTACAGCTCTCCTACAGACCTTGGAGGCGGACTTAAAGCAATTGAGCTGGCCATTCCATTCGCTCTAAACCAAGACACCCAAGATATTCCTCAACAACTACAGTGAGGTACAACAACTCGGTGAGGTGTGCATTATAATCAATCAGAATGAAATCATTACCAATTGCACCGACACATGGGCGAACATATGGATCAAGAATCTCATCCCGATATCTTACACCAGAGTTCCTCCCTAGAACACATGCAGGTTGAGGTGACTATCGAGCGAGATCCCTGCCTAAACCATTTTTCTACCATCGCGGTAACTGTGTCTTTCAACAGTATTGGATTGATGGTATCTGATGCTTTGTTCTCTCCATGTCAGCAGACGTCCTAAATTGTTCTCCAATGTGTATCTGGACTCGTCTGTAAAGAGAAGCCCATCGCTGCCTGGTCCAGGGAATGTGTTCGCTTGCCCAAGGTAAGCGGGCTTTTCTCTGTCGTTCGTTGAGTGGACACACACAATTGTTCGCCTTGCATAGAGACCTGGATTATGAAAACTTCTTAGCACCTTACTAGCGGATATTCTTCTCCCTGATGCTACAGAGTGGTCCGCAACAACTTACGGCCCAGAAATGTTTCTTCTCCTTCGGTCCAAAAGAGCGATAAAACGGTCTTCTGCAGGTGTAGTCGGCCTGGAACATGTCTTCTGGACACCGAAGCTTTGGTTTTATATTGATTCCAGAGACGGTGGATCACACTTTGAGACACACTAAGACGCCGAGCAGCATCAGCCAGTGACAAACCCATTTTCAACCATCCGACCGACCGCCAACTTGACGAATCGGGCAAAAGGCTTCTCTCAGGCATTGAGGGAGCCTACTGCCTATTATTAATGAATCTGCTAACAAAAGTTGTAAAACAACAAAAGTTACACGCGTAATTGCGAAAGCCTGATATTTGCATATTTTCTCTCACTAGTTTATGCCTGTTCATTTTTATATAAAAAAAAGAGTAGCTATCGTTTTTGCATAAATTTTCATAAAGTTCATTTTTATCATTTATATAAACTATAAATTTTATTGTTAATGTCATTTTATTTTTATGATGAGCTTCGGAAAATATGTTGTTCTTTAACTTTTAGAGGCCAGTGTATGTCGTATACACACAAATGTAACGCGAAACCACTGCGGTCGCAGAAGGAGAATATTGAATTCTGCATCTTTTCAGAGGTGAGAGGAACGTCCTAAACCCGCGATCAGTGGTGGAACAAATTTCCAACAACAGGCCTAACGCAGTTTTCAAATTAACAAAAACTACACTGGTGTCCAAAATTAAAGTTACAAAGTCGACGATTACCTGGAAGAAGAGGATATTAACCGTGTGATGTGACCGGTAAAGTCTCCAGACCTGAATTCCATAGAGAACGTGTGGAACGCTGTCGGAAGAGCCATTGCGTGTAGACATCCCTTTACAACGACTTTTAAGGCGTAAAAATCGTTGCTTTTGGAAGAATTGGAATGACTGTTAGAATCGTTGATCAGTAGCGTTATTAAAAGTATGAGAACTCGATGTGACGCTTGTATAACAGCACGAAGTGGCCACACTTCTTATAAAACGAAGCAATAAAGAGTCGTGAGATACCTTATTTTGGACAACATTGCTGTCATTTGAAAATCAGCCTTATTGAAACTACTATGCAAATATTTTTGCCATGACTTCCCGCTTTACAGAATTATTACTAGGTATTAGCACATCGAATATCCATGCATAGATATCCATTTTTTTTTTCTCAAAAACCTCAAATTTTATGTTTTTAACCTTAATTTTGGACACTGTAAACGGACACGGAACTACCAGGAGAATATCTTACTTATTTCCATGCTGGGGCAATGTACGCAGCGCCATAAGTGTAAGGATAAGCACCATAGTAATAAGGGGCAGCAGCTGCCACGACCGGCGCCGCAGACGGGATGTATGCGTAAGGAGCGACAGGCGGGAGCGTGTTGTACACCCTGCCAGTTATCGCACTGGATAACTGTCCGGTGGTGAAATCGTAGTAGTTGCCTGCCAGGTCTTTGATTCCTCCGAGGGAGGCTGCAGAGGAGAGGGCCAAGACAGCGGCTAGGAAAGCGAAGATAACCTGGAAATAAAAGACATCGAAATCAGATTTCAGTTTCAGACTAAAATGAAAGCATTAAAATCTACAGCATCTCGAAAACCGTCGGTTGTAGATCATTTCCTTTCAGGACACCAAAAGTCAGGCAGCACCTTGATCATTGCTTTGGATGATGACAAAAACTTTCTCTACGAAACTGTGTGCCCAAATATCACAAACTTGTCCAGAACAGGCCTACATGGATATCTGGACAAACTATGGACACACTGACAAGTCCATAACATGCCTCGTAGAAGACGTCCACTATGGTATCTTATGGAAAAGTTTTGGATATTCCTATGCACAAGTTCCTGTGAGCTTCGTTTTTTCCGTTTATGTCAACATATATATGCAGTCAAACTCGGGGAATGGAATAGCCAATTCGCTAAGAAAATTTATTCTGATAAGCGAGATATTCCATTATTCGGGATCACATTGACTAATTATTGCGGCATGGCGCATTGGAAATTTATTGCAAAAAGCGGGATATTTCTGTAACCGATTTTAAGTGGACGGGTTCGACTGTAAATGAAATTGGACTCTTGTCTGTACATTACTTGGAATTCAAAATTTTTCGATTTCTATCTGTTTCAAACACTTGGGAATCCAGTACGGACGTTTAAGAAATGTATATGGCTGTCTGCCGTTGTGTCATTCTGACCGTGACGCTTTTTCTGTTCACGCATCACGCAAAAATGACTGCAGCAAATGAAATGAAAATAGGTGACGAATTTAAAAAAAAAATTTAATTAAATTTTTAATTTCGCGAAAATTATTTCGAAATGTGTAAACTTTGCATCACGTAATAACGACTCGAACGAATAAATGAAATTTGGTGACATGGTTGGCGGTTGCTCAATTTAAACAAGATTTAGGAGTTTTACTTAGATTTAGAGTTTTTAAAAATTTTTCATTAAATTTTGATATTTTATAAAAATCATTTCACAATGCTTAAATATTTATTCGTGCATCACGTATTAACGGTTAAAGCGAATTGAAAGAAATTTGGTGGCATGGTATAGGCGGTTACTCAACTTAAACTATCACCATCGAATTTTTTGAACCATTTAAATTAAATTTTGATTTTTGATACCATTTAAATTAATTTTGAGATTTTCCGAAAATTTATTCAAAATGCATACGTATTTCTTCACTCATCATGCAACAACGAGCTTCAGCAAATAAAATGGAATTTTGTGACATGATAGCTGGTCATACAATTTAAAATATAGGCATCAAATTTCAAAAAGAAATCTATAAGAGTTTGAGATTTTGCGAAAATTTATTCAAAGTGTGTGAATATATGTTTCTTCATCAAGTATAAGCCACTGAAGTGAATGGAATAAAATTTAGCATCACCATAAGTGGTCACTTAAACTACAAGTGTCAAACTACTTAAATTTTTTTTATAGATTTTGTGAAAATTAAAGTAACATGACCGGCAAGGACTGAAACAATAAATGCCGATTTTTTTAATATCAATAAATTTTAAATTTCACAAAAATTTTCTCCTTTTTTGGAGGGGGAGGGGACTCACTTTATGTGTCTGCAAGTAATGTAAATAATTGGCTATTCAACTTAAAAAAATTCCATCGATTTTTAAAATATTTATTTGCTGTTTTAGATTTTGTGAAAACGGAGCAAAACTTTCTTGAGGCATAATATTAAAATATCTACAATGAATCAAACAATACTTAGTCACAGGTGAGGAATGACCTCTTGATTTTAAAAGTCCAGTCCACTAAAACAAAACCTTTAATTTAAAAATAAAAAGTTTAATCCATTGATAATTTCACTCACCGCTTAGTTACTCTTTAATATGTAATCTTTTAGCAATACATAGAAGCTATAACTTTGTTTTTTTATACTTTTGCCAATCTACTAATTCCATTCTTATCATAATCGAGGTACTTACACATGCCTATTTCATGTTATAGTTATAAATGTTCCAGGTTATGTCCATATGAAACAATAATTGGTGTGTTTAGACATCTATTTAACAATTTGTTTCAATTTACTCACAAAAACTTTTTTTTTTCTCACCCGACCTAACAATAATCAATAACCATAAAAAAAGCAGTATCTGAAGTCAATTGTCATTCATTCAGTAATTTGAACTTGTCTTTAAGTTATTTCAACTAACCCATTCTTAAAAAGTAATTTTAACGAAGCTTAGCATTAAAATTTACATTTTTTTTACAATGTGCTTAAGTTTTCATTTAAGCACATTACCTGTTTTAAACTATCAACATCATATTGTATTTAGTTAAATTATCAATTTTGAATGCAGTTTTACAGCTCTAAAAATTTTTGTATATATTTTCCATTTATATATAGATATATATTAAATAGTGATTATCTTCTTCATGAATTTTCAGTATCTTTTATTCTGTATATTCTAAATAATTGTTTAAAGTAATTGTATTTAACAGTATGCACACTAAACGAAAAATTTCCCATGAACTTCTGCATAGAATTCCATTTAAAACCTTATTCAACTACAACACATGGAATAAATTCATTTCTTAAATTAGTATCAATTCAAACATTTATTTTCAACTAAAAATATCTTGCATGAAGTCCAGAAAATAAAAAGGATATCTTTTACAATACTATTATACAGTTGTGATGATTTCTGTAAATCGAAAGTTTAAATATTGAAATTGCGGATCATTCATATAGGAATTATTTTAAATATAAACAAAATAAAAGTATTTTAATTGAAAACTTCGACGCAGTTATATAAAAATAATCTTTCAAACGTGATTTTTAAAAATAATTTTTCTTCTTTTGTTCTTAAACTAGAAGTTTTCAGTTACTAAGAAACTAATTTTTTAAGATATTTAATATATCAGCATCATAAAATAATTACCGATTTCGAATTTTTTCACTTTAATTTGATGAAAATTTCATAAGTATTGATGTACGAAATATTTCAAACTATTAAAAATTATCAAATAAAGAAATTAATTAAATAGTGATTAAAATAAAGGAACTTTTTGAAAAAAATCACAAGTTTCAGAGACTAGCCAAATATTTTTATGAAAAATCTACTCACGAGCTTTGCCATTGTTTAAAGACGATTCTTACTGCTTGCCTCCTGAAGAGCAAAAATTATGCCGTTGCAAGCGTCAACCCGGATTTATATACCTAAATCCCATGGCCAAATCCGACGCTTAATCCACGTCACAACACTCGCAAAAATTCGTACGGATTAGTACCTTCCCATACTCCAGAAAAAAAAAAATCCAACATCTTGAACCAATTGTTTTCTTCTTTTTTGCTTTTGGTTTTAACGCCGAAAAGGTGTGGTTCACGAGGGACGCCGGAGAAAAATAAAAAATATATAAAACAAAACGTGTGAAATAAATAAATAAAATAAAACCTGAAGGACGTTTGCATGCACAGAGAGAGAGAGAGAGAGAATAGACTCTTGAGATGTTTCATGGGATTTTGGCCAATGGGACTAAACCTACTCAAGGTTGGATGATGTGCAAGTAGGTAAAAGTGAGAGGGGGGTCGTATAGGAGAGGTGACACCGAGATCGACTTCGGCCGAACGGCGGGTGGGTGGGTCAAGAAATGGGTTCTTGGACGAAGAAAGAAAAAACGAGAACAATCGAAATAGGAATCCGATGCAACGATTATTTGTCGTGTCTTGTTTAATTTAAAACGCTTCATGAGTTTTCCTTGCACCGTTTCAACGAAATTATGTAATTACGCGTGTGTTTGGCTAGCATAATTGTTTATGATTATGGTTTGGTTAGTTTTATGACAGTAACACAGCAGGAATCAGCGTTTTTGCTGTAAAAATCATTTCGAACCAAATGGGTTTATGACAGCATTTTGAGATATTAAATTTACCGAAGAATACGAAAAAATAATAACGAAAAAATAAAATGAAAAAATATTTATTGCATGCCAATAAATTTTACTTTTATAGAGTTAATTTTCATGATATTTATTTATGTTAAATTTCCAATGGCGAAATTTGTTTAAGCACATATATTACAGATATTGAATCGAGTCATGAATTAACTTATTATTATATAATTTAAGTCTCCATTCGTAATCTCATAATTCGTCTTTTATTAGACTACAAAATTCTACATCGATTTTTATTTAACAAACAGCTAAATATACTTCTTGAGCGCATCTTTAGCTCCTTCCCTTTATTTTTATATTTTGGTCGATAGGTATATCACGCAGAGAGTAAAACTTATGTCGATTTAAAAAAGTTAAATCTTAGAAAAAATTTTAATATTTACCTGTTGGTGGTGGTTAGGTTCTCGACAGCTGTCAAGGCATGATTTTTAGCCTTTGAATACTCTATGAAAAAGCAAAAAAGGTGGAAAGACTGTCACTTTTGAGTTTCAAGCAGTCGTGTCTGACAAACGGTACTAAATATCTCGTGATCCTGAGCCAATGAATGCGGCATCAAAATAAATTGCTGAAATCGCGCACAGATGGCAGTGCCAAAAGATTTTGTATTACCCGAAACGATAATATATACTAATGATATTTATACGTGTTTTTTATACAAAGTTCTTAGTTTTATGAACGCGTAACGTTTGACAATTTATTACAGGGCTTACTCCCAAAAACACTGTATCCTGAGTATTTCAGAAGTTATTTAAGTTTATTGAGTGATTTTTAGATTCAAAGTTAATTGGTAGTTAGTTTTTAATTTTTTAATGGGGTAACGCTGAAAATAAGGGTTGGCTGACACTCTTATTCCTTATCTCATTTTGTTGCGATAGCAGTGCCTTTCAAAATGATATTTATGCTTTAAATATTCGTTTGTTGTTTTTTTCTATGGGTAACTACAGTGAGTTCTGTGCCAAATGAAAAGCATCTGTTGTTTTCTCTTCATTAAAAAAAATCTGCATGGGACAGTTATTGTATACTTGTAAAAACTGACAATGATCAAACGCAAGACGATTTTGTAGAGTTAGTAGAGTTAATTTAGATATAAAATGGGTGACTCTGACGTGATAAACAAAAAACAATCCAAGCCAACAAATGAAAATGCAGCAAATGAGTAAAAGTCTGAAAAAGTAAAAAATTTAGAAGTAGAATTTACACTTTAATAAAGTGAATATTGACTCTTTCTAAAATAATTTGACTTACAAAAGACACTATTTTTACATTCATGGGTTTAACATGGTTAGATCTCTACGAGGAGGATGATTTAACTGTCATTTGACTCACTTGAAGATATTTCGTTTCAGTGTTTAAAATGTAATTAATTAATATTTATGATATACTTTTTTATGTTGAAAATGCTCTGCTCCTCAAATGCAGGATAAGTCAATGTACATGCATTTACAACCTTAAAAAATAAAGATAATCTTAAATAAAAAACAACTGACGTAAACCTCACCCTTTTAGAAAAAGAGGTTAAGAAACCTTTTGTTTACTTTTGCAAAATATAAAGAAAGAAAGATTATTTAACTTTTATTTCTCGAGAAACGTGAAGGTCGTAATGTTAATCTTTTTCTCCTGTAACGTAGTAGGTGGGAAAATACTCAAAATATTTTATTAGCTCAATGCATCCATTCATTAAAAGTTATAGAAGGACAAAGCTCCCTGGAGTTCTTTTATGATATATGTAAAAAGTAATTAGTTAGTGATTATATTTTTGTAATCCAACACAGCACACGAAGTAATTCTCTTGATACCATTAACTGAATAAGACTTTAAAACGAGCTGATATACGGATCTAATCACTGCCGGATTAAGACAAGGCGGGGCCTGTAGCAAACGTTATCAAGGGGCCCCATGTTCATTAACGCACCCAGAAAGATTTTTTTTTTTTCTGAGAGGGAGGATTTCACCCTCGCATTATAGTAGTATAGATAAATTAACCGAGATAATAAATAGTGCAAATTATATTATAATTTATTTTTAGCGTGAATTAATTAGTTAATGGGATTGCTAATCCTAATTAGATGCAAATAAAACTAAAACTTCCCACGCTTTAGATCTAGGAGGAGTTTATCCCAACCCTTCCTCCAACTTGGGTGCGCAAATGTCTAGGTTTTGTGCGATAACGAAATAAACCCCAACTTTTACGAACTTTTCTTGATTTAATATGAGCAAATTTGAGCTAACACTAGACAAATCAATTTCTCCAAGTAAATTTGTATGCGAAAAAAATGCCCTTCAAAATATAAAGTTCTCTTTTTTTTTGGAGGGGGGTTCAAAACGGGGGGCTAAATAAAAAGCGAGCCTGACGATGTTTAAAGGTATTTATATCTACAACTCAGGGTTTTTTTAATGTATGTTAATGTTCATGGGTACATATTTCAAGTTTCTAATACCCCCACCCCAACCAAACCTTTCCCATATGCAAACACATAACCTGACAAGTTTGCATACATACAATAATAATTCTTTCTATAAAATTTTTAGAACCTTCGAAAACGAAATGTACTTTAAACTGTGAGTTTAAATACATTTTCCCCCCTCTGAAAATACGTACTTGTAACATTATTCCATTATTTGAAAGGTCTTAACTAATACTAGTTTGCATATTTTTATCTTCATGTATTTAATGGATTAATTCATAAGAAATCAAACTGCGGATAGGCAGATCTAGCGCCATTATACTTTCGCTTTCCAAAGTACACTGCATGAACGGAACGCATTCAAACTGCACATGCGAACAGAGGGGGACTGTGACTTCCACATACAGTTTGGAGCACTTCTAAAGGCCATTTCGTTTCAACCTACCTTCGTAAAAATGGTATAAAATAGTTGTTTTAAAAAACTCAATAAGAGGATTGTCTCTTTTCTAAATAGAATGATCGATATAATAAATAATAAAAAATTCGGATAAAACATTCATTATCGTATAATTTTCAAATGTTTTTGCAGGATATAATAATCTTAAAAATTTTGTGAGTTTCTCTGCGGAGTAAGAGTATCAGAAAACACCACTTGTTTTCAGTTTTCCTGGGGTTATGGTTCCCGGATACCCCAACTGTCTTGTCTGTGCAAATATCCTCCCCACTCTAATTATTTTATCCGAATGAACTTACTGACATTCGCGATCTTGACCTGTGGTTTTGACCGGCTAAAAGCAATTCTTTTATATTTAACGCTGTTAATTTCCGTGATTACTATTATAATTTATCAGAGCTGCTATGGCGTACATTCTATATCTAATTATTGTTTGAAATTAAAATTCGATTGTGTTCAAACACTGTAAAATATAAATAAAGAAATACATAAAAATAAAGCAAACCATACACCGAAAGCTTTCTAAAGATGGCTTACTCCCTATTTCATGCACCTTCGAATTTCGCCAAAGCCACCCCCTTTATTCTAAGAGAAAAGAATTTTGGGACGGCCCAACATCCGATTCAATACCATTCTTATTTTTACAAAACAAAATATGTTCATACCCAATATTTAAATAAAAATTATTGTTTCGAGGGGGAATGTCTTTTTTATGGGTCGCGTTTTTCCTCCATTCCTATGGCCCTCAGCTCTCGTGGAAATGCAGAAGCTCAGCTGGCTTTCCGGAGAAAATCTTCAGAAACAGCCGCAAATAGCTCCTGTATATTGAGTCATTTTGAAAAATTTGATTACAACTTCATTAAAAATTTCATTCGATTTGTTACTGCAAAGCTCCTGAAATGATCGTGGCCGATAATCTACTCAGCCTAATGAATAATCCGGCCTACTAACGCATTAATGCAATTTTGTGGTGGAGTCGGTTAGGTGGATGATTCACATACACATCCATTTTATGGAAGTAAAATACAGTTGTTTACATTAATTTCATTTTTCGCGGAAGGGTGGTTCGTCCCCTCCGACCCCTTGCCATTAATACGCCCTTGAACCTGCCCTGACTCTGTTCTTTTATTTTGGCACTTAGTTTTCTTTCTATATTTGTTTGTTTCTGGATTCATTCAACAAATAAAGACAAACTTGTAAAATTAATGGTAAGAATGCATTTCTTAAAGGCCATACATAGGTGGGTAGTCCTATATAATAAGGGTCTGGATACCCTCTCCTCCGAGTTTGCGATTTTTCTCAACAATTTTCAAAAATTGTCTTATCAAAAAAAAAAAAAGAATTATGATACTTATCTTTTGCTTAAATAAAGCTAGATCTTAGGGAAAGGACAAAAACTTTCAAACTAAAAACGCGGGGCCCGCAGTATTTGCTATATTGCTAATCCGGCACTGGATCTAATGAAGTCACCACTCGACTTCTTTCTACGTCTCTAAAATAATATACACTTTTGAAGTATTCCTTTAAACTAATTTAATTTAAAATTGAGATACGATATTTAATAATACTAAATTTTGGCAAATTTGCTAAGTTTAGCGACAACTGGTAAGTTTTTGGCCATAGCCCAAACATAATTGACGATAGACACTTTAGTTGGTGCACACTGGTTATACTTACCACTGGAATTGTTTAGCGAAATTAAGATTGCTCCAAGACCGTATCTAAACTATAGGATTGCAAAAGTCTGCAAGAAGGCAGATGTTTACGCGAGATTTCAGCCCCACTATCCTGGGGATATACATCGATTGTTTGGCTTCTGCATTCGGTGACCGCTACAACCCACAAGCAACACTTATTTTAGCATATAAATTTTAATCGGCATTTTTATTTTTATTTTTCCTAACAAAGATGAAATATTTATTTAAATCCACCATACGCTGTGGTAGCATCCTCTAAAATACGTCATTGGTGGTAAATTTTATCTTAAAGGGATTGCTGGTTGTCAGGTACAGCGCATCACTGCTCTCCTCGAAGAACGTATTTACAGGTCGTCGATCTAACGGTGTAGAGTTTCGGATGGTACTCTCCAGGTGTAACATGAATAGTCATGAACTAGTTGACACATTAGAACTAATGATGGGCATGAATGAATGAGACTATTCGAATAATGCAATTATTAAATTCATTTAAGATGATCGATTTTACCCCCTTTTATGCCTAGTGTCCCTTTTTTGGGACGGCATTTTCGCTATTAGTCGAAAACATTATTTATTTTTCCTAGCCTTTATTCATGAGTATTGAGCCTCAACTCTACAAAATATTTTAACATAACCAAGCAGGATGTTGATATTTCGATTTTTATGCATAATGATTTTAAAAGAAATCATCCCTTGTTCAAGAAATTGACAGCAGAAATATATCTATTATTTCTGTTATCAGTAAAAATCGAAGAAAGTCGCAAAAATATCCAGGCACAAATGGGTTAAAGAGTAAATTCGAACAATCAACACATAGCATTCGAACAGCACATGGCATTTGAAATCTAGAATTCTATTCGAATAGTGTGAACTTGCGATGCCTTTTCGAATAGTGCAAAATCGCGATTACTATTCGAATAGTGAAATATCTATCACTGTTAGAACAGTGTGAAATCGCGATTACTAATAGAAAAGTAAGATTACTATTTGAACAGTGAAATTGCAATTATTATTCGAATAGTGAAATCGCGATTACTATTCAAATAGTGTGAAGTCACGATTGCTATTCGAAAAGGGAAATCACGATTACTATTCGAATACTGTGAAACTATGAATACTATTCGAATGTAATAGTCGCGAATACTCTATTCAATTAATCAATTGTTGATTCTATTCGTCGTCATTAACTGTAGAAATCATTCGAATGGCCCATAATTAGTTAGAACTCCCTAAAAAGTCCTCCGCCCACAGCACCCCATCCCCGGGAAGATACCCCTCTTGTATCTTTGTCTTAACACAATTCGCTCAACAGCAGCAAAGCGTGCAATCAGAAACCACTTCCATTCCAGGCTTCATTTTCAAATCGCTCCTCTCAATAAGGTCGCCCGAACGGCCTTCCATTTATTAAACGATTGAGATAAAGGTGACGTTTAACAAAGCATTTGTCCTTTCATTGGCCGCGCGAACAAAAGTTATTTAACTTGCACTTCTAGAGAATCGGTGATAGATAAAGGTAAGTAATAAGCTTTCATTCTTCGGATGTTGGATTTTGATCTAATGCCTCCTGCGGAATGCTATTGCCTATCGAATGACCTTTGAGAGTATAGAAACCTTCAACTGAGATCTCGCCAGAGCGCTGGTCTGTTCGCATTCCCTGCCAGTAAATAAGGTTAGTTTATACACAGGTGTTCAAAATTAAGATTACAAACACAAAATTTGCTTAGTTGCAGAAATACTCGGTTTATCGTAACAAAGGCGCAAAAACATACGTATTATTTTTGGGAGAAAGTACATGCAAAATAAAAGTAAATTGTTCGTTTATATACAGGTTATATCAAACAGCGGTCTAATGAAGATGACATCCTCTAAATAATATAAAGCCAACAGAATGATGGCCAACAAGATATTTTTGCTCCAAATTTGGCGATGTATTGTCCTTAAATCCGTCGGGACTTGGCGATATTCTTTTAAAAGAACCTGTATATCACTATTTATGTAATTTTTAGACACCCTTTAAAAGAACTTTAGAAGTTATTTGCATCTTTTAAATGAAGGGTAAACTGTCATAAACGTTTTTATACTTAGTATTGAGTGTGAAATGGATGACTGTCTCTATATTGATGCCATGTACTAGAATTATTTTACATGCTCCTGTAGAACTACAAAAGCTACGTAACCCTTTTTTTGGGTTCATGGTTCAGTACATAGGAATGAGATACATAAATTTTACGGATGGACGCGAAACGGAAAATTGTCATCTCGCGCCTCGCAAAGCAGTCTAAAAGCTTTGTCTCGTCTCGCAAAATTCTAATCGTAATGCTATAAATGTCTTTCTCGTCTCCCCCCCCCCCCAAAAAAAAAAACCAACTGTAAATCTATCTCGTCTTGCAAAATGTCATGTCGTCTCGCGTCCATCCCTAATAGATTTCGTAGAAATCAACGCCTATTTACCTACTTAGAGCACAGACGAACAGACAGACATACACACCGAAGATAACCACTTTTCAAATTTTCAACCTTCTTGGAAAGTGTTAAAAATCTTAACAAAACACACTCAACAGAAAAGTTGTGTTTAAAAGATGAAATAATTAAAACTTTGAAAAATAACACACATGAAAGGTACTTATGGTTCAGGACGTACGTTTCGGGTCGAAAATTTTCACCCTTCCTCAGCTTAAAAAAGTTCTACCTATTGCGAAAAGAGAAGAGTGAAAGATGTTTTCGAAACACTGAACGTTAAAACAATTTTTTTCTTCTTTACATAGGACCGTTATGGAGGAATCTAATTCTATGTTAAAAGATGAGCATGGTTGCTGAGCATGGCTGCTTCTAATAATGTGCATGAAACTAATGAAACTGTTCGAATTAATCAGTTATTAAATGCATTCGAGATAATCGATTTTAAAAAATCCATTCGAACGCTCAGCACATGGAATTCGAAATCTCGAACAGAAACTGCGAATACTATTCCAATAGTGAAACCACGAACAGGCGCGTAGCCAGGAAAATTTTTCGGGGTGGGGGATATGCACTTATATTTGTATAAATAGACAGAATTTCATCACTAATCCAAAAATTTTGGGGGGGGATATATCCCGATATCCCCCCCCTGGATACGCCCCTGACCACGAATACCATTCGAATAGAAGTCGCGAATACTATTCCAATTGTTAAAATAGCGAATATTCACGGTTCGATTAATCGATTACTGATTTTATACGAATAGTAGTAATCGGTTATACAAATCATTCGAATGACACGTCATTAGTTACTGCATACAGGTATGCTTATAAACTCTTGTACTTGGAGATCCTAAGTGTGATTTCTGGCCTGTGGATGCCATTGTCCATGCGCATAAAAAAAGAAATTTAAAGTATACATTTCGTATGAGGATAGATTCAGTCATTTGGGTCCCGGTAAAGCACCAGGATCAAATCTAACCTGATCATTGCCCATTGTGCACATTAACTGTTTGGGGCTGCGTGCTGTCTTGACGACGTGACTGGTAGCGAGCGGTTTAAAGTGTAAAGCACAGTGAAGATGCACGCACTGAGAGAATCATGATGGGCTGACATTAATAATAACTTGAGAGCTGTCCAGTGCAGTGACAGCTACATTGGACTGAAGAAAGACAAGAATTCATTTCAGGATTCATATTTTACGTATTATTTTAATTTTGCAACGAGTAAAAATACAGGGTGTATCTAAATTATTTCAACAAAATATTATGTGAGATAGGGCACATAATAAGGAATCAGAATCACATAGCAATGTGGGTTCAAAAACGTTGTCTTCATGTAGCTGTTAATAATCACTTTAGGAAAAGTGTTGAAGTGTTTGTCAAATTTCTTAAGCAAGTTTCATATACAATGGGCTTGTCTCCAAAAATCTCATCCAAGAAATAAAGTAGAAGTTTCAACCCATTTGTGCCTAGATATTTTTGCGACTTTCTTCGATTTTCGCTAATATCAACAGTAATAGATAAATTTCTGATGTCAACTTCTTGAACAAGGGATGATTTCTTTTAAAATCTTTATGTATAAAAATTGAAGTGTCAACATCCTACTAGGTCATGTGAAAATATTTTGTGGAGTTGAGGTTCAATACTCGTGAATAAAGGCTAGGAAAAATAAATAACGTTTTTCGACTGATGGTGATAATGCCGTCCCAAAAAAGGGACGCTAGGCATAAATGGGTTAAACTGCGAATTTTACCCACATGTTTTCTGAGAAAAATACGTTAATTTTTGACAAACAATGGTCGGAAAGGTCATTGTTGTTTCATCATCCGTTCCAAAGTTATTATTAACATCTGCATGAAGACAACGTTTTTGACACACATTGCTATGTGATTCTGATTCCTTATTATATGCCCTATCTCCCATAATATTTTGTTGAAAAAATTTAGATACACCCTGTATAAAGAAAGAAAACAAAGGAATCAAGCCTAAGACACACTTTTTAAACTTCGGTATAGGTGTACGCATTTAACCCATTTATGCCTAGCGTCCCTTTTTTGGGACGGCATTATCGCTATCATTCGAAAACGTTATTTATTTTTCCTAGCCTTTATTCGCGAGTATTGAACCTCAATTCCACAAAATATTTTAATATGGCAAGTAGGATGTTGACATTTCAATTTTTATACATAACGATTTTAAATGAAATCATCCCTTGTTCAAAAAGTTGACATCAGAAATTTATCAATTACTTCTGGTGTTAGCAAAAATCAAAGAAAGTCGCAAAAATATCCAGGCACGAATGGGTTATAAACGTGGCGTAATGTTTATCAAAAGAAAAAGCATCAGAGAGCATTAAACGGACCTACATTCCTTCGTTATACACAGTAAAAAAATTCGGAAACGTTACATACTTATAGCGGAAAGGTTTCCGAAAGTATTGCGTAACCTACCGATGCTCTACTCGAACTCACGATTTCGGAAACATAACCCATATTTCGGGGTAAAGTATTTACGGGAGAGAGGAAATCTTTATTTGGGACTTCGCGCGCATGCGCCAAGTGCCAAGAGACGGATAAGAGTGAACGCGTTTTCCCTAACAGCACACAAAAGAGTTGCTGTGACGTCACAATTGTCACAGGACTGTCACATTGTAACTTCTTGCACAGCCCGATTATGACCAACAGGTGCCTCGGGCATTGATGAATTTGGGGGTCCCCATCTATAAAATTTGTTTTCTTTTTCATAATATTTTGACATATAAAAGAATATTTCAGAACAACATTTGAAACTGGGGGACCTGGGCAAAGTCCCGATTTGCCCATGCGATAATAAGGGTCTGGTAACTTGTGAGTGATGTAACTTCACTGTGTGGTCACTGTGAAGTTTATTTGTGACCAGTCACCAGGTGACGTCGCCGGATGAATACTTAAATAAAACGGGTGAATACTTAAATAAAACAGCACATTATCTCCTGAAAATAATTTATGTGGAAGAAAAAAGATTTAAGATTTTTTAATTTCTATTTATTAATTATGGTATTTTCTCTCCATTTACAAAATACTTCAAAAAAATTTTAAGTTTCCAAAACAAGCCGTACCACAAATAACTTTTGCAGCAGTCAGTTTACTTTTAAAGCAAAAGTCGGCAAGAAAACCGCAGCGTCGTGGTACCGTGCTTTCTTCCGATTGCGTAGGTCCAGCGTTCGATTCTGGCTCTGGTCGCTAGTCCTCACCGCTCCTTCCGACAGAGTTTGGTGCTGCCATCTAGATTAACATACTCGAAACGCTTTATCTAGTGCATCTTACTTTTTTCTGAAAAACTCGGAACGGTTACTCGTTAATTCGGAAACCTTTCCGAAATACACGGAGAGGTTACTCAATATTTAACCAAAATATACAGAAACGTTACCCATCTTTTCCAGAAACCTTACCTAAAATGCAGGAAAATAGGTAAATATGTTTCCGACATATGCGGAAACGTTTCTAAATACTTTACCCGCATGGTTCGGAAACGTTTCCGCAATTTTGAACTACAAGAGCTGCCCCATTTTTTGGGGTAACGTTTCCGAATTTTTTTTTACCGTGTAGGCTGGATTTCTTATAGTGAGGCTTCAGGAAGTAAGGAATATCTATGATTAGTTTGCATTCATTGATGACTTATTAAAATCACTTTTCGAAAGCAAACATCAATCGTTTACAATTTCTTTGGTATTTTTCCGATGTCATCACTGTTTGTCTATAAAAAGGGTTAAAAACAAAAATCTTCCATTTAGCTTGGAAACGATTATCTCTAAACTTTTCGGGCAGAAAGCTACACAAAAGAAAACATGAAAGAAAAAGTGACAGCCAAAGAGAAAGAAAATTTAATTATGAGCCCATTCACTTATAACAATGGAACAAAAAAAGATCGCTAACTATTCGGTAAGCTTCCTTTCCGCTTCTACAAAACTGCTTCCATAACCTTAAAGTTAAGTTATTGGTTAGGTTTCAAGCACATGTTTTCCGCGTGATAGTCGAAGTACTCATTCTTTTGAGTTTCAACCCTCTTGCATATGAAAACAGTTTTATTTAGAGCTTTTTTACATATTTTGCTACTCACTAAAAAGATTGTGCATTTACTACAGTGTACAGATGTGTGTACTGGAAAAGCACAGTGTTTGCGCACTCTTAGCTGCTGCACATAATTGCGCTCTCAGTTTGTGCATTCAGGATGCACAATTGATTGTGCACTTAATTTACATAATGAATGTGTGGTAAGGCTACTCATAACTGTGTACTCAGTCATGTATTCGGGATGCACAATTGAATGAGCACTTAACCCACAATGATTATGGGGTAAGGCTTCTCACAATTGTGCATCCAGAATACGCAATTGAATATGCATTTAACCTACACAATGAATGTGTGGTAAAGCTACACATAATTTCTGCTTTTTTAAATAGGAATTAACATTAATTTTGGCATCACCACAGGAAACAGTTTTATTTAGAGCTTTTTTACATATTTTGCTACTCACTAAAAAGATTGTGTATTTATTACAGTGTACAGATGTGTGTACTGGGAAAGCACAGTGTTTGCGCACTCTCAGCTGCTGCACATAATTGCGCTCTCAGTTTGTGCATTCAGGATGCACAATTGATTGTGCACTTAATTTACATAATGAATGTGTGGTAAGGCTACTCATAACTGTGTACTCAGTCATGTATTCGGGATGCACAATTGAATGAGCACTTAACCTACACAATGATTATGGGGTAAGGCTTCTCACAATTGTGCATCCAGAATACGCAATTGAATATGCATTTAACCTACACAATGAATGTGTGGTAAAGCTACACATAATTTCTGCTTTTTTAAATAGGAATTAACATTAATTTTGGCATCACCACAGGAATAGATTCAATGATTCTTTTTTGGAAATGTAAGCTGCCTTGAAGCAAGTACTTATAAGATAGCATGCTCCAAAAGAAAAACACTCACGTCTTAACTGGAAATAGGACCCCATTTAACACCAGAGCGAGTTTTTCTTTTGAAACATGCAGTCTTGGAAGAAATTAAGCATTTGCCTCACTGCAACTTACACTGCTAAAAAAGATTAAGTTGAATCGATTAGTGTGATAATGCCACAATTAAGTTAATGCCAAAATTAAATAAATTTCGTTCTTCCATAAGCAGGGATCGCACAGGCTTTGTAAAATTTGTGTGTCCCAAGAACTCATATTTTCAGTCCTTTGATAAGTTTTCTGGGTCCTTTCTGAAAACCTTTTGAAAAATCCGCTTTAGCTTTCTCCCCCAGTATGCGATTTATATTCTGTTTTATACACAATATCACTCCTGTATAAAAGTAAGACTAAAAAAAGGAAGAAAAAAGTTGCATTTGCATCCAACTGCAAACAAGATTTATCCTACGGAAAAAAAAAAGCACTCAAAATACTGGCGTTAAAATATAAAATACATAAAAACTTCACGAAAAAAACACACATAAAATGTTACTTATAACACGATACGATTGTTTCGACCGACAATTCTTTCGATCTTCATCAGTCAAAGCCCTTCGTCTCCCTAAACCAGTGTTTCTCAACCTGTGTGCCGCGGCACACTGATGTGCCGTGAGATATAGTCTAATGTGCCGCCAGGGCTTTTGAAAAATTATTAAAACTGCGTGGTGTCATATCAGCGATATGACATTTTCTGTTTATCATGTCCTGTCGTGTTCACTTTCAGTAAGCTATACAGCAAGAAGAGCGACACTTTTATTTCAAACATGGAAAACCGTTCTGCCAATTTTTGAAACAGCTGTTTGCAGCAAGACCCATCCTAAAACAGGCTTAGCTCTTTCATCGAATGTATTATTATTATTGTTTGGTAAATAAACAATTTTTTAAAGTTATTTGTATTTATGATTTTTTGTATCATACAACCTTTGCAATTTTTATGTTCAGGCGTGCCGGAGATAATTCTAGATGTTTTCAGTGTGCCGTCAGCCATTAAAGGTTGAGAAACACTGCTCTAAACAGACGAAACTGAAAAAGATAAACAAACAAGCATGGTGTCTCATGCAAAAAAAGAAAAACGAACAAAACCATGGATGAAAAAGGGGAAGGGATCAGTTTTCTAAGGCTAAGATATTGTGCACGCCTCAGTCTTTATCCCATCACGATTTTTTGGAACGTTTTACAATTACCCAGCACTTGGAACGTCTTGTGAACCATGGTTCTTCCGTTCCTTTCGTTCATTCTGCCTGGAAGCTGCTGTTGTAAGGTTCTATTCACTTTCTTCCTCTACTCCCCCCCCCTTTTCTTCTTCTTTCTTTCTTTTTTTTCCCTTCCTAATCTATTATTTTGTTTGTCCTTTTCATTTTGTTTTAGTTTTTGCGCGTATGTTCTGCGTTTCCTTTATGTTTTTTATTATTTTATTAATTAATTAAAAAATAAAATAAAATAAAAAAGTAAATAAATAAAAAAAGTATATAATGTGTTGTCCTGTATGTTGTATTTCTATTAAAAAAAATTATTTGTGTTTTTATGTTATTTCTATTTATTGTTCTTTTGTTTGTGTCTTTGCGTTCATGCGTTCTTTTTTGATTTTTGTTATTATTTATTTATGTATTTTTGTTTGTCCTTCTTTTCTTTTCTTTTTATTCCTTCCCCTTTTTTCTCCGTGGTTTTGTTCGCCTTTTCTTCTTTCCATGTGGCAACATGCTTGCTTGTTTATCTTCAGTTTCCCCTGTTTAGTGAGACGAAGGGCTTTGACTGATGAAGACCAAAAGAATTTTTGATCGAAACGATCGTATCATGTTATAAGTAACATTTTATGAGTGTTTTTTTTTCCCACAAAAATTTTATTTATTTTACAAGATTTACCCTTTAATTCAATAGCTAAAACATAAAACCCGGTAACACACGTTTTGAATTGCCTCGTTTCTCGGTAAGGAAATAATGAAATGCGGCGCTGCACATATTGCAGTTCCGCAGCATAGCTGCCAATAGAAATTATATGAATTTTAATTTTTAACGAATGGCCCTAAGAAGTACTTAAGCTATATCCATCTATTCATGATATTTTTTTTAAAAACCAGAAATTCAGTGTATCTCTGACGTCAAGACTTAAGTCCTGACTTCAATGTTCGTCTAAGTATTGTGCAATGATCGAGCAAATAGTATGTGAGCTCGCGGATAGCACATTGATTGTGCGGTTAGAGGGGGCACAATTTTTTTAGAGTGTAGCAACTATACCCATGCATTTTCCTTTTTTCTTCTTCGTTTGTTTAAATAGGCACTTCGTTTCTTTAATTTGAGCCGTGAACTTTTTATTCCAAAAAAAAATCTGATGCCGACAACACATGAATTTCTTGCACGTCTATTACATCAAAAATGTTTTCAGCGCACTTCATCTAAACTTATTTTGTTTGAAAAAGATAAAATATCAGTAATACTAAGGTTTAGCGATTTTTAGACAAATATTTCGATATCGTTAAGCTGAGTTCGATTTGAAAGATTTCCTTCTGACACTTTATTTGGCGATATTTCAGCAAAAGTCGACAAGCTTCAATTAAATTGCGAGATTTCGAGGATTGCCAAAGTAGTACCCAAAAGATTCAAAATACATTACGCTCTATGGGTCGAAATTCATTAAATTTAGAGGTATTAGGCTATTTCAAACGACTCAGAAGTGATATGCTGTTAAGGGTTAAAAATAAATTTCTCCATCAAAAAGTGTCTATCATTCATAGTTCTGCTACAGGAGAACTCAAAAGATTACCAACACATTACGGTCAATGGCAGTTTTAGGGACATTCATCCATTTCAAGTACAATACCGTCCTACCATATAGATAGGTAATGGTCCGACCATGGTCACGTGCCACCCCTAAGAATTACACCGAAAGGTGCCAAGTTTGTTGACTTTTGGTGTACGTGAGTATGTATTTAACTCTCATATCTGAAAAATTATTAGTCGTAGGATGTTGAAATTTTATATATGAAGGGTCCACGGGAAGAACGATGAGAGTCCAATACAGCTGATCTTCCAAAACATCGAAAGGCGCACGGGACTTTCCACGTTCTTCCCCAGTAAATTGTATCTTTGGGCTATTTTTTCAGTGTATTCTCATCGTTCTTTCCCCTTACGGGTTCGGATATTAACAGTGCCACTAATGAACAACAGAATGCAGTAGAAACCTCAACATTGACGAAAAGTGGACTCTCATCGTTCTTCCCGTGGACCCTTCATATAAGATTGTTGTAACGTATAGTTGTGCATCTCGATTCTGGGTTCCAACCTACTGCAGAGTTTATTTACAGAACCACCCAAAAGAATTTCAATGCATTATTGTATACGGACATCTTCAATATATTACCTCTGTAGTCATTGTTTGGTCCATGCCCAAAATCTCGCTATTTGTCGTCGACCTTGGCGAGTTTTGCTGATATATCGCTAAATTTGGGGCCAAAAATAATTTCGTATTTCGCATAACTCAAACTTTTAACCGTAGAATGTTGAAATTTTGTATTTAGAACTATTGTACACCTAACTGTGCACCGCTTTCGATTGCAGTCGACTGGGTAATTTATTTACTGGGTCAACCAAATGACTTCAAATACATTAAAGTGCATAGATACATTCAATTCATTGAAAGCCTGGTCAATTACCACTTTTGCTGTTCTCGAAATCTCGTAATTTATCTGAAGCTTGTTGGCTTACGGCGAAATATCGGCAAATTAAGTGTCAAAAACATTTTTTTTCAAATTGAACCCAGCTTGGCGATATCGGAAATATTTGACTAGAAGTCTCTAAACCTTAGTATTACAGCAGGGGCGTAGCCAGAAATT